>JAFMSR010000004.1:7167431-7407238 GCA_022818135.1 Saxidomus purpurata
TTTCCTGTTAATGCCCTAAGATTTACACTGGTGTAGTTTCAGACTGCATACCGCTTTTCTGTTGAACCATAGAAATGGTTTGACAAACCAAGCTAAGTCAGAGTCAATGCTTCTCCATACACAAAGAGTGGACGTATGGAGGTATTCATCTTCAGGTGCTTCCCCTAAGTCTTACTTTTTGTTACACGAAAATGGTGACTTGAGTAGTGTGTATTTGAGAAATTCACGAAGCAAGTAAAAAATCAACAAGAATATCGCCTCTTAAAGAGGCACTCCCCACATCTAGCAGATTATATTCTCGAAACATAAAGTATGTGTTCAATGAATGTAAAATGATAAATAAATACAATTTCAAAGAAGTACCTATGGCGAAAAATGCCTCAGTTTACCACAATTAATCAATATAGAGGCTTTCCGTAATAAATCGCATCCACCCATTTATTGTACAACAACAACTCTACATAGATTATTGAATGGTTTACGGTGCTGCAGTATATTTTAAACCACCAAAGTCAATTTACAACAAGATTCGTTACAGAAAGTCAAAAGCTGCATAGACAAACGAACATACTATCTCTATTAACATTGCCGACCAAATATGACACCTGAAAAATATGGTCACCGACAACGACGAATTTGTACGGTCAATAATGATCACTGGTGGCATATATTCCCTACTACCAAATTGTAAACGGAACACCAGATTGAGGAGATAAAAGACTGTGTTGTACTGGACAGACTGTTCTTGAAGCTGACTAGACCTTCATGTTGTACAAAATGCACGTCAAGGTTATATGCTACAGTTAACGGTAGATAGCCACAGGACTGAACAACCTGTCCTCCTCTATCCATTGGACCAATGTTTGCACACGACAATAGCGACTACGAGACCTACAGCTACTTTTTTCACCATTTAAAATCGAAGTTCGCTGGGACAAACCTGACGAAACTTATAATCTGTTCTGACGATGAACATGCAATGGTGAAAGCCATTGATATTGAGTCCCCCACTCTACTCATGTGTTGTGTACCCGACACTTACAACAGAACGTATGACAGCACTTGGAGGACGTCGGGGTACCTAGACCTGACAGAGCAGTCATCCTCGATAAGATCCTTTGGCGGGAGGGTCAGGCTAACATGACGGAATACATTTGCTTTGGCAGATGTGACGATACTGAAAGCTACTGCGCAAGTTTTCTGACAAATTTGTTCAGTACTTTCAAAAGCGCCTCATAAGTCATATCAAAACCAAAGTCGACGAGCCCCTACGTGACGGACTTATCTCTAGTGACTAGACTAACAAAAAGACTCTATCAATCATGTATTGAAGTAGACTGTAGAATGGCAACAAAAAAATCTGCCTGCCTTTGTCAGGTTAGTCAAAAGGTCAATTCAAGGAACTGGGAACTGAAGTTTGCTCAAAGGGTAGTTTTCGCCTGGCTGTCACGTACAAGCGCGTCTAGATGAGAAAAGACATATGGATAAACATGACGGACCAGCAGAGGACAAACTTGTACAAACGTAATAGTCAGTTCGTGGTAAAAAATGACAGTGTTGTTATCTCGACGGACGGACAACGTCCATGTATTACACCAAGGGCAGAAGGCAAGACACCAGGTCAGCGAAAGAGGAAAGTGAATATACAGACTGTGACTTTGAAAAAAACCCACAGGAACTGAAAACTAAAGAGTCAAACATCTCGCACAATACAGTGTGAAAGCTCTCGCCTACGCACAGTGTAATGTATGTGAGCTTTTACGATAGTCGAGTGTCCGTCATTTGTCATATATAAAAGACTGGCAAGGATTATAAGGTAGTTACTAGTTAAATTGGCTACAAGAAAGCTGTCCGTCACCCAAAGATACAAAAACAATTATTGACGCTGGCATAGGGTGTACTATAATAACTATATACATGTAGTTAAAAGGCTAACGAAAACTGAACTGGCTACAACCTCTAACTAGAAACTAAAAGAAGTTCTTTTGCTTGCAAAAAGTGGCAGACTGATTATTAAATATATATAGACACTGATGAAATGGCAATGTGTAAAACATCATTTATTTCAATTTTTCAATAAAAGCAGTATACTTTGAATAAAAGCAGCTACACTTGTAATGAATAGTCACGTTTGTGGTATAGGTCCATATTTACACTCTTGTACAGGAGACCTTATCCTGTCGCTCCTTATTTGTCATTTGATATGTGCCGGTGTAACTCGGCTATATACGCAATCTTGAGAAGCCAGTGAACAAAATAATAACTCAGAACTGCCGCAACGCTGAGCCAACTTTAAAGTGATACAGTTTATATGTTGTGTATTTCTATATTTATACATATTCATCATTTGATTTACCCGGTGAACAACATAGTAACTCAAACGGTCATTTTCCTATTATTCTGACTATTCATCCTTTTATATACAACTTTGACACAGAAGGAAACGAGACTCGATTAGTATTTCATAATGACTATTTATTTTATTGGTCCTACAAGGCCGAGTTATAAATCGTGCGTAATTACATCTTTCAGACATCTGAGGTAACCAGTTTTTGTAATACATATATCATGTTCTCTTCTTTCTACACAACAAACAGTTTTTACTAGAAACTGCGATGAGATCGTAATTAATAAAACTCCCTTCCTTACAAAAAGATGCAGTGGTCCTAACACTCATGCTAGCAAAAATGAGTTTCAAATTCCGGTGTCAAAAGGCAAACACAGAAACATAATAAATCCAATGGAATTATATGGACAAAAACTAGACAGTTCTAAACCGAACTAAAATGTACATAAAAAACAATTAGAATTTAAAATACTGGAGCAATGAAAAGCACAGTAATTCAATACATATAGCAAGTGGGATGAGAAAATATGTCATGTACGAGTGTCATCGTTGGTACCGGATAATCTTTATGAACAATGTACCAGAAGATAGGTTTATGGGGACAGTGCAAGATACAGAGTGTCCCGTTCTAGAGACACCGTCTGGTTCTTAAACATGTCCGGTGTACAGCACCGATACATCGGACCTCGGTTTATTGGATGATCCGAAAGACCATAAGTAGCGATGAGAATAACAGAAACTTTACATTGATAGACTCTGTAACACTCAAATGTTGTTTCCAAATAACTGTCAGTCCTTTAATGTTGATGTGGATTAAAACCTGGTAATGGCACCGTCAATCGAGTTTGCTGTGATAATCTAATCAAGGCTGGTGATTATCATGTTAATTATATACCAAACAAGGTGCAAATAAGAATTGATGACACCGTCCATCGATTTAGGTGTGATAATCCAATCAATCTGTTGATTGTAATGATGTGCTCCAATCAAAGGTGCTAACTTATTTTCATAATCGCAAATACTGGAAAACAATACGTTCTGTAACAGTTAACATCAGTAAATCAAAGGTACTAATTTTTTCTAAGGTTAGACAACAACAACAACATCCTTTATTCACTCATTACGCGCCGCCAGGAGGCGGTGCGTATATTGGAATGCAGAAAGTAAAATTTCCATGGGGTGACGTAACTACTTTTAGACTGTAGAATGATTTCACAGTGTGTCTTTGTAACAAGCGGTCTTTTGATTTGAGATCGCGAACCAGTCTAAATTTTACGGAAATAGCCGATTTTAAACGAATGACTACGAACGACTGAGATTCTGCCGACGGGTAGCGGCTGAAGATAGTCTTTTAAACCGACTTAGAAAATGTTTTCTGACAGATATTTGAATATACTTTACGAAACTACCAAGCTTATGATGTGTCCACTTGTTATTTAAAGTGTCTGGGAAGTTAAATTCGTTTGTTTACATAAAGTTGTACCGCCATTCCGAAACAAACGTCTGTATTGGTGAATAACGAAGTTATACGCTATGAAACTCGATGCCTCGATAGCGCAGTGGAATGTATCCCCGCTTGGAGTGGAATTAACTTTATTTTTTTTATATAGTGGGGAACAAATTAATTTATATCTTGGAAATAATTTTTCTTTCGTACAAGAATAATATAAATTGAAGCAAATTTATATGTTAGAATTCTAGACTTAGGAAAATAAAAAAAAATATTATTTCAATGATTTGTAATTCAATAATGTGACAGCAGCCAATTTCCATACAGAGGAAACAATGCCTATAGACTTGACGTAGAATCATCTTTTTTAGCATTAAACATTAACAAATGGTCAGCCTTATACAAAATTAGAGTGCAAAAAGATTAGGTTTGGTTAATCACCATACATTAAATCCAACATTACTACTTATCACAACCCCCACTCCATTTGGCGGCGTTCAAACATTTGACTTGTTTCATGTTAACATGAATAAATGAGGATGATGCACGTATTACATTTGAGAATCACAAACCATGTTAAGCATCAAAATCATGAATACAACAAATTTATAACTTCACATATAAGAATGAACCATTTGAAATTGTAAAAGAGTACAAATACTTAGGAATTTATTTTAGTAAAAGCGGCTCCTTTTATAAAACGAAGCAACATATAGCCTCCAAGGCAACACGAGCAATGCATAGCCTTTTAAGAAACTCAAAACGGTTAGGTCTTCAAATAGATATACAAATTGAACTCTTCAATAAAAACAATCAAACCGGTTTTACTTTATGGTGTAGAGATCTGGGGTTATGGACACTTCCACGTATTCGAACGTGTTCAACTTAAATTTTTAAAGCATATACTGAAAGTAAAGCGTTCTGGTCTATAGGGAAACTGGATGTACGCCCCTATATGCTTCCTTCTCCGCGACTCGAGGGCCTAAGGAATGATTCTGCATATTCTATGTTTAAAAATACTTTTTTCAAATGAAATTAACTCTAAAAATCTTAGATAACTATTCATTATTGCTCTGAGAAACACAATTTAATGCAGTCTTTTGTTGTTAACACAAAATAACCTGATATGTTATGGCCTCTGACTCTCTGATACACTCTGACACTTTCTCCGCGATCCGAGGATTCTGATTGGCTGAATTGGGCTGTTCCATTAATGTGCTTCCCGCACTTTTTACAGGTAAATTCAGTAAGTATGTTCTAGATGCAAGGGAAAAAGGGCAAAATGGAGGATAAGAATTTTCAGCTTATTTCCATGAAATATGTTAAAATGGAGTATTTTTTTTTTAATACTTTTAAAGATAAAGGTATAATTCTTCAAATACCTGCTTGATTCGCATGATTTTTCCCGTAAACATGTAAAATCGCTCTATACCGAACTTGTACAGAATCCGGTTGTTTCGAAATATTTCGCGTGCGATCATTCGTCGGAAATAACTATCACGCGAATCACGGAGAAACCTCGGATCGGGGAGAAAGAAGGAAAAAAACCCAGAAGACTTATAAGTATTTCTTTGAAAAACAAATAATACCAAATTAAATCATTGAATGTGTCGTTATTAATACAATCAGTTTGAACTGCCAATTCACAACACTCAATTAAAAAAGTATCAAAATTAGTCGGGGTACCATAAAAAATTTAGAATTAAATAAATTCATAATTAACTGTTTTGTAATTCACCACTTTAGCTGTTTTGAAATAAAAGTATTAACAGCTTATATCTAATGAGAGTAGTATGATTGCAAAATAAAAGTATGTAAATAAGTCTATGTGTAATGATTTTTAATTTTATTTTAATACAGTGATACTTAAAAAATGGGCCGTTCTGGACTGGTCCGTTCTGGTACTGGGCCGCTCTGGTACTGGTCCGTTCTGGAAGTGGGCCGTTCTGGACCTACACCTACAGGTTCGGTGCAGCCAACTTGGATAGACTGGTGACATTGCTTGGTGACAGACTACAGCGACAGACACAACGGAACAACCCACTGACACCTAGACAACAGATAATGATTGCCCTTCGTTTCTATGCCTCCGGGGGCTTTCTCCAACTGATAGGGGATACATTTGGCGTTGATATTGCCACTGTGTCCAGAACTGTGACTCGTGTGACCGACGTACTCTTTGATCTAAAGGACGAGTTCATTTAGAACAAAGATTTAAAACAATATGATGCTGCAATTATCGAGAGTCAATCCATTAAGAAACCAATTTTAGGTGGCAAAGCAATAACGGAAATTGATGTGGTAGAAAAAATTTACCAGTATGATAAACAACAAAAAGTAACTGTAAGTAAATCTTCAAAAACTGTAAAAAAAGAAGAAATCATCTGTCTCAAACGCAAAGATGCCATGTCCTGAAAAGCCATCAACCAGTGGGTTAAATGTAAACAGAAAATTGATGTTTTCAGTCAGTGATGCCAATCATTGTAATGATGAGGACACTGATGATAGTGATAATGTTGCTGATGATGATGATGATGAGAAATGTTGCATGTGTCACAAGAATTCTCCACCAGGTCTAAAAAACTATAGTGGGTTAATTATTGTGAAGTGGGCAGAGTGCACCAAATGTTCCCATTGGTGCCATTTAAGATTTTGTTCGTCTATAATTGATGTTAGGAGACATGCTGACTTTTTCTGTCCACATTGTATTTGAATGAGTTTTAAAGACATGAGGCTACTGGTAAGGCATGTGTTATGCTGGGAAAATTGTAGAATTTTCCTATATTTTATAAGTCATTTATTATTAATAATTATATTTCATTCTGCATAATTTTACATTTTCTGTATCTTTTAAAATGCCCACAGTTTAGGGAAAATAATCTTTTAAAAGCCATTTCTTTGTTAAACACTTTTATCTTACTTAGTAGTCTCAAAATTCTGACATATGTAGCTAAGTAGGATATCTATTAACACTTATCTATGTTTCAAAAGAGGTGGAGTTGGCAAATCCTGCTTAAGGGGTTGAAAAAACTGTGAAAATCATTAAATTGTGGTACTAGAGAAGCCAGACAAACTATCACCCATGTTTGGAGAACAATACAGCTTAACATCAGTTAAAACAGCAAACATTTGGCTACCACAGAACATAAATACTATCTCTATCCATGGTCTGTGGAGTTCCCTCCTTGTATTTGATTGGGACCATTGCCTTTTGAAAAATAAATTGACTGACAACACCTTGATAATAAAATCTCAACATAGAGTTTCTATGTATCAGTCTAGAAAACTAAGAAAAATTCTAAGTACTACATATTGTGTTTACTTCCACTTTCAACATGGCAATTTATTAGTTCCTATAAGCAATGCATTGCCTTAGAATGAGAATTAGATGCACCAATCATCAGCAAACACCATTTAATAGTGTTTGCCATTACACAACTTACATGCCTTCATTTTGTTTTATATGTTAAACAATCAAGCACCTTGTGTTATGTGTGTTTTTAACTGTTCTGTATTTTTTTGCTTTGTTTTATGTGTTCTTTTTGCTTGTGATGTTGTCATAGCTTTGGATATAAAGATGTTACTTATTTCCTAGATGGAACAAATGGTTCTTCTTTATAGCTTATATCCAAACATCACTATTAGCAATGTCACAAAACATACAATTTTTTGTAGAATACTGTACATATAAATTTTTGGTTCACTCACATCCTTCGCTGGTCTTTTGTGTCTCTACTTTATAGGAATAAAGTAAATTTTGAGGGGGAGATGGTGTTATGCTGGGAAAATTGTAGAATTTTCCTATATTTTATAAGTCATTTATTATTAATAATTATATTTCATTCTGCATAATTTTACATTTTCTGTATCTTTTAAAATGCCCACAGTTTAGGGAAAATAATCTTTTAAAAGCCATTTCTTTGTTAAACACTTTTATCTTACTTAGTAGTCTCAAAATTCTGACATATGTAGCTAAGTAGGATATCTATTAACACTTATCTATGTTTCAAAGGTGGTAGCCAAATGTTTGCTGTTTTAACTGATGTTAAGCTGTATTGTTCTCCAAACATGGGTGATAGTTTGTCTGGCTTCTCTAGTACCACAATTTAATGATTTTCACAGTTTTTTCAACCCCTTAAGCAGGATTTGCCAACTCCACCTCTTTTGAAATATTCCAAGATTCTGTTTTAGGATTGGTCAAAATACGGTGACCAATGACCAGCGGGATGAAATCTTAAAAGATCCCTTTTCCAGCAAGCAGACATCATTCTGCTAAACTTTGTAGTAAAAACCTGAGTTATTAAAATTGCTGGAAAAGAGGATCTGATCTTTTTGTTTTCTTAACAGGTGAGTGAAGTTATGTATTTGTACAAAGTTTAAGTATTTTCATTATTTCAAAGTTAATTATTATGACACCAGATTTGAATATATGTCAAATACTTAATAAAGATCCTTTTGATAAATTAGTAGGTAAATTTCTGTAATACAATGTTGAAATTTTATTAGCACTGAACTGTTGATCATGTTGCTCTAATACACTCTGTCTGGCATAAAATGAAAGTATGAAACTTTAGTTTTCAGCCAGGAGTGTCATATTATATAGTAGAAATTGAATAACATTTCAATACATATATTTTAGGAATATTCTGTCTAAGTTTGTATTTGATCATAGATCTTTGTTTATCTTTTAACATAATTGTATGTATATAATTATGTATGATCATTCTGCTAAACTTTGTAGTAAAAACCTGAGTTATTAAAATTGCTGGAAAAGAGGATCTGATCTTTTGGTTTTCTTAACAGATAAATTCCCCATTCAACGATAAAGTTCCGGCCACCAATTCGCGGCGGAACACATGTAAAAAAATAACAAACACAGTTTCAGAAATGTTTTATGTTTTATTTTTCATGTATGTGACAATCACACTGTTCTACAAGTATTTGTCTACATGTATAAATTTAGCATGTTATAAGTGTGGAAATGCATGTATATAAAAGAAAAAAAATTAAAAGAAATGCAGTTCTTAATATCTGTTGTTCATTTCTATAAATAGATATCTGCACACTGTAATGTGCCAATACTCGATAAAATTAGTTTATTTTTAGAACATTTACTGCAGGTGCTTATGACCTCAAATGACCCAAGAAAGAACCAATGAAAATGCACGACTTTTGACAAAATGGCTGACCTTGTATATGTAAACACATAAATCCGTGGTATAAAAAGCTAAACACAATTCAGCCTTCCTTAACAGCCGTCAATAACTCCAGCCCACAATAAGAAAAGGAAGTGCTCAAACAGTGCCCGGTGCATATGTAAAATAGTTCCTGATTGTTTACATTTTTTTCATTTTTACATTGTTTATGTCCACAAAGAATTGCCTTTCTTGAGAAAGGTAAATATTGCGAAAAACCTGTTTAATTAATATATGAATTGAAACATATGAATATAATAAATATATGAATTGAAACAAGAAAATCATAGAATTGATAATTCAAGGTAAAAGGTGATAGAAGATGGGTGGGGTAGGCTATGATTCGATTCCCATAAAATTGGAGCCATCATCTCAAACAAGGTCTATATATTACAATAAGATACAGACACTGCCTCAAATGCAATGCAAAAATCACAATGCATTACAGCCCGCCACATCTTGGAAGATATGTGAATCAAAGTGATAAGCAGATAAGATATGCTGGAACGAGTAACTATATTCAGCAAAATGCTGTGATCTACACTTGACGCGCAAATGTCTATGTCCCTGTAAAGGGTTTGACATAACTGGCAGATAGTTAGATAGATAGATTAAATTGACACGCATCTTTTATTGGTCTTCATTTAAAAAATGATATTTTTCTGATGAGTATTTATTTAAGCATTGTCGTGCTGAATGATGTGACACATATTGGTGTAAAGCTATGAACCAAAACACCAGGCCCATGCAATACCCAACTGATCCTAATACTATGTACAATATTTTCTTACTACGTTGTCACATTTTTCTCTGTCATCCCGTCATCCATGTATAAAAAGTATGTTACATGATAATGTGATATGACTAATGACAACCTGATATGATACACTATTCAACATTTTGATAAGACACAAAATATTCAAGCGACATTGTCACATTGTTGTAATAATATCAAATTTTTGTGTGTCTATGGGTGTTAACATAAAATTGCTGCTTATATAAATATAAATATTATGAAAAATATCATTCTTTCAGTTCAGTTCATGTTCAGCTAGTTCTGTTCTGTGACCACACAAGGGAACCTTAATTGTGGTTTCTTAAGACAGGTGGTCTCTCTTAACTTGGGATGAATTACTATCATTTTAAAAGACAAGGGAGGAATAGAAAGTGGTTACATATGTCAGTTTGTTCCTTAACTCAGGTGGTCACAAGGGCATGATTGACTGTATTAAGTTTTCAGTTTACTGACTTGTTTATGCAACATTAATGTTCTTGAAGCTGCATTAAACAGGCTCAGATCAAAGCCAGATTACGATGCTTTTAAATCTATAGGCACTATACTAAGCCCCTAAAGGCCTAATGATATAATTTTTCATCACTATTTTCACATTGTATAAAATAATTGCATGTAACATGTTCTATAATCAAGATTTTAGCAAGAATGAAGATCCACTTTATTTGTACTAAACATAATTATGGTTCTGGTCTATAATATATATCAACCCTTGCAGTGCTGAAATATTTTTGCCTATGAGACCACATTTCATTAAATTATCATTCGTTAGAAAAACACGGGACTCTGGGTAGAGTGATTATTTATATTCTGGTTGAGTTTTGATTCAATTTTTTAACGTGGAACTGTAGATCATTGCATTGTAAAACATTATTTGATATACTATTTTTCAAAACGGCAAGAGATATTGAATCAAAAGTGTTTTATCGTTGATTTATTGATATCCTTTGAATCAATTACATCCCAACTTTTATGAGAATCAAAATGAGACCAAATACAGGCTCCTATCTTGCACTGAGAGTGATGCACTTAGATTATTTCCCATCCCCCTGTAAAAAAACCCCCAAAAATGGCCACCCCTTGCAGGTTGGTCCCATATAGTGAGAGAAGAAAACAATGTGACCCCATAAGACTGGGTTTAAGTATGTAGCAAAGTGCAATACCTACAAAATGAGACAGTATCAGATTCTGTCCTGTAAGAAATATAGTGTATACTGAACGTTCTCTAAAGCCACAAGAGTACCTCCCTGGAATTATGTGGAGTAGCACCATCTTGCTGAAACCACAGCGTATTAAGGTCCTCACATGTTCTCCTTTAGGCTTTCACAAAGGATATCTAAATATACTGTTTATTGCCTCTACCTCACCGTCCTCGTCCACAAATAAAAATGGGCCAATAATGCCTGACGAGCTTAAAGCTGCCAAAACAGTTACTTTCTCAGAATGTAATTGCAAAGATCTTTCTATGTAAATACTTGGTTTTTCTGTTCACCAGAAACGACAGTTACGTTTGTTTACTTGCGCATTCTTCATCTGAAAACCAAACCTTGTCTGCTATATCTGCTCGATCTTTCATCCATGTGGCGAACGAAAGCATGCTATCAATGTCAGAAGGTTCAAATGTGTTGCATAATTGAAATGGTGTACGGCGTTAATTTCAATTCGAATCGTAGCATCCTCTGGAGCAATAATAGTATATATTCTTCCCAGGGATAGGATAATTCAAATACCTCGTGTGTTCCATCAATTCCTGAATCACAGTTTCGTTGTCATGAGCTCGATGGATATTAAATTACCGTAATACAATACTTTTCAGTCATTTAAATGGCCACCATTAGTCAGTCGCCGGGTTTTCTAGTTATTTACACCCTAATCCCGGCGCCTCTACGAAGCTCAGAAGTTCAGGCGACCAGTGAAATAAAGATAAAGGAAGTGGCTACTTATTTCCAAACACATGATTTGAAATTAATCTAATATCATTTGAACTCTCATACTGACTATAAAATATAGAACCATGTACATAGCTCATGATTTATTATATTACTGATCCTTGCCTAGACTGAAAGTCTATGTAGCCGGAACAGGCTACCTAGCCTGCCAAAATTACAGTGCATGGTCTCAAGTCGGTGACTAACCACTCTGTCATGAAGGAAAATCAACGACTGAAAAGGAACACACCTACACAAACAATTGTAAAGTAATATACAGCCGGAAAAAAAACAAAAATACTACTGTAAAGACGTAACGTCAAAAGTTGCGACCCGCGTAAAAGTTGTGCATATCATCACCTTATTTTTATAAATAAATTCAGATTGAATATACGGATTTTCGTGCGATACATACTAAAATGTAGCATTTTTAAATCACTAACAAATAATGTTAAAACTAAAATGCTAATTAAGCCATTTCGAAACAACAATAAGGATTAATACACAATAAAAGTGCTGAACGTGGTATGTAACCTGTATAAAAAAAGATTGACGGTACAACCTGGATTGTCTATAAAATAAATATTTTTGGTCCAAACAGCATGAAAACTCGGCATAATTGTCTTTTGGTATGCATATCTCATTCATCTTAATTTGACAGTTAAAGATGACACAATAAAAAAGACATAAGCGTTTTCAGGAACGGGTGAACTATATAACCTTCGTTAAAATTTGATCTTTTTTCATGGGAGTTCGTGTTCAAAATCAGTTACAATTAAAGCTACTGCATATAATTCTGATATAGTTCGCCTTAGCTAGAGCACCAGCCGTAGTTTAGAGAAAAATTCCCCGTTATTTTACTAACCAAAATATCGCTAAAACGAATTCTTAAAACTGTCCGGTTTCTGAAAAATCCTACCGTTAATGTACCCCTGTTCTAAATTTCATTCGATTTCTACAAACTAGGGTTTAATTTTATTTGTTAAGAAGTATGAATGTATTCCGCATTGAGTAAGCTTCAAAGTAGTGACTTCTTTTTAAAAATTCGCATACAAACAGTTGACGAAAATGACGTCAAAATTACGTTTAATTGACAGAGAAATTACTGGATCATATGATTTGTTCCGCGGTGAATGAAAAAGAAAGCTATTTAATCAGTCTCACTTTGCAAAGGGAAAATCTAATTCTAGTATAAAAAAACGTTTGTTCAAGCTACCATAAGACATTGATGAATTTAGAACAATAATATCACGGTTATCTCGCGAAAGTAGTTGTATTGATAATGATTTGCCGTCAGCTTAAACATATTTAAATATGTGCATCAATTACTCGGTGATTAGGATGCAGAAGGTACTGTGTTAAAATCCCTGTCGGGGCACAAGTGTATTCTTGGTAAATAACACTGATGCTGCGCGTGCCTCAGTCCACCTAATAGCTACGAAAAACTCACTGCCTCACTTTCGCGATTGTGCTTATACATTGTATCACGAACGAATGTTCGAGGGCGATTGAATGAGCTTCTAAAGCTTTCGTCTAAATCGAACAAAATTTACGTTTACTCGTGCCATAAACATTACATGTATTATGTTTCCATTTTTTTAAACACAGCAGTAAAAACGGTAACCGAAAACATCCCAAAAAACGTTACAATTATAACGTCGTTTTAATGTTACAGTTGACGATTTCGCGATTTTTTATGTATGGTTGACGCACTTTTTTTCGTGTTATAACATCTGCAGAATCCCGAGTGATGGTTGGTGCCCGAGCCCGTTAGGTGTTATAATACGAAAAAACGTGCGATAGCGCTATTCTAGCATAAATAGCATTAAAAATCATAAAAATGAAACGCTCTTACTGGTACGACGTTCAATAATGCATACTACGACTAATCATGTGACACATCTTTTAAAATATTTGTATCGGTGTTGATGATGATGACATATAGTGATGATGGATAGTGATGATGCTGCTGATGATGATGGCGTATTGTGAAAATGATAGAGTATATGTGATGACTAAGTGTTCAACAAGTCGTACATTATATAACTAGGCATTATGGTGATGATGATGATCACGATAGTGATGAATGATGATTGTTGTGATGATGTTATGTTAACAGACAGTATTGAAAGAAACTTCTGCTAAACGTTTGCTGGATGAAAACAAAACGGGGGACTCATTGTTATATATATGCGTTTAAAGACTGTTTCGTGATGCATCGTTTGGTGAAAAAATGATGACCAAAGGTTAACAGAATATGGGGGAATTTTTGACCAAGTGAGAGGGGGTTAAAAACAAAAATGACACTTGATAACGGGTATGGCCACCTCTTATTAGAACAATAATCAAACCAGTCATCAATAAAATCAATGTTATTTGTAATAAGAAAATTGTATGAGATGTGGCATTATCATACTGAACAATCAAGATATTGGCGTTGTTATGGAACAGATGAATGATTTTGTTCATTGGTGAATGGCCTGCTAAAAGTCCTGATCTCAGCCCAATCGAGCACGTCTGTGATATTCTGGACAAACGAGTGAGGCGTCGTCTCGACCCACCTGCTAACGTTAAGAACTTCGTCAAGCGCTTATGGAACTTTATACTATACTAATGGAAAAATATTCCACAGACAGAAATCAACACTTTTGTCAATTATATGCGCCGGCGATACATAACAGACTTATACAGTGGTCAACTCATGAGGTGGTCATACCAGTTATCAAGTGTTACAATGTGTTTTTGTTTTCTGTCCCTACCTCACTTGCTCAAAACTTCCCCCTTACAAAAATTGTATTATGTTAGTCTTTGGTCATCATTTTTGCACTGAACGATGCATCATGGAACACTCTTAAACGCATATATAGCAATGATTGTTATAAATAAGTTTTTTTATTTTGCATGCTCTCTCTCTTATTCTGTTAATTCGTACACCGTATGATCATAAAGATTATTATTTGATCTTCCGTTTATAGGCCCACATTTACATGTACATGTACTTTATTTGTACGCGTAGTATGAAGTCTAACTTGCTAGTAAGTTGTTATTGCTACTCATTGTGTGCCCTTATTACTTGTGTTGCTCGCTCCAGTTTGTTTGTATTGCAGAAATTCGGGTCGTACCGCATATATACCTCGCCCGAGGGTGGTGGTGGACCTAATAAGCAAGTAAACAAACATGTGTTGCAGAAAGATTTTGTATTCCTTTTTTTTCTTGTTCCACATTTTTTTCCCATCTTCCTATTTATGAAGCTACTTCTCTTACCTAAGGTGTAGTTATGTTTATAACTTGGAAACAGGGACTGTTGTACACAATGCGCGAAAACTGGTATAACCAAAAAGGCTATACGATTCGCACTCACTTCTATTTTTTTTACTTCTTTTGATATTTATATGTGTATATCAGAACTGTAGTTTAAGTGTAGTTAATTGAATACATGATCCATTCGAAATAAGTTGGAGTATGTAAAAAATAATTTTCTAGACTTCGATAGGTTATGTTTTACCGAAACGCATTTGGATGATTCAATACCAGATTTACAATTATTTTTAGATGGTTATAAACAATTTTATCGTAACGACAAGTCGTCTCATTCTGGTGGAATTAGTATTCATACTAAATTATGCATAAACTTGAAATTTGTATATGGATCAAAGTAAATATCAAGAGCATTCATTTTATCATTATAGGTGTGTGTGGTATATAGGCGACCTTACTCAATGGTGCAATTTTGGGGAAAATCTAAATATCAGAATAGAATGGGCAATTGAACAACGCAACCACTTTGTCACTGGGGGTGTAAATGAAGATTGAAGGTTGCAAAGCAATAACCACAAATTAAAAGACATTCTGGTGTTGAATAATTTGACCAACATAATTAATGAACCTACAAGAGACACAGACTTGCCATCAACATCAATTGACTTCATCGTTGTTTCGCAAGACCTCGATGTTCTTAACTCTGGTGTTTTACAAGTTCCCGCAGATATAAGTGATCACTGGGCAACTTATATAATCTTACCTTTCAGTTCCGATCGGAGTGAAAGTCATGAACGTAATGTTTGGTTATACAACAAAGCTATAACTTTGCCCGTATATTTATTTACATTAGCCATATGTCATGTTTTATTTCTTGTCACATAAGTATATCAAATTGATAAAATAATGAAATTCTGTTTTAAAAAGTCTGTCCAAACCATAAAATTGTCCACTCTTACGGCAAAAATAGTCCATTTTTTTTTATAGATTCCTCTAAAATTAAATAAAAAACATCAAAAGATCATATAATAAGTATGTATATACTATACATTCCTGTGTTTTAAATCTAGCCACAATCCTTTAAAAAAAAGTTGGACCAACAGTACTACAAAATCTGCATTTTTTATTTTAGTGGCCATCTTGGACGCCATCTTGGATTTCTCAGAACGCCACCATTTATGCCCATTTATGCCGGTGATTTCATAAACTGCAAACTCGCTGACAAACATTTTGGTATATAACATTGCTTTTTGCAATAACTGTCCCACCTATCTATATTTTTAATGGACTATTCAGCTCAAAGTCATCCTACCATTAAGTGAATTAGGACAAAAATACTGATTGGGGTTTCTTATACTTATGGCAGAGGTGTTCTCAAATGTTGTCTCAAATTCACACAAACATTTCTTGAACTAGCAAATTTATGTATACCAAAAAGGTTTTTATACTGCCTAATGACAAACCTTGGTTTGATTTTGAGTTTAGGAAAATGATAAAGAAAAAAGCTTTAAAGTTCAAAAATTCATCAGACTGGAATAATTATAAGATGATAAGAAATAGGGTAAATAATTACAAAAATGTATTTGAAACATGTCAAACTGAAAGTTTACAACACCATTTAAGATTCTTTAGCAGACACATAGAAAAATGACAAAACGAAAATATTGGAAACTATTTAAGTATCTCGTAAAATAAAATAAAAGTAAAAAGTCTGAGACTATTCCAACCTGAATCACATACCTTTCAAATGGAGATGTATTAAATTAAGTATTCGGTTACAGATTTAGAGAAAGCAGAATGTTTAAATACTTTATCTCTTCTGTTTCAAGTATTGATGATTTCAATGCAGTTTTCCTAGATTAGAATGTAAAAATAATGTCAATCTTGAAGATATACACATCAGAACGTGAAGTCACTGATGTTTTGAAAAATCTTGATGTAAAGAGAGATAGTGGTCCGGATAGTATTAGTCACAGAATGTTAAAATCAATGTTGCAAGAACTATTGCTAAACCTTTAACTGTTATCTATAACGGGTCAATCAAAGAAGGTGTTTTTCAATCAGCACGAAAAACCGCAAACGTTATCCCGCTCTTCAAAAATGGCAAGGCCGACATTCCAAACAATCGCAGACCAATATCACCCTAAAGCTGTCTATAGTAAAAGGGGATGGAAAGATGTATTTATAAACAAGTTCATAATCATTCATCCTCGGTAACCCAGGCTATTCAGTATCGAATTGACGGAGAGAAGCGGCAGGAATTAACCGTGGGTTCCGACGATGATAATCATTACATGTTAACAACTTAATATTTCGTATGAATGTCCCTTTGGGCCAAATTATTTCACCGTTTACCAATTCATAGAAATAGATCATCAAATATGTCAAACGCTAGATTCTATATAGTATAGAGGGATTACATTAAACAATATTTTGTCTAAAACATACTCCAGACTTCTCATTACTCGTCTCACAAAATGGGCCGATAAACATGAAAAACTCATAGATACTCAATTTGGTTTCCAACGGGGCAAGTCTACAGTTGATTGTATCTTTATTTTACATGCCTTAATCTCTAAAACTCTAGCTAATAAAAGAAAACTGTAAGTTGCATTTTTATACTGGGACAAAATGTTTGATAAAATTAACAGGATACATTTAACGGTTCCTTGCACAATTCACTACAACATTCACTTGAGTTGTTGGTGGTAATAATAATAATAATAATAATAATAATAATAATAATAAGAAGAAGAAATTCCCAAGATTATACGGTTATGCGGCAGGTAGGAAAAACTCGTTCGTACCATCCAGTAATGGAATTCTATACCTGAAGAAATTTTTAAAAAACACGTCATTTCAATGTAGTTTCAAGAACTCACTCAAATACAACTTATTTCGGTCAAATGTTTTATTCCAACATACTACTTCAAAGGGCCAATGTTCTTGGCTATCCATCACGCACACACGGCTGCAAAAGCTCAATGATCAATGATGAAAACTGTAACTGCCAAAGCGGAATTAAGGATGTAGATCACTAATTTTCAAATGAACTTTGTTTAAACAACAAATAGTTATTCTTTTTACAGCAACACGTCAGTATCATCCCTAAAATGTAAACACCTTGCCTTATGGAAGAGAAGTATGCTACTTTCGGATTAAATATTTAACTATCTTCTCTGCGCATGGAGTTCAAAATTTCATAAAAGTCACAGCTAAATTTGCAAATTAGCGTATTGTTTTTACTTTATGTAAATTCATCTTACATATTTTACACTGGGCTTTTTAGATGTTTTAGATTTATTTATCAAAGTGATATGTCGTAGTTTAGTTTAGTTTATACTAATTTATTTTAGCTCAAGATAGCTTGTAGCTTATTGAGTCCGCTTCCTTGAAAAAAAAACAGTACTGGTATTGTATTGAGGAAGTACGGTCTATCTATCTATCTATCTTCCTGTACTGTCGAACCCTTTACAGGGACTTAGACAATTTCGTGCGCGTCAAAGCCACAAAGACTGTTAGTAGAAGTAAAAAAAAAACAGGTCAAAATAAAAGCCCCAGTGGGGCTCGAACCCGCAACCTCCGGGATGAGACACATATGGTGTTGACATAAACAATAAACAATGTAAAACTATAGAATTATAAACATTTCCATTGTGTAATATGTTGTAAAACAACATTTGTGATTTAGTTGTTCTACACCTTGGAGTTATTGCGGGCTGGAAATGTAAATATCACATACGTTTTATATTACAAGCCTGCGTTATTGTTATCGTGGGCTGCAATTGCCGGCTCACTATCGCGGGCTCTCTTGTATTCAGTAAAGAATTTATATTGCCGAACTTTTGAATCTTTCTAAATGAAAATATTTTAAGAAAACCTTCATTTAGTGACGGATACTGCTTCGATACCAGTACGTAATATTTCGTTCGAATTTTTATTTCATTGACCTATATTTTATTTCTTTTTATAAACGAGTAGAAATAAATGAAGTCAAAACGAAAGAAAGGGGATAGGCCGGCCTTTAGAATCGATAAGTATTGTAAACAAAGTTGACAGCGAGGATTCGCACAAAGTACAGCTTGTTTATTGTTAAATTTCAATGTTTTACGTAAGTTTTATTTGATGTTCCAAATAACCGGTATTTGAAAATCATATCGCGATATCGTATCGTCGGCAAATATACCGCAATAACCGGCGGTATATTATTAGCATGAACCAATGATTTTTTAAGATGTCAATGGAGCTATAAATCTCTGTTTACATACTTAGTACTATTAAAAAGAAGTAATATGCTTTTTGTTTCATCTTGATAGGTTCATATTCTGATTTTTTATGATTTTTTTCCCAACGGGATGTCATCTTCATTTTAAAACACTTAAATTTTTTGGATCCAAAAATTGGCACCCTGATGACTTGTTTGCAGAAGATGTTATTTTTCTGTCAAACCCATGTTTTAATTGTAATGAGGGCTTCATTCAGTCATAGAAATCAAGCACAATTTTAAAATGATGAATTTAAAAAAAATTACCCAAACACCATTTATTTTTAACTTTCATTTGGACTTTCCAGTAACTAAAAATAATTGCAACAAAAATACCAAATTAAGCTATTTTAGCGGATGGTAGTGTTTTCGTCGACCTCCCGTTTCGTCACCAAGACTTTTGTGTACAAAAGAGGTTGTGGTTTCGTCACCCTTATTTAATTGTATATTTAATTGTTAGTTTGACATAAATGGGATCAAACAAACCAATAAACGTTGTCATTGCACGTAATTATAGGATACATCGGGGTATTATGAACACTTTTTTCATCCAAATTAAGTAATTAGTTGACTATTATCAGTCATATTAGGGAGTATTAGTGTCAAAATATACAAAACAAGTTATAACCAAAATTTATTCCATCAATATATTATTTTTTTGTAAAGGCACAAAACAATAACATAATATACAGTACAAACAGAGGAATATATTTACAAATAATATTAAGTAATATATAAAAATATATACATAATATACAGTACATACAAACCTGGGAATAACGGATACGCACACATTATACAAGTTTGATTTCAAAATGGACAAAAAAATCACATAATTTACAGTACATACACATAAATTTCGAACAGTCAAAATATCTATTCAACTATCTATTAATGAGCAAAACATAATATACAATACAAACAATACATTAATAAATGAACAAAACATACAGTACAAACAATACAATACTAACCTATAACACATTAAAGAATCTATCAAAATTATTTTTTTCAAATTATTTAGCACAGTTTACATAATATACAATACATTAATAAATGAACAAAACAAAATATACAGTACAAACAATACAATACAAACCTATAAAAGACAGACATGCACACATTAAAGAATCTATCAAAATTATTTCTTTAAATTATTTAGCACAGTTTACATAATATACAATACAAAAAATACATTAATAAATTAACAAAACATAATATAAGTCACCACAAAACTGTAAACTTAGCACATTTAATTAAGTCAGCACACTGATTTTAGCACAAATAACAATCTTATCCAGTTATCCTCTTCCTCAGCAAAACATGCTATAGGATACATCCAAAACGGTTTATATACCGCGTCTCGTAGTGTGGATGGTCCCAGTCCTGCTAACTTGGTGCATGTCCTCAGTAGTTGTGTGGTGGTTGATTTTCCATCTTCGTAATTGTAACCGTGAACAGTACATCGCCCCGAGCTGGATTCGAACTCGGGTCCTCCAGTACCCTAAGCGGACACTCTACCACGTCGCCATAAAAGCTAGCTCAACGGCAAGGAAGTACAAGTGCCGTATTATACCTCTACTACATACACCCCCTCCTTACCAGAATTCGTCCTCGAATTCTTGGAGTATGAATGTCTGTGGGACGTTCTAAGGGTGATATCACTTCTAAACACGTGGGTTATTTATGTTGGGCGCCAAATGTAACCGTGAACAGTACATCGCCCCGAGCTGGATTCGAACTCGGGTCCTCCAGTACCCTAAGCGGACACTCTACCACGTCGCCATAAAAGCTAGCTCAACGGCAAGGAAGTACAAGTGCCGTATTATACCTCTACTACATAATCGTCCCAAGCAGCAAACAGTTATCCGTGGATTATGCTATTGAGTATTAAATTTTAAAGAGAACTAATTCAAAAATTTCAAAACTGCCATCGAATTTCTACAATTTCAATATAATACCTTCTACGTCGTTGTTCGTTCTGACCGTCTCACGGAAGACACTCCAATGAATTGGCTGCCAAAGACTTCCCTCTATCCATGCCCTCTGCATATAATCAGCAACTCGCAGTATTGGTCCACCAGCCGCTTCAGCCTGTTGATGAAGCTGACAGAAGGCCTCAGGGATCTGTTTAGAAGGGAGGTATGGGAGACACAGCAGCTTCCGCATGAACCTGTACTTGTCTTCCTTTTCCAGGTAAGCTCCGGAAAGACCCTCGGACTGGATTTTACGGTAAATCCGCTGGCTCCAGCGGTCTCTCGTGCAAGCCGACGTTCAATTACCGTCAACACATTTACGTACAAACAATGTTCGCTTGCTTCATGAATTATTAAAATCATTATATCGATATGAAAAATGACAAATAATTATTTAAATCTTAATTCGATGAGTCAAATACGTACTTTATTTTTTATTAATAATTATTAAAATCTAAAATCAAATTTAAACAGATAAATCAAATACGTTTTTAATCAAATTTTGTGCAGAAATCTCATTTAACTGTGTGAACTTTGATCTATTATTTGAGTAATTACCTTAGGTAGGTGTGAAATCCTATTGTTATATTTATCTTGTACAAAACCTTGGTGACGAACTGGCAGCATAAATCATTAGTGACGAAACGGGAGGTCGACGAAACAACTGTAATTCATTTTAGCGGACTTCATTGGTTTATTCAAATTTGTTTTGTTATTATCGGATATTGCGTCAGCAGCGCGCGAGATGACTGGGTGCCGGTTTCGTCGTTTACTACAGTACATACGCTTAGCTCGGGTACCAACAACTACCTGTAAGAGTTTTCGTTCTTTACAATGGCCGTGTCAACAAAACACTGAATCAGTAACAAGGATATTTTACCGGGGGGTATATCTATCTTATTTTTTGGTATATATATATTTTTATCATGGCTTTAAATTTGATGTATTATGAAGGGGCTAAGCCCGGAATGAAAAAGAAACAAACGCCAGGTAATGCCGACCAGCGCTGTTACTCTCCTCTTTTAAGAGACTGTTAAAGAGTAGTTGTGTAGTACAACAATACAAGTCAGCAAAACATTTCTTTACTGTGTCATTATTTGACAAAATGAAATAAAATTTTAATAATGCATTACTGTGTCATTATTTGACAAAATGAAATAAAATTTTAACACTGAATAGTCATTTTATTTCATGAAATATTAAAAAAGTATTCGGTCCTGTAAACTTTGGTCCGGTCCTGTAAAAGTCAAAATTTTACAGGACCTACTGTCCTGTAAAAATCAACTGTGTTTCGCGGAGACTGTTGTATCAGAATATAATGAATTAATGATAGACAGAAACACACTGTAACTTTTTTATTTTCATTTATCATACAGTTGCATGACAACTTCCTTTTCTTTTTCTTTTCTTTCCTGGTCTTCTTCTCTGTAGGGTTAACGCACGTTTTTTCGTGTTATAACATCTGCAGAATCCCAAGGGATGGTTGGTGCCCGAGCCCGTTAGGACGAGGGCACCAACATATCCCGAGGGTTTCTGCAGGTGTTGTAACATGAAAAAACGTTCGTTAGCGCTATTCTAGCATTAAAAATAATAAAAGTAGGAATGAAACGCTCTTACTGGTACGACGTTCAACAATACGCGGGACAACGTCCATGTTGTTTACGTTACATTTATGACGTCACCAGCAGTTTTTAAGCCCGGCACTGTTGACGCCGTACTTGATGAAAGACTTGGGAGACAGGTCCATTGTTTACAATGGCCCTGTAATGCGCATAAATGAAAACGGGTTATAACGGCGTGTGAATCTCCCTGTTAACACACGTTTTTCCTCCTGTTAAAACACCGGCAAAATAGGCAAAAACAACACATTTTATGCTAGAATACAAGCTGAAACAATAATTTTACTTTAAGCAAAGAATCTTCATTTAAATGTATTAAAACAATTAATAATGAATGTAACAAAAAAATATTTTGAGTCATTCATCATGTTCAATTTCATAAACATAAATTATAAGCAAGTCATAAAACATATTATCAATAACGATCCTGAATGCATGTTGTCAAAACAAAATTAAATATCAATTTCTACCCCAAACGGGCTTTATTCTTGTCAAAAATTCTTGTTTCGATTTCAATGGGCGCCGCCATATTACACACACACACACAGACACAGACACACACACACACACACACACACACACACACACACACTGGGGCACCGCCTTGGAACGGTCAGTGGCAAAAACACCACTGGGGAGCTTAAACCGGCTTAACACCTCTTTAAAACAACGGAACTCTTATCTTTAAACTTTTGCTGCGCAAAATCACCGGCAGAAAATGCTCACGCTTATGACGAAGGTGAATGTTCTAGCAGTTTAATGTGTCCTCTTTCATGATTGGGCGTTTTTAGCTCACGTGCCAGAGTGAGCTATTAGGATCGCATTCCGTCCGTCGTACGTCCGTCCGTCAGTCCACCATGGACGGTTCCAGTGTTTACAATTATATTAAAATTAACTCGCTGGATTATCCAATGACCACACTGGGACATCACGTGTCCAATGGTTGGCCTAATTTGCACAAAAGAACACGTGGGTTTGTTTGTGATACTGTTTGTGAGCAGTTGACCTAGCCATGAAAAGAAAATAATCCCTTAACAATAGGCTTAGGTAGGCTATACAATTTGTCGTAAAAAACTGGAACGGTCCATTTCCTTCAAACGACATCTCCTCTGAAACCACTGGGCCAATGTTGATGAGACTTTGCAGGGATGTTCCTTGCATCAAGCTCTATCAAAGTTGTTCAAAGATATCCATTCCATGCAGAACTCTGGTTGCTATGGCAACAAATATGAAAAACTTTAAAAATCTTCTTTTCTGAAACCACAAGGCCTAGAGCTTAGATATTTGGCATGTAGCATTGTCTAGTGGACCTCTACCAAGATTGTTCAAATTATGACCCCCGGGTCAAAATTGACCCCGCGCGGTTGGGCACTTAGTTTTTGCATAGGCATATATAGGAAAAACTTTAAAAATCTTCTTCTCTGAAACCACAAGGCCTAGAGCTAAGATATTTGGCATGTAGCATTAGCTAGTGGACCTCTACCAAGATTGTTCAAATTATGACCCCCGGGCCAAAATTGACCCCGCACCGGGGGTCACTTAGTTTTACATAGGCTTATATAGGGAAAACTTTAAAAATCTTTTCTCTGAAACCACAAGGCCTAGAGCTTAGATATTTGGCATGTAGCATTGCCTAGTAGACCTCTTCAAAGTTTGTTCAAATTATGCCCCTGGGGTCAAAATTGACCTTGCCCGGGGGGGATCATTTGTTTTACAAAGGCGTATATAGGAAAACTTATTTGGTATATAACATTATCTAGTGATTTTCCACCAGGCAAGTGGACTTGTACCAAGATGAGCGATATAGGGCCATCTTGGCCCTCTTGTTTTTAGAATATTCCAATCAAAAACAGGCTTAAAAGACTGTAGAAACACACCCCCAAAAATAGGTTATTCATGACTAATTTTTAGATCCCCTGCAGATAAGACTAGACGAGTTACTTCCCTTGTTGGTTCATGCTATCAGTATATCGCCTAGTCTAACTATTTCGACTTCGAAGGCAAACCGAATTTATAGGCTGATATTTTTCAGTTATAAAATATCTGATGATCTGTGAAAGGGGTCACACTGAAACGCCAAATGAATTAGGCTATATATCGCCCAACCCTAATACCGAAACAGTAATTTGTTTCAGATCATTACAAATGAGTATTGAGATTGAGGCTTTTTGTTTTGTCGCAATTACCATAAAAGGTAAAAGTTATACATTTTGCTTTTATTTCAGATTATATCACGATGGTGGCTATTATGAGGAATTTTCAAGCTCTACTACTGTTGGCTTGTTTATTATGGACATCAGGTACCATTAACATTTAAGAGAATTATTATATTTTCAGGCATAATGGCGGTGACTCAACATAGTTGTCACAGTGTCAGTTGCTTTTCTCTCTTCCAGGATAGTTCTCTCTGGAATGAGTCTCGAGAGTGATTAATCTAAGTTGTAAGAACTTATAAATTTCGCAATCGAGAATAAATAAATAAGTATACAGTGTCGGTTTGGTGTACATTTGTATGTGACTGCGTGTGACTGTCTGATTATCTTGTCCAGGCTGGCCCACGAAGGAGCAGCAGGTGGGTGAAAAGCCTAGGCCATTATTAAAAAATTGTTTGATGTAACGCGACCAAAACTTTTTTGTGTTGGTAGGTAGGTAGGGGTTCTTGTTTTTGTCTTCTTCTTTTCTGTGTTGTGTGTGTACATAAAATCTATCAGAGATGGCGAATGACTTCAGGACAGTCGGTTAGACAAGGTTAAAAAATTTGTCTGACCGAAAGAAAAAAATACTCTGACCAAAACAAAAGTACTAGTAACTCTGGTGTACATTTTGTAATTAGCCTTTATTACTCTGTAATTTCATTCAAAATCTCTTAAATATCCCATCAGTTTAAACAGATTGTCTTCTTCGGACTGAAAATCATCACTCTCGATGTAGCAATGTACACATGTGTTTTTATTACTTCACGAAGCAGCATTCCCAGTCATGCAGAATCCTGCATTTTTAACGCAGTAAACACCAAATGCAAGCAAATTTTTTAATGTCCGTGCATGCAGGTACGCATCTTTGTTGTGGCAAGCGAATGAACAAATTCGCTCATAAATTGGTGGTCGGTAACCTAAAATCGGAAAATGCTTGCTTTTCAATCGAAAATCAATAAGCGCCTCGCGGCAAACATCTGTGCGATCTAGACTACACGTATTATGTCACATTTTCAAAATGGCGAAACAAATGAACCTAAGAAGCTTCCTTCATGGAAATCAGTGTAAGTTGTCAAAGATCGTTTTCCCAAACGACAGTATATTGAATTTGATTATTTTGCATCTGTGTAAACTATGCACCGTTGCTAGCTAAGCCTAACCAGGAACGTAGAATATACATTCCTGGCCTAACGCATATCAATCGCCGAGGGGTTTCCGAGACGCTTTTGTTCCGCTTCGATCATGCGGAAAGGTTGCTGTCAGTGTCAGCTGACTTATCATGTGACCAGCTATTTTTGTAAATGAACCAAACCAAGTATTTTTATCTTTTTAGTACATTGGACCTGTTCAGGCCATGTATGCTTTGTTTCTTCATGATTGTCAGTTCATTTAACAACAATGACTTATGATGAGAGTGACTGGTCCTTGGTCCTAGTCCTATAAATTAGACCTCACATTGCTCAGTTGGTATCAAGTGGTTTCACCCCCTAGTCGTTTCACCCCTAGTCATTTCACCTCCTAGTCATTTCAGCCCTAGTCATTTCACCCCCTATTGTAATATACTGATTAAGTAAGTGTGAAAGGTACTATTGTTATATTGATTGATTTGATTGCCTTAGGTGTTTTTCAATCACAGCAGGGTTCGACACTAACGCAGTCCCGCGATCCCGAGGACACCAAAATCTTGGGAGGGACTCCTTAACTTCCAAGTCAGTTGTTCCGTCGGGACTTCTTAGTTTTCAGGAAAAAGTCAATAGTTCTGTTAATAATTTCGGGGACGCTTAATTCCGCATTTTTATACGCATGGTTTTCACAAAAGGACGCTTAAAATCCGATGACGAAGCGACGGGACGCATGAAATTTTCGGGAAACGCGTGTCAAAAATAACCGAAATATACAATACACAGCTTGACAGCTGATGAAATGTAAAGACGTCGTCTGTTTTCTGCTCTCAACCAATTAGAACGCGAGGTTTTCCAATACTTAGTTACTGCACAGGTAGGCAGTCGTAACACCCGATAATAAATTTAACGGGATTAAATGATGCTTTAATTTGCGGTGTGTCTGCTATGAAGTGACATGAAAATAAGTTTTAATAACTTGATGCCTTTTTTTTTTAAATGTGGAACAATAGGATCAATTAGTGGCGTCAATGCTGAGAAGAAACTGTTCTTTTCGGGACCGATTACGAATTAAAAGTGACATAGAAAGAGCTCATGTGTAAATGGGTTAATATGAATATCAAAATACCGACGTGTTTGAATTGAAGTGACTCGAAAAATATTGTGTTTGCAGACTAATGACCACTAATTACCGCCACCGTTTTTTGCACTTTTCAACTTCATATAATTTGAACTGTTGTTTGGCCGCGTTCTTGTAGAGAAATGACTTTGCAATGAAAATTATTTCCTTTTTTTCAGCCCATTCACATGCTAATTTTTTTTATATTTTTTTTAATAAAAATCATGTGATTATAATGCTTATAGGGAAGGAATTTAACACCCTAAATATTTAGAATTTCTTTGTATTTTGTATAAACATCAAATATTTTCTATGCAATCCACATTGTAGTGCCTGTTTGAATAAAATAGTTTAAACAACCCTTTTGTTGATTTTTTAACATACTATTTCAGGTAATACTTGCATGATAAATTATGAGTGAAAAAATAGGTTTTTAAATTGACTTGAGTAAAAGTAGGAGGGACTTCTGATTTCAAAAGTAGAAGTCCCGTCAGGATTTCTGGTTTAAAAGTTAGTGTCGAACCCTGGTCACAGAGTAATCAAATATAACCACATATCTAATTAGTTTATCACTTAGAAGAAAAAATACAGTCATGTTATGGTATATAACAAACTATTTACTAGCTGATGAGAAATACTCACTTTGGCACCTGAATAAAATACTGCAGAAATAAAAAAAAGCCAAATTTCCAAATGGCACTTCAAATATTTGATTTAAATACATCACATGACAGTGTCTTTTAACGTCACTAATTAAATATTAACTATTAGATTATGAAAACTTAGCATTATACTATTAAAGAGATGACCTCATAAAACTTATAAACCAAATAGAAAACCTTCACATTAACATCCAGATATGCAAATACGATATTTTATTTGATTGATTTAAGTAAATGAACAGGATTCATTTTTAATTAAAACAATAAAAAAGATCATATTTATTTTGGGGGGTGAATCATCTAGGGTTTTGGGAGGTGAAATGACTAGGGGTGAAACGACTAGGGGGTGAAACCACTGGTATTCGCTCAGTTTGGATGCAATTTCCAGCTAGTTTTAGCCAAAGATTGAATCAATCTGGGACGAATATAATACTATATTATTATTATTGCTCCAGGCTAAAACTAGCTGGAAATTGCAGTCATGTAAATCTCTCCTTGTTTCTGCTCCAAAATTCTACTTTTCTAGGCATGACGGGAGACATGCCAGGGTCTCATCCAAAACACAAGCTAAGAATTAGCTTTTGGACGGACTTTGATAAAATCTCTTTCAAATCAAATCCAGTTTGGATTGTTATGTTCATTATAAATATATGAGTTTACTTAATAAACACTGTAAACATTACCTATTACTTTTAGTTTTAATACCAGTCCATATCTTCATCTAGACGTTATGGGAAATTAGTACCAATGTACTCAGATTTTTAAGGAATTCCAGACTCCCCCCCGCCAAATCTTTTCCCTCCCAAGACTCCCCCCTCAAATTATAGAATTATAGTGATTTATTATGTATTTAAGGTTTAAATTGTTTTTGAAACTGTCAATAATATTTTTAAGTGTTTTAGAAAATAACTTGTTACATTCTACACCTATTTCCTAGTGCATTAACGTCACACTAATTTTTTAATTATGACAGTTATTTTTCTGTTATTGTCTAACTGCGGTTTTTAAAGCGACTGCACTCCAGATGGACAAGTTACGCTAAAAAAAGAAAATTTTCAATTTCAAGAAAACAATTGTCATTACTGTATCAGGGGCATTGTATTTAATAACGTGACAAGTTTTCTAACAAAAGAAACAATTAAAATGTGTTGTTTTGCTTACTTTTATTGTAGAAAATATCACCCCGTGACTAACGGGGTGGGCTCTTTGGTATATCAGTATTTTAACTCGCATCAAATCAGCTGACTCCGTAGTGTAGTAGGTTAAGCCGCTGTAAATTTTTTGTAAGCGCAAAGATCCGAGTTCAAAACCTGGCTCGGGTAAATATTTTTTTTCTACCTTTATTTTTAGCTCTTACACAAAGAAAATAATCTTGATGCTGACAAATTGAATATATATTGATTTTACCAAAAAATTAAAATTTACTAAGAATTTGGAGTGCAGTCGCTTTAAAGCAATTATTTATCAGAGGAGAAATAATTTTCATGTTACAAAATGGTTTCATGATACTAACTTGATACTTATGACTTATTTACTTATTTACTGTTCTGTTCTGCAGACTTATTAAGATAACTTAATGTAATAGGACTTTATAAATACGCTATTTGTTCAGAAGATGAAATAAGAATCGTGCATCTTTTGTAAAACTAGAACAATACGCTATTATATAGAATGAAATATAATGGGGAAACTTTTGTAGAAGCTAGATCTACATTTTCTTAATATTTGATCTAAAATAAATTTTCTGCATGTGTTCATATACTAGTAATTAATAAAAACATTTATTAAGACACAATGAGTTTAACAAAGAATGTTATATTGCTTTAGACATGTTAGAAAATGTTTCTAACTGTATGAACAGTGAATAAATTTCAAAATTTTAGTTTTAAATTTTCAGTACATCAGAATGCCTACCTGTTTATGAACAGAACATCTCTTTTATTCTCTCAATACATGTACACACATGCAAATATGTTTATTTATGAAAGGCTGTGATTTAATCAACACCTTTTGAATGGCAGTGATTGACTTCGGTGTTAATTGGACTATAAAATATTATCTGATTTACTATAAAGACAGCAACTTACTTTTTAAAATAAGTGGTATTTGTTCTATTCAAAAATATACTTATTATAAGTATGCAAAATTTTAAGCTTAATTTCAGTTTATCCATACTTTTGAGACAGTGTCTACAAATTGCATATTTTATATTTATTAATTTACTTCACATTAATATGTCAACACCGAAGACAAACGTAAATCACATAGTCACAACAAATTAAGGTATTTTTTAATATATTAAACTTGAATAGGAAATGAAGGCATAATATGTCATTTACAGTCAACATTGTTTCAGAGTGGTTCTATGCTTATCCAATCAATAACATTTATTTTATTATATTAGTAAATTCAACGTGATCCTGGGACTGAAAAGAGTACTTTTCCTTTGATTGTTTTAAGTCCAAGCTAACCCTGGGATATCTTCCTGGTTGAACTTGCCATTCTCCTGACAGACGCAGGTTGCAGAGAGACAAATGCAGATATAAGGGAATCTTGGGACCAGACACTAGCTCTTTTACGAATAGAGTCCTTGGTTCTTTTACATGCCCGGTGTATAACACCGATACATGTGAGACTGCTTCTGGGTTTCTAACCACCTCATCTCTAGATAGGTGGGAAACACTGAAATTTCCCAGTCGGGATTCAAACCGGGGACTCCGGATTGGTAGTCAAGAGCGTAAACCACTCGGCCACCACGCTAAACCCATAGTTCATTCCTATTTGATGTACAAGCAAGTTTTCAAATTCATTATGGCATATGAATGTGCACATTTGACGAAAATGTAACAGTGTGTAAAAAATTAGACACAATAAGATAATGAACATTATAATTATTGTTACACTCGTACTTTCCAGGGATGGTTCTTATATCCTCAGAAATGAGCAGAGGTCGTGAATAACTTTATATTCTTTTAATATTCTGTAGATTTATATAATAATCCATGACATTGTCATTGTGTAAGACTATTAAATTTACACTAAATGTACATCAGAAGTTTCCTGTAGAAATCATTCTTGGCTCTGAAATATATATTAATACAGTCCTTACTACATTGTACAAGCTTCAATCCAAGAAGATAATTAGAGACTGAATTATTTGATTTACATACAAATAATACATCATGTACTTATAATATAGTGTCATAGCTCAGTGGTCAAAAATCTTAAAAGTATTTAAAACACAAAATAGACATGGAAGAATATACTGTCTTCTCCTGGTAAATAACATACAGTTTGGAGCGACAATCAAAAACGTCAAACTCACCAGATTTCTGGAATCTGTAAGCACCTGACACTCTCAGGACTCTCGTACAAACATTCTGTGCTGGATGCTGTGCATGGAACTGTTAATAAGAAATTGTTTGATAAATACATGCATGTTACAATTGGAAAGATATTGTAGAAAATAGAAGACTTTGCATTGCGACCGCCATCTTGTAAAATAAATCATTTGCCAAAATGCGAGCTTTACAATTGCCAAATTACAAATCTAAGAAAGTTAAATCATTTCAGCAAACCATAATATACCTTTAAAAATCTGAAGGACTAATGACAAAGACCCCCAACGGTCAAGAACCCTTGCAATATCAACTGAACCTTCAACTTTCTCACACGTTTTCAACTGAAGCTTACCGCGCTTCGTGTTGAAAAGTACTCACCAACTCTCGTATCGGACAAAACGAGACTTGCCCCAAAATGCATAAATAAAACAGAAAGCATATAAAAAACGAAGGGGAACCAAACGGGGATAAACTGAGAGGCGAACAGTAGGGAAAATAATACGAAGTAGTCAATATGACTAATTACTTAAAATATTGACCCTGCTACATTATTATATTTAAACAGGTTTTAAAAAGATTTTGCATCAAAATGAATTTTTTTTAAGATGTTATTCCAAAAGCAAATTTTAAAAATGAACACCTTTGATTTTAATCAATGGACAACAAACCAGTACTTAAACTTATTGGTTATTAATCAAGGGTGATTAATTGTTGCTTGCAAAACACCTTAAAAGGTGTTTAAGCTCAATTAAGGGACATCAATCAATTAATCATGGTTAAGTATAAAATGTTTGTAGCAACATGGTACTGAGGTGTAAAAGACAATTTCAGTGTAACTGATTGATGTATGGTAAATGCCATTATTATAGTGTTATAGCATAGTGTTGCAAAAATAGAACCAATTGAACAATCTACCACGTACATTGCTCATTCGGTGGCTGAAATCCGTGAGGAAAAGAAATCAATAAAGTCCCGCATCTCTGACACTGAAAATTCCTGTCAAGCAATAAGCGATATTTGTGATGATATTCTTAGATCCAATAAATCCACTGATAACGAAATTTGTAACCTTCAAAGACAAAACGATGATCTCAAGGAAAAAGTAAACAATTTGGAGCTGTCAAATAGAGATTTACATGACAAATATCTCAAAACACAAAGTGACCTAATGAAAAATAATCTCATTATTTTCGGTGTAAATGAGGCCCTTCATAACGAACGAAATGACGGTCAAAATCCCGAGAGAAGAGATCCACCAGAAATAAAACTGAAACAAATGTTAAAAGAACAACTCGAAGAAAACGTAGATATCAACAGTGAAGTACCTATTAACGTGGATGCAGTTAAATTTGCAAATGTAAGGCGAGTTGGCAATCTCGCAAAAGCAAGAGAAAATGATAGATCGAGACCAATAGTGGCCCAATTTGAATCCCATAGAGACAGAGAAAATGTTAGAAAAGCAGGTATTCTATTGAATAAATCCCAAATAGACATCAAAATATACGAGCAATTCCTGAAACAAATCGAGGAAAGACGTAAAAGTTATATCCTATAGTGCGCAAGCTGTCAAAAATGGACGAAAAAGTTGCTCTTGTGAGGGACAGACTTTATGTTAACAATAAATTATTCAACCCTAACACGAACACTTATACAGATAAATACGGTAAACAGTGCACGGTGCCTATAACCAAACCTCCGCCAGCATACGGGGAAGATCGAGAAAGATATTGATACTGCCCGGACCAACAGGCAGATACATACAGAAGACCAGGCCAAAATCCCAACGAATACAGGTATATATCAACAAGAACACGCAGTGAGTCCCAGTATAGAAGTAATGCTGTTCAGAGAAACCTTAATTTTAAGACACCAACCGTATATGAAATATTCAATCAACTTAACACGGAGTCATTGCGATCAACGCAACAAAAGCGTAAAGAGACAACACCGATCGATATTGACATTTCGAGTAAACGAGCAAACGAGGAACCAACACCCACAGACATTGGTAATATGAAATTATCACATGATAATACCCGACCAACAACATCCGTCACCATAGACGATGAAAGGCTATTGAACAAACAATCTTTGAACTTACAGTGTCAAAACACAAGTGCTGAAACACCTGTCGAGCCTCAGCAAATGGATAGTGCAGACTACACAATAAGTAATGTTTAGGACAGTTGTGGAGAGTCATGTTTCTCGGGTGGTGACCTAAATAACCAACAGACAGATAAACGTGCATGCAATTTTTCATGTTTTGATAGTAATTTATTGAGTAACTTGAATCTCAACTGCAAAAATGTATCTTATTGTAAATTCAATAGCTGCAATTCAATACCAAATTTATTAAACAGCTGTATTTATGATCAGTGCAACAACCATCACTTCTATTATAATGGTAACAATTATCTTTCAAGTTCTGAATACTTTCATAGCTACTTGTTTATGAATAACTGTAATTTACTTGTACAATATATGAATGTATTAGCTACGGCTGGAGGCACGGCATACTTAAGCGCTTTGACAATGTTATTGAACGAAATCACAGATGCAAATACGTGTTTTTGTTTATATTGCAATTCTGTGCAATACAGGTTCAATTTGTATATGTACCATTGTTCTAAATATGTGTATGATAGAACGTTTGTCTGTAAGATCATTTTTGACTAGATTTCGTTTATATTTATAAATGATTGTATTTTGTTTGTTAATACAATGTCTTATCATTACACTTTCTATTTGTATATGTACACTTGTTCTAAAAATGTATGGTAGAATGTTTGATTGTAAGCTTTGCTATGATAGTAATAATAATAAAAATAAAAACAATAATAATAATAACATCAGCAGTAAACATTATAGTGATCATGGCTTCAATATAGGCATTACATATAACAATAATAATGATGGTAGTTATAAAAGTGGTAGTAAGTATAATGTTAATAATAATGGTAGTAATAAGGATAATAATGATGGTAGTAACAATAAAAGTAGTAATTGTAGTAATAATAGTGACAATAATAATGGTGATAATGATAATAATGGTAATAATAATGATGGGAACAATAATGATGGGAATAATAATAATAATGGTAATAATAATAATGGTAATAATAATAATGGAAATAGTAATAATGGTAATAATAATGATGGGAACAATAATGATGGGAATAATAATAATAAGGGTATATGTAATAACAATAATGGTAATAATAATAATGGTAATAATAATAATGGTAATAGTAATAATGGTAATAATAATGATGGTAATAATAATGATGGTAATAATAATAATGGTAATAATAATAATGGTAATAGTAATAATGGTAATAATAATGATGGTAATAATAATAATGGTAATAATAATAATGGTAATAGTAATAATGGTAATAATAATAATGGTAATAATAATGATGGTAATAATAATAATGGTAATAATAATGATGGTAATAATAATAATGGTAATAATAATAATGGTAATAATAATAATGGTAATAGTAATAATGGTAATAATAATGATGGGAACAATGATGGGAATAATAATAATAATGGTAATAATAATAATGGTAATAATAATAATGGTAATAGTAATAATGGTAATAATAATGATGGGAACAATAATAATGGGAATAATAATAATAATGGTAATAATAATAATGGTAATAATAATAATGGTAATAATAATAATGGTAATAGTAATAATGGTAATAATAATGATGGGAACAATAATGATGGGAATAATAATGATGGGAATAATAATAATAATGGTAATAATAATAATGGTAATAATAATAATGGTAATAGTAATAATGGTAATAATAATGATGGGAACAATAATAATGATGGGAACAATAATGATGGGAATAATAATAATAATGGTAATAATAATAATGGTAATAGTAATAATGGTAATAATAATGATGGGAACAATAATGATGGGAATAATAATAATAATGGTAATAATAATAATGGTAATAATAATGATGGGAACAATAATGATGGGAATAATAATAATAATGGTAATAATAATAATGGTAATAATAATAATGGTAATAGTAATAATGGTAATAATAATGATGGGAACAACAATGATGGGAATAACAATAATAATGGTAATAATAATAATAATAATAATGGTAATAATAATAATGGTAATAATAATAATGGTAATAATAATAATGGTAATAGTAATGGTAATAATAATGATGGGAACAATAATGATGGGAATAATAATAATAATGGTAATAATAATAATGGTAATAATAATAATGGTAATAGTAATAATGGTAATAATAATAATGGTAATAATAATAATGGTAATAGTAATAATGGTAATAATAATGATGGGAACAATGATGGGAATAATAATAATAATGGTAATAATAATAATGGTAATAATAATAATGGTAATAGTAATAATGGTAATAATAATGATGGGAACAATAATGATGGGAATAATAATAATAATGGTAATAATAATAATGGTAATAATAATAATGGTAATAGTAATAATGGTAATAATAATGATGGGAACAATAATGATGGGAATAATAATAATAATGGTAATAATAATAATGGTAATAATAATAATGGTAATAGTAATAATGGTAATAATAATGATGGGAACAATAATAATGATGGGAACAATAATGATGGGAATAATAATAATAATGGTAATAATAATAATGGTAATAATAATAATGGTAATAGTAATAATGGTAATAATAATGATGGGAACAATAATGATGGGAATAATAATAATAATGGTAATAATAATAATGGTAATAATAATAATGGTAATAGTAATAATGGTAATAATTATGATGGGAACAATAATGATGGGAATAATAATAATAATGGTAATAATAATAATGGTAATAGTAATAATGGTAATAATAATGATGGGAACAATAATAATGATGGGAACAATAATGATGGGAATAATAATAATAATGGTAATAATAATAATGGTAATAATAATAATGGTAATAGTAATAATGGTAATAATAATGATGGGAACAATAATGATGGGAATAATAATGATGGGAATAATAATAATAATGGTACATGTAATAACAATAATGGTAATAATAATACTGGTAATAATAATAATGATAATAATAATGATGGGAACAGTCATGATGGGAATAATAGTAATGGTAATGATAATGATTGGAACAATAATGATGGGAACAATAATGATGGGAATAATAATAATAATGGTTATAATTATGATGGGAATAACAATGATAATGGTTATAATTATGATGGGAATAACAATAATAATGGTAATAATAATAATAGAAATAATACCGAAGGGAATAATAATAATAATAATGGTAATGATAATGATAACAACAGCAAAAGCAAAAATAACAACTATAAAAATAACAACAACAACAATAATAATAACGACAACAACAACTATGAACGAACACATTGTCCCACACTTTCTGTATTATCTTTGAATGTATGCGGGTTGAAATCAAAAATGCAATGCCCAGAGTTTAGAAATCTATTGCAAAAATATCATATTATAGGATTACAAGAAACTAAATTAGATGATACTGATTATATTGAATTGGAAAATTATACATTTTACTTCAAAAATAGAAAAAATAAAAGGAAAAGGAAATCTGGAGGTTTAGCAGTAGCATTCAGAAATGATATCTTAAAATATATAACGATTAAAGAATCTAAGTCTAACCTCGTACTTTGGTTCACACTTTCTAAGCAAATGAGATCCATTAACTCTGATACACTCTTCGGGGTTGTTTATATTCCCCCAGAAAATTCTGATTATGCAAGTGAAGACCCTTTTCTCGAAATACAAAATGAACTAAATGAAGTTACCAAAAAATATTCATCAATATGTATGCTAGGTGATTTTAATTCAAGAACAAAAACTTTGAACTTGATACGGAATTTTTCGAAATGCAAAACTTACATGAAATATGTGAAGAATATTATACAGAGATGAACAATTTTGAAAATTGTAAAAATGTAATTAAAAATTGACAAAACAAAGACATTTCAATGAGCAACTATGGTCATCGTTTAATTGAATTTTTACAGTTCAATAATATTTACATAATGAACGGACGAACGGCGGGTGCTGATCAAGGTTTACTTACATGCATAAAGGCGCAAGTGCTGTAGACTATTTCCTGTGCAGTTCAGATCTATTTAAACATATTGAAAAACTTAAAGTATTGGACTTTTGTCCTTTGTTATCGGACAGTCATACTCCTCTTGTACTTTCCTTTGACTTCAGAATACCCATTAATGCAATAAACGACGATAATAATGAACCAAAAGCAAGATTATGGGATAAAAACAAACCAAACAGCTTCATTGAAAATATGAATAAAAATGATACTAAGAAAATAACCGAGAAATTACAAAGTTTAGATAATAGCGGTAATTGTGACCAGGCTCGGGTCGATGAAATAGTATCAGATATTGCCACGTTATTTAAAAAAACATCTGAGACAGCATTTGGATATATAAGGCACAGTAAATATGACAATAGTAACGAAAGTACACCTCGGTGGTTTGGTTTTAAATGTTAAAAGGCAAGAAAAGACTTTCATAGAGCAAAATACTTATACAAACTTCGTAAATCTAATAGTAACAAAATTAATTTAGACGAAAAGGCTAGGATGTACAAAAAGACAAAAAACCTCTTTTATAACAAATCAAAATCTAATTTAAAAATTTAAAAGTTCTGACCCAAGGAAATACTGGAAAATTTTGAAAGCTAAAAAGGATAGCAAAACGGAATGTAATATCGAAAGCTTATATACATATTTCAAGACTGTAAACTTTAATGCAGATGATGACCATGCTAATGAATATGTTATAAATGAACAAAGTAATGAGTTAATAAACTGCCCTATAACCATTAAAGAAATCGAAAAAGCACTAAAAGCACTTAAAACGAACAAAGCATGTGGCATAGATGATATATTGAATGAACAAATTAAACACTCTTTTCCAATTATGAAAAATATCTACTGTAAATTGTTTAACCTGATATTTGACAAAGGCATTATCCCAGAACCTAGACTATTGGCATCATATATCCCATATTTAAAAATAAAGGCGACGTCGCAAAACCTGAAAATTACAGACCTATTACACTATTAAGTTGTCTTGGTAAACTTTTTACTTGTGTTATTAATAATAGGCTAACAACATACATTGAATCAAACGATCTTTTAGATAATAGTCAAGCAGGATTTCGCCAAGGCTTTTCTACACAAGACAATATGTTTATTTTGCAACATTTAATACAATATCAAAATAATTCAAAAAAGAAACTTTTCTGTGCATTTATAGATCTTAAACAAGCATTTGATACTATTTGGAGAAACGGTTTGTGGCTTAAATTAGCCAATTTAAACATAAATGGTAAATGCTTTAATCTAATAAAAAATATGTATAATGATATTAAGTCTTGTGTTATGGCAAATTCTCAAAAGTCAAATTTTTTCCCTTGTAATATTGGTGTTCGACAAGGAGAAAGCTTATCTCCGTTACTATTTTCAATATTCCTAAATGATCTTAATGAATTCTTTAACGAAAATATGAATCTAAATGGTATAAAAATACCGAATATTCAGCAAGCAGCAAACGTACAGACATTCCTTAAGCTATTCATACTCCTTTATGCAGATGATACAGTAATTTTGGCAGATAGTGAAATAGATTTACAAAATGCATTGAATACTTATTAGCAATATTGCAATAACTGGAAACTCACTGTAAATATAAATAAATAAAAAATCATCATTTTCTCAAAAGGTAGAATTCCAAATTATAATTTTACCTATAATAATGAAAATTTAGAAATTGTAAATGAATACAAATATCTAGGAATCTATTTCAGTAAAACGGGTTCATTGTATAAAGCAAAACAAAAAAATGCGTCTCAAGCTACTAGAGCAATGTTCAGTTTGATAAGAAATTCCAACCGATTAAGTCTTCCAATTGACCTTCAAATAGAAATGTTTAAAAGAACAATGAAACCGATTCTCTTGTATGGTAGTGAAATATGGGGATACGGGAATATCGATATTATTGAACGAGTTCAATTAAAATTCCTAAAATTAATTCTAAAAACAAAAAGATCCACTCCTAACTTTATGATATACGGCGAAACAGGATGTACCCCAATTAAATTAGATATAGATGAAAGAACTGTAGCATTTTGGTCGAAAATTTGTACACAAAACCCTAATAAATTACCGAGAAAATTATCATCAACAGTGTATACAAGTATGTTAGAAATTATTAAAAACTACGATGATCATGTTCTAAAAACAAAATATCCATGGTTTTATAATATCAAAAATATCTTTATAAAATGTGGTTTGATAAATATTTGGGAAACACATTTAATTCCAAACAATAAATGGTTAACGTTAACTGTCCGTCAAAAAGTAAAAGATCTTTATATAAATGAATGGTATTCTCACATGGAAAATTCGAGTAAAGGTACTTTGTATAGAATCTTTAAAACAGAATTTGGAATTGAAAAATATTTACATTCCATGTCCTCACAACTTCAATTTTTAACAAGGTGTCACACGTGACACCTTGTTATAGTAGGCAATTTTGAAAACGACTCAGCGGAGGGGCTTATACGTTTGACGCTGGCCGGAGTATGCTGGGGTACGCCGGTATATCCAAACCTCATTGCTTAAAAGGCGCCGATTTCATTCTGGCTTTTTGAAACGAATAGAACGGCGTATGCCTGATGCGTCAAACATATAGCCCCTGACAGTTTGAACAGCCATAGGTTTCTCCTTTCGCCTGCAAAGTAGATCGACTTTAGCTGAAATGCGTGTGGATCGTGTTTGTGATCTCGACTTAAAAATAAACTAAAACCAGTTTTCGTTGTGTAATACACGTGTTAATGCTTTAAATCATTGTAACACTAATGTAGGCAAAATTCAGAATATTTGAATTACTACATCATCAGGCAGATTCAGGATCAAGTCTTGTTTTGGCATCACGCATGTATACATGTATCATGGAAATTAAACGTATTTGGATCCGACATTTCATACAATGTGAACATCCTTATTTCCATTCAGTAAAATTACATGCGTGCTTAAAACGGAAATGGATAATAAAAGTGGGTTTTTGTTAAAGGGGGAGGTATTATAAACATAAACGATGAAGTAAATAAATGATACAATGTATTCGGTTTAATTGTCGGATTTCATCAAATGATTTTAAATCCATTCGGACTCGAAAAGACACCCCGCCATTTTGAATGACCACAAAATAGCGACCGATAGTGGCGACCCTTAACTTAGCGGCGATAGACGTTATTGAGATATGCTGAGTTACTCCGCTTGAGTTAACGGTGTAACCGGTGAAGAGGTTAAATAATTTCTGTTACCTCCAGAGAGTTACAACGTGTTTACTGTTCGTTTTATAAACAATAGAAAATGATCCTAGACGAGAAAGAATGGCCCTCTTTGGCCAAGGCATGTTTGGTAAAGTGTTGAATTACATAATTGAAATCACTTAAATATTAACTTATCATATTTGCAGTCTCACGTAATTAAAAGCTTGGGTTTTTTTAATATTTGAAGAAATAGATTGCTTTGCATTTACTAGGCAATATCCCCAGACTTTTTCCAACTTTACCGGTTAGTTTGTCTAGATCATCTTGTAACATAGTGTAACCTGTAAATATTTTGAATGCTCGGATTTAATTGAATATAGCTAGGAAGTGTCTCCTTGTCTGGTCCCTGGAATTTTATTGAGTGAACCAGACTTTGAGACTGTGCTTGTCTGGTTCAACTGGACAGAGACAAATGGGGGGATATGTCTCATTGTCCAGCTCTATTTCTGTTAACCGACAACCTATACTGTAAAATTATTTGTAACATATTAAAAAACTTTATTACTTTTGAAATACATGTATTTGCTTGACCTGAGTGAGAGGAAAGCAGTGTCTTTATTTATGCTAAATTTACTAATAGTTCATTTTTCTACTATTGCATAACTTTGCACCAGTTAATGGGAGTGTGTCTTTAAATTCAATTGTTCACACATTTGTACAACACACATCCAATGTCAACATAAACAATATCGGATTTATTCAAAGATATAAATGTTCTTGTTATTACTGAAGCATAATATATTTCATTTATAGTATTGCTATGTTAGTGCTCACCATGTACATACTTCATTAATAGTGTTACTATTTAAGTGCTCACCATTTTGCAGAGGACAGCTTTTTGTCAGCACTTTCAGTGCTTTGATTTATGATAAGATTCCGCACGCGCAACCATCATCTACCCATTGAAATTGGCAACTGGTCAAGAATACCAATAAATGAACAACTTTGTAATACATGTGCAAAAATAGGTGACGAGTTTCATTACCTTTTTGAATGTAATTTATTTAATACTGAACGAAAACACTTCTTAAAACCTTATTATACTCGGAGACCAAATACATTTAAACTGAACCAGCTAATGAACACTACGAACAAGACGGAATTTTTGAAATTAAGTAAATTTATCAAACTTATCCTGATGCATCCTTAGTTTGAATTCATTGTATTTAATCAACATACTATGAACGGAAAAATGGAATGTATTAAATCAAGTATTGTACCCCTTTTGACGATTTAAATTTTCGTTTTGTTAGATCGTCTAACAATGGGAATTACATACAAAGATAAATCCTTCACCTTCGCTTACAGTTCTTCAATACAGTATTTTATGTTTTTCAAGTTTATTTATACTAACTTCTGAAGAACTTGGAATACTCTTTTTACGGATTTTTAGATAAAAAGAAAGACCACATTTTCCACCAAATAATACAATCGGCGAGTTATTTTTGTAACAACAAAAATGTTTTATGAAAGTGAATTGTTAAAATATTATACGACTCTCCACGAAATTGAAAATGTTACTTTTTATTAACAAACACTGACTTTAAATTGAATTTATCTGAATACTTTACAATGTGATATTTATCATGATGAATATGTTAATTTTTATGTATAAGAGCCTCTCATATTATGTTTCTATGTTTTACCTCATTTTGTCATTTGATTGAATGGCATGAGTGAAATAAAGTGATTCTGATTCTGATTATTATAATTTAAACAAAATTTTATTGCTTGCTTTTATGTGCATCATATGTGCTGAATTTGGACTTGTATATATGTTATTTTCAGACAAAGTTTTTAATGAAATTATTATTTTTTTATGTCTAAATTTGAATATCATCATATAACACTTGTAGTACCACTCACTTATTCATCCTATTATTAACCAGGTTTTCAATTTTGAAAATCCTGGTTATTAGATTGGGGTATGGCGGGCGGATGGGCGGATGGGCGGATGGGCGGATGGGCGGATGGGCGGGCGTCAAACGAAATTGTGTCCGCTCTGTAACTCTTCAACCCTTTGAAGAATTTTGATGAAACTTCAGACAAATGTTTACCACATCAAGATGACGTGCAGAACGCATGTTCCGCATGGCTGGCTCCAAGGTCAAGGTCACAGTGACATTAACATTGAAAATCCTGTCCGCTCTGTAACTCTTCAACCCTTTGAAGAATTTTGATGAAACTTCAGACAAATGTTTACCACATCAAGATGACGTGCAGAACGCATGTTCCGCATGGCTGGCTCCAAGGTCAAGGTCACAGTGACATTAACATTGAAAATCCTGTCCGCTCTGTAACTCTTCAACCCTTTGAAGAATTTTGATGAAACTTCAGACAAATGTTTACCACATCAAGATGACGTGCAGAACGCATGTTCCGCATGGCTGGCTCCAAGGTCAAGGTCACAGTGACATTAACATTGAAAATCCTGTCCGCTCTGTAACTCTTCAACCCTTTGAAGAATTTTGATGAAACTTCAGACAAATGTTTACCACATCAAGATGACGTGCAGAACGCATGTTCCGCATGGCTGGCTCCAAGGTCAAGGTCACAGTGACATTAACATTGAAAATCCTGTCCGCTCTGTAACTCTTCAACCCTTTGAAGAATTTTGATGAAACTTCAGACAAATGTTTACCACATCAAGATGACGTGCAGAACGCATGTTCCGCATGGCTGGCTCCAAGGTCAAGGTCACAGTGACATTAACATTGAAAATCCTGTCCGCTCTGTAACTCTTCAACCCTTTGAAGAATTTTGATGAAACTTCAGACAAATGTTTACCACATCAAGATGACGTGCAGAACGCATGTTCCGCATGGCTGGCTCCAAGGTCAAGGTCACAGTGACATTAACATTGAAAATCCTGTTTACATGATTTTAACTTGATTTGGCAGTCAAAGGTCATATCATCTTTGGAGGTAATTTAAAAAAGATATGATATATTATTTCATGTCTACTTTGTAACTTGAATCAGAACAACATTTTTGAAAACCTGGTTTCGTGGCATTGCCATGTTTCTTGTTATCATCATTCCAATACCGGTATATCTTTTAAGTTTTACACAAATGTTGTTTTAATGTACACACTTTTCAATTTCATTAGGAAAAAAAGTCTTACATGACTTATCACACATGAGTGCATCATACTGTTTATATCAAAATAATCATTATGATACAAGTTACACTAATGTCTTCATTTGCTTCAACTTAAAAGAATATCTTTATAAAAATATTCATTCATTTATATTTTAGACATTTCTTTAATAATTATTTATTTATTTTTAATATTGAAATATATTGGGGGGGAAAAGTCTTCATATTGCTAGACATTTCACCCCCATTTTGGGGGGGGAAGTCTTGGGAGGAAACGTCTTTGGGGGGGGAATAGTCTGACAACCATTTTTAAGCCTGTACCACGGTGTATATAGGTCCGTGCCTGTACCCACATTTTAAAAATCCTGTTGGCATGCTGACGAAGAAAAATCTAGAACAAATGATTCCCGCTTCAATAGTAATTACATTGAATGTCGAGTACCATTTACCAATATTCAAGGTGCTTCAGTTGTTTGCGCCAAATAAGGTTGCTATTTTCACGGTGTGTGATTTTCACGCAACATATTTTCGGATACAAAAAATCTCATATGAAAAGAAACAAGACTACCAAAATGTACCGGACACGCGGACAGACAGGCTTAGCAATTTCATCGGACCAAACAATGTTTTGCCGGTCAAGTCCGACGGTCATTCGCCATGACTGATCTATAACCTATCTGACACTGTTCATACTGTTCGAGGCCTTGTTGTGTTACAATAACAAAATAAAATAAACATAAACATGTACCGAAGACAGCGGTGGTTCCTGTGAGGTTGTCCTTCATGAACGTGGTCCAGTATTCTGTATGCAGATACATGTAATAAGTGTCCGCGTGGATTAAGTCGAGATTCAGACAGGCGCGTATCCAGGCATACGCACGTACGCCAATGCGTATACTTCGTCAGAAAAGGTGAAAATATAAAAAGTCCAAATATGCAATAAAAACTGAAGGCTAAGTAGGGTAAGGGCTAATTTCATCAGAACATGTCCGTTTTTGAAAAGGTTAATTACCTATTTTTGAAAAACATTATATAATATGTGTACTTCAATAACAATGTAGACATCTAGTATGTACACGCTTTTCCGTAAAGTATACTGTCGACAGTGTAAAGTTACAAGTTTACCTCCCTTTGAAGTTCGGTACTTTATCGTTGTCATTGTGTTGAAATCCGAATGGTCACAGATTACAAAGCGGTAAATTTCAAATTCACAACGCCATCTAATTCCCTTTACGATAATTTTTTTGGCAAGAAATTAGACTCAAAAGTACGAATTATTGACCCATCTTTTATGTTTTTTTCTTAATCTTTAATAAACAAATGTACCATAATATATATCATAATACATTTAAACGTTTAAAGGGGTTGACTTGGAGAATTTAGCGAAAATCACCGTCGGAAAATGTGTGACATTTTTCTGGCCTGAGCGAAAATCGCTATACCAGTGTTGGCATTTTCGCTTGTAGAACGAAAACGGCATGGAATTTTCAATTGAAGTAAACTTTTTCTTAAAGCTCTAGCCTATCTTTTCCCTCTTAAATTCGTCCAAATTTGTTTGACGTAACTCAAATTTGAAAGAAGTGGAAGAGTTTTTCGGAGCGAAATGCTTGTTGCGGGCCGCCTCAGCGGCCTGCTATATTAAAGACAGCTTTGGAAAATGTATATGTAAGTTAAGTAGTGAATAGTTCTTTGCACACGTTTAGAAAGAAGTAAGCAGTTTTTTTTATTGTTCACCAGCTTCGGTCAAACGGGAATGTAAGTGAAGTAGTGGATAGTTCTGTGCACACATACAGTGGAACTTCCGAAAACCGGACCTTCCAAATACCGGAAACTTCGGAAAACCGGACGATTTTCAAAGTCCGGAAATTTCCTCCTCTATTTTCTATGTAGAACGTACTTCCGAATACCGGAACTTCCAAATTCCGAATATCGGACGATATTTTCGTCAATTTTAACTTATCTCAGTACAAATTGTCTTCCAAAAACCGGACGCTACAAACTGGATCATGAATAATTGCCTCCGGCAAAGTGATTGCCATTGTTTGGCCAATTAGCGGTTATCGTTTATTTTGACACGCGTTAGAATCACAACCTGTCAATCAAAGGATGAAATATTAACATAAGACTGTAAGTATTAGATAATGATTGCGAATTGAAGAAAGGATCAGCGGATTAATGTTTGATGTTTACATAAACATCTTCAAACACCAATTAATTATAATTTAGTTCTTATTAAAAGTATGATTTATTTATAAAATTAGACCGAACAATGGTTTTGTATCGTAACATATCACAAACTGTCACGACTTCAAATTATGAAATAGGTTATTGAAAATTGAACAAATTTATTTTGACGAGAATATCAATAAAATTATGACATTTTATTAAATTGTATCATTTTGATAATAAAATGCCCGAGACAACTCCGATACGTCGTAGAATTGATTTGTCGCTAAAGGACAGGATCAAAATAATTAATGTGTCTCAACTGGTTCCAAAACCATCTTTTAATGTGTGTGTTTTATTTTGAAATTTATTTGACATGATATTGATTCAAAATCGTTTTCTTGAAGTACAAATGTATCTTATTTTCCCCGACGGCCCGATTTGAACTTTATTTGAGAAAAGTGTTCTGAATTTACAATCACTTCTATGCATTAAAAACTAAGGACTTTTCAGACCAAGATGGACCTTGGATTATCTCTGCCCTTTTCAGTCTTAATCACCCCAGTCTTCCAAATACCGGAAACTTCCAAAAACTGAACTTTTCTGCAGGTCCCGTCGGTGTTCGGTTTTCGGAAGTTCCACTGTATTATGAAATGAATGAAAATCGCCCAAGAAAGTGAGATAAAGATGGGTTAACATCACTCTTCAATGTGTAGCCTATAATACAATTAGTAATAATCAGTGGCTTACTCGATTGCTGAGTGTTTTAGTTGCATACGTTTCCTATGCATGCATTAACTTACCACTACACCAGGTTTTGATGTTTACTGAATTTGCTTCGTCTTGATGCCAGGCATCAACACTTGAATTGTCTCATCTATTACATTTTCTATTTTAACAAGAAATTTGAGTGTTGGTATCCCCAATTATAGTTGTTTCTTTGTAAAAATATGAAGTTTCTTTAAAATATAAGTTGTAATATGTGGAACATTTTTGCTCATGTTACAAAAGTAGGAAGCTGTCACGCGAAAGGAGAAAAAAAAAATTGGGACTTGGCAATAACTTATTCAAGTTAAGACACTGTTCTAAGGCCCGCTGTGATAGTTTTGTATCACAGTTTTCTTGTTTTCATATAGCGTATTTTGGAACCTTGTCTATAGTAAAGCGCTATGAACAAATGTTGTTTTGATTTATTATAAAGTCAAAGGTATGTTCCTTCCACCTGTGTTTGGGACAACGTGTTCTTTTTCTTCAAATTGGACCACAGATGATGCAATAAATTTGCATGTGGTTATACCTAGTTTGTTTTCTGTACGTGCTCAAAGGGCCCCTAGAATGCACCAGATGCAATGTTGGATTTCAATTTTTTTTCGGGGGAGCATGCCCCCGGACCCCCCTAGCACACCTCTGCGTATATTTCATTTTAATTCAGGTACACCCCTGTCAGACGTATTTTTCTTGGCATCTAGAACAACACCATCTTAGGAATACAACCAGTGCCACTCAGTTGGTCTGGAAAATGAGTCAGAATTTAGAAAAATGGAATGCTAATAAAAGCAATGACTTAGAGTAAAGTGGGTGTTACTTGCCACCTAACTTTAATTCATTCAGCTAGGAACATACCATACAGAAGCTTGGGAATTCCGATCATGCACAAACCAATGTTCAAAGCATTAAAAACCATAGCAACATTTCACTACAAAAGCAAAGAAACGGCTATTGATCAACAAGGCAGTGGCTAGAGTTACGGTACCGTAACTCTAGCCTCCGAGTCTAGAGTTACGGAAGTTCCGTATCTCTAGCAAAACCCTATGAGGAAAGGCTAGAGTTACGGAAGTTAATAAAAGTATTTATATTGCTTTAATATAAACTTAAATATTTTACCACTATTCATGAATAAACTGATCTGTAATATATACGACAATTTCACAGGCACCATTTTGGTTATATGCTTCTTTCTCCGCGATTCGAGGGTCTAAGGAATGATTCTGCATATTCTATGTTTAAAAATAATTTTTTCAATTTAACTCTAAAAAATTTAGGTAACTATTCATCATTCCCTTTAGAAACACAATTAAATGCAGTATACTTAATATGTTGCTTATATCGGAACTATCATTTTCATGCTGTATACTCTTGCACATAGTTATGTGTTCTGTTTACAAACAACGTTAATAAAACAATATTAAGATCAAGAAAAGAAGAATATTAGAATTCTAAGAGCACGAAAAACGGGAGAAAAAAAACGAAATTAAGATTTATTTTTAGATTTAAAAGCTGTTCGGTCATAATTAAAATCTTTCTTTTTTTGTCACGATTTGAGTGCCTTCTCGTGGTGTGGCTTAGATGTAGTCTGACAATTAAATACAAAAACAACATAATTCCTGTACGAAATTTTCTGCACGGAAATGGCGGAATTCAAAGTGAAATTTCTGCCTAAAAATTCAAATTCTCCCCCAAATCTACAAGTGTTAAATCATTTGCTTTTGGGAAGGAATCCAGGCGGAAATGGGGTGGATTCCGGGCGGAATTGGGACGAAATATGCAAATTAGTTGGGGCAGAAGTTTGGAGCGGAATTCTGGGGCGGAATTTTGGAGCAGAATCCTGGGGCGTAAATTTGGGACGGAATGGAATTCTGGGACGGAATCCTGGGGAGGAATTCTTGGGCAGAATCCTGGGGCGGAATTTTTACAGGTAAAACATGATCACAAATTCTGAGCAGGTTATACTTTTCGACCGGTACATTTTTAGCTCGACTTTTCTATGAAAAGGGGAGCTATCCTACTCGCCCCGGCGTCGGCGTCGGCGTTGGCGTCACACCTTGGTTAAGTTTTTCGTACCACCCCACTTTATTTCAGAAGTATTAGAGGTATGGCTTTGAAACTTACCATACTTGTTTACCATCATAACCTCCATCTACAGACAAGAGTACATAACTCTGTCAAGGTTTTTGACAGAATTATGGCCCTTTTTTTACTTAAAAAGTGTATTGAGCTTGGTTAAGTTTTTTGTACCACCTCACTTTATTTCAAAACCATTGGAGGTATTGCTTTGAAACTAACCATACTTGTTTACCATCACGACCTTCATCAACAGACAAGAGGACATAACTCTGTCAAGGTTTTTGACAGAATTATGCCCCTTTTTTACTTAGAAAATACATTGAATATGGGTAAAATCCACTTATTGCCTTAACCCTTTGAGATATTGCTTTGAAACTTTTAATGCTATTTCACATCATTACCCCCATCTGTACGCAAGAGAAGGTAACTCTGTCAGGGATTTGTTTTAAAAATTAAGGCCTTTTATCGACTTAGAATCTTGGTTAAGTTTTTCGTACCAGTCCACTTTTTGACTGAACTCTTTGAGATATTAATTTGAAAGTTGGAATACTTGTTTACTATCATGATCCAAAAACATGGGCAGGAGAAGGTAATTCTGTCGAGGATTTTATTTGAATTATGGCCCTTTTTGACTTAGAATTTCAGTTAAAATTTTCATTCTTGTCCACTTGTTGACTTAACCATTTGAGATATTACTTTGGAAGTTGGAGTTCTTATGTGCCATCATGAGACCTATCTGTAAGCAAGAGAAGATAACTCTGTGAAAATGTTTCTTGATTTGTACTTTGAAATTCCTAGTTAAAGTCTTGTGTGCCCTTAACTGTCAAAGTTTTGTTTTATAGGCAAGCACTAAAAAAGTCGAGCGCGCTGTCCTTCTGACAGCTCTTGTTAATATAAACATCTAGTACAAATTATGAGAATATTACTTTATTAGCTTCACAGTTTAAATAGTAAAATATAAGGTAAAAGTACAAAGTCAAAATCAATATTATAATGTTTGTGTATGAAAAGCTATACATAATGTTCATCAGTACAAGAATGCATTTAAGCCAATGTTTTTGCTTTCATTAATTCAGTTTTTTAAATTGTTTTCTTGCATATGAATTTCTTTCAGTCACAGCCTGACTGAGGTCACTCTCTCAAGGAATAGTTATTGCCAGGTTCTTTTTTGCCCTGAAGTCATCCCATATTCTGAAAAACAGAAATTTTTACACAATAAGGCCTGCATTGAAATATAAAGAGGTGCTGGTACAACTCTTTCCTTGTGAATGTGTAATTGCTCGAATCATAAAAAAGTGTGCTCAACTTTGCATATGATATTAAAAGATGAAATGTTGCTATGATCAATTCAGACTTATACTGTATATCAATTAACACATTTGGCACATTGCTTTTAAGCACTTTTGTCTTCTTTATTACAGTAAACTCTCGATTATTACGAACTCCTTGGGATCATTAATTTTTTTTCTTTATATCTTGAGTTTGTCATATCCGTTAAAAAAGGAAAAGAAATAAATTGTGCGGAGAAAATGTGTTCCTAATATTCAGATTTTCACTATATCTGGAGTCGCTTTATACATGTACAGAGTTTACTGTATCTTGTAATGTAACTACCACTATTGAAACCAACTCCCATTAGTTTCACACACTGAAATAAACATTTAATTTTATAATACATTATGATTGAAACAAAACGTACCTCTCAGTACTGCAAGCTTCTCCTGTTCCAATACCGGTTTGTCCTCCTCCCCTGGCCTTGCTCTACCCACACCAGTCCTGTCCCCTGTAAGTTTGCCAACTCCTGAATTGTAAAGATCTGGTCCAGTAGACCGTACATCAGATAAAAACAGTGCCTTCCTCTGTACCTTCGGACTATTGTTTGGCAACAATTTCACCTGTAACAATATAGATTTATCTTAAATCTCCACCAACAGAAAATGTTTATTTAATTTTTTTTTTCTTAGAACAGGGATAATTCTAGGATGCGATTTCCGCGATTTTTCGCATAAAAATTGCCGAAATCGCATTGAAAATCATCAATTGAGAGAAAAAATCGCGCTCGCTCTCAGTTGACTTTTAGCTAATTATTTTAATTTTCGGTGCTTTTCTGACCTTTGACACGCCGTATCAATTATCCAACCAGAGCGCGTCTAAATATTACATTCAAAGATATTTGCCGACCGACGTACATTTATATAGCGTGTTCAATATATTTTATCACCAAAAATAAAACTTACTCATAACATTATCTGTTCCAAACTATTATTTCTATAATCCAAAATTATAAGACTATTATCTAGAATTACTTTTTCACGTCTCAAACTGTCAAATATCTCGGTCTGTTTGATGCCACGTGCTTCACTAAGATCAAACAAAACTCACATGTACAATGTGCGTCGGCGTTTGTTCTTTGATCTCGTAACACCTGCAGCTTTATCGCTATGAATAAAACAGGTTGAAGTAAAAATAAATATTTCGGCAAAGGTTATTCATTAGAATAAATAGTAGAAAATCGTTACTGGAAAAACGTTGGCTTTGACAGTTGATGAAACAATTAATGACAAAAAAACGGACACGCTGGATCGCCGTGATTTTCTTTAAAACAGAACATTTTGATTTAAATTCAGAACAATTGGAAAAGTTAATTGATAAATACTTTTGGCGTTCACAACTCAGAGGTGTCACACAGCTTGGATTTGCAAACAATTTCAAAATTGACTGAATTAGTACGACAGGCCATATTTTTCACACCAATCGCGGGGACCAATTTTCACGAAAATAAATATTTTAAATCAACATAAAGGTGATAAATATTTTAGGTTGTGACAAAAAAATAACTCAATGCTTTTTGAGACGACAAAAAACACAACATGTTGCAACATAACGCTGCAAACGGTAGCAGCGATTCTCAACGAAACACGTCGGCGGCGATGTCTGATTCGATCTTTGTGATTCAATGGTTCTTAATTCAACAGGTTTCTTTTACAGGTGTGTTTTACCAATATTTTAATTAATAAATATTTTAACGCGAAGTCACTCCAAAATTATCGGAGAAACGCCAAGTCCCGCGATCGAAATTTTCACCCCAAACGGCCGCGAAGTGACTCCATTGAATGGCGTCATTTTCGTTTTTTCTCCGATTTACGCGAAGTCACGTTATTTTCACTCACTCCACACTTCGCGTTTTTTGCATAATCCTCTAGGCCTGTACTGTATTCTTGGCTCAAATATGATAAGGAAAAAGATCAAATGTTAGAGGTGAACATAGATCACTCAGTCTATCTGTATCAGATCAGTGAACTGTTCCATGTGTTTTTGTTCCAGTCAATAAATAATCATTTATTGCATAATGTGTTTTTGCTTTCCAACTGAATAAATCTCACTCAAATTAAAAATATCTCACAAATATTTGACAAATGGGAGAAATATCTCGCCGAAAATTTGACCTAGAATAATCCCTGTTAGAATATATGTAGAGATCATTGATAGGGTTTCCTGATTGCAATATTGAATTGAGATTCCAAAAGAACAATTATTGTTAATACACACTACATTGTGTAGACCTCTATATATAATTATGTAAACAAAGACACCCTCTTAAATCCCACATCAGGTTTTTGGTTGAATGAATAGAACAGTAAATTAACTATATAATAATATCATAGCATATTAAGTTAAAAGTTTCCATTATATACATGTAATTAATAAACACTGATTTAAGACCTTACCTCTCACTCTGACAATTATTCCAAGAAACATTTCCTTTGGTTTAATTTCAGGTGCAATTCTCCAACACATTTCAACAAGTTTTTTTGTCAAAGCTGGACAAAACTTTCAAATCCTTATCATTTTCATGCACAACAGATAAAGTTCCGTCTTTTTCGAATTTATACACAACTGACATTTCATTTCAAATAAAGATAACAATTTCGGAACCAGGGAGCAGCAGTCAAGCACTATTAATTTACAACAAACATCATCACATGATCCTTAATCTCACAGAGTGGGGTTGCAGCAGGATATTGAGCAGAAACTAAATATAAATGTAACCACAGATAACTAGCATTACATCACAGTAACCTATGGGAAACCACAGTGTCCTAGCGTACAGTAAGCCGAAACGGAAGTTGCTGATCTGTACGCTGATGATCAGTTAGTTGTTGGCACAAATTGAGGCCACCACGGTCTAGATTTTGTATTGAAAGTTTATCTAAATCGTCTTTTTTGAAGGAGATATTTTTGGGGTGAGTGTACCAGTTATTTACACTTTTATTGTGATCATGTTTACCTCAAGTAAGGTGTAGTATAGTTGCAATCGGCCTTCATTCCCAGTTTGATCACTGTCAGATTGACAAACGGCCAGGGAAAATTTGACTTTGTGTTCGCATATTTCATTGTATATATAGTTTCTGGTCTATAATGGTACCGGCATGGAAGAAAAAAATACTTTTCTGACCCGTAGACTTCCTTTAATCGGGATTGAATGACTTAATGCAGAAATAATAACTGTTTTGTTCCTTCACTGAAAGTGACCCGACTGTACGCCTAATTGCAACTGTACACAATCGTTAGTTGTGCAGAAGTGTAAAAAAATCTGTATGCTTAGTTGTCGAAATAGTAAAGTTCTGATAAATTTAGTGTTTAATTATATCATTAATGAACGATAACAAGTAGAAATTAATGTTATTTCTGCCATGGTTTCCACGTTTCAAAAAGCCGCTACTAGTTGCATTTTTCCCATTCCAAGTAATTTTTCGTGTATATCGGGCCTGTTCAAGACGATTTAATGTATGTCCGGGTCCGTATTTGCATCCTTACTACAGATGAAGCATGAAATACTAGTTTTGAACTTTGTCCTATTATAAGGTTACATTAGGACCCAGTTTTGAACAATAAAAGCCGATTTGAAAATCAATCAATGTTAGCGTTAGACACGCTGATATTTGTGTCAAAAAAAGAGCTCAAACATTTTAGTGGCACTGGAATAATTAAACTATACTGTGTCGAATCATTAGATACGTCTTTACTTTGAACCTATTGTGAATCAATGACGGGCGCCATATTGGCAGGATCTGGCTGAACCCAAAACTGATTTATATTTATTTTCTCTGAGTTTTATTATTATTAACAGCAAAAAATAGATAGATTTTATGTGATTGCTTACAATTTCATTTATGTCTTTTTAGGTTTGCCTCCAGAAGATGTTACATTGGTAAAGAATGACCGTCATCGAAATTGACATATTAGGACCATGTGGACTACCTCATCAATTGGTCGAAAATAACATATCCTGGCATTCAGAGTTATGTATGGTTACAATTATGTTGAAACGGATGAATGGGTGACCTTTTCCTTCGTTGTATGATTGACATACATTATGCAAGCCAACCAGGTATCCGAAGAACAGACTACTTAGCATGGATTGGCGCTTAAGCAATAATGATGTAAAACAGGACATTGTACAAGTCCATCATGGAATGGACGAAGCTGCAATCATATATCCGTCATCATATAACCTGCAAGCATACATGGTGTTGGACGAGCAATATGTATCGGAACACAATGAGAATATAAGAATTTATTGTTCTAAATTTTCTATAACTGTATAATATTTCTTTTGTAATTTTATTGAATTGAATCAGAAATCAACAGAAACACTCAAATTGTAGAAAAAAGTAAAATTGGCCGTGCCCCTGCATACATGTATTTTGCTTCATCATACTTTATTGAATTTTTAATGGATTTTCTTTTAGGAGTCATTCATTTATTTTTTTACATGTACAAACGGAGGAATTTTGAATCAGTGAAGAATAAATGGTGGTTAATAAAGAGCATAATAAAATAATATCAAGTTTTATATCGTCAGGTGGTTGTGTTCTTCCTATCCGTGCTTATGAATATTGTACTCTGCCTTAACAATTTAACATGGCCATAATCATAATTGCAACACATTGACAGTATGTACATGTAAACAAAAGTCCAATGGTTTTGAAACGGAAAACCGCCGTCCCATATCCATAAATGACGTCTGGTTAATACCAACAGAATCTGGTCTTTCACATTCAGTTTATATGGCAAAACTTAGAGAAAGAGTAGAAATCGGTCATTAAGACAAAAAACTAAGTCCTGTATAACCGTCCAGTAAAAAGTCAGTATCGTTTGTAATGCTGTCTGCACTGAATTCTTTGACAGAAAGCTGAGTTTCAGTGTATCTTGTCCACTTAGATCTACTATAGAAATAACAGTGATCAAGTGCAACTCAGTCAATTGTATGTGTACACTTGTCGACCATTACTGCCTCAATTTGATTATTTCTCAATTCTGTAAAACAGTGTGCATCACCTGCATTACACTGGTCATTTTGGCAGTGGTGTAGCAATAAATGTTTTATCATTCTCCCATTGCAAAAGAAAAGTCACAATTTTCAGTCTGCATTGGCGTTAAATTGGATCCTTTGTAGAGTAAACCATATGTAAAGATGGCATTTAGTTGCCCTTAGTTGGTTGCCCATCCACAGAATGTACGGAACACACCTGTAAAATTTAAACAAACACATTTCAGGAAACCATTATCTATATACCGGGAAAACAGTGCAAATCTAATTAAAATAAAAATGTATTTAATCTACATACAGCTCATTTTTCTCTTGGAATTCCTACTGACTGACGGTATGAGATTGCATTGTTGTTTTCTAACACTCCAATAGTAAGTATGCATTACAAACCCGGGCATTATATCAATCGTCTTGAACAGGCCCAATATACATGAACAATTACTTGAAGTGGATAACAATTGCAATAGCGGCTTTTCGAAACGTGAAAATCATGTCGGAACATTAATTAAATCTATAAATATTTTGACCAGACACAGATCTTCAAAGATATTTATAACACTAATAATGGCATAATGTGGCCAATCAATGTGACCAATGAATGCGTAATTTGGCTTGTAAACTCGATGCTAGTAAATCGAACATATGATTTGGTTTTATTCATTAGAATTCTGAATATTATTTTTTTTGAAACTAATCATACAGTCTTGTATTGAAATGTTGCAACTAAGCGTACATTCGTGTCACTTTCAGTGATGGAACAAAACAGTTATTTTTTCTGCATCAAGTCATTCAATCTCGATTCAAGAAAGTCTACGAGTCAGAAAAAGATTTTTTTTCTTCCACGCCGGTACCATTATAGACCAGAAACTATATATACAATGAAATATGCGAACACAAAGTCAAATTTTCCCTGGCCGTTTGTCAATTTGACAGTGATCAAACTGGGAACGAAGGCCGATTGCAACTATACTACACCTTACTTGAAGCAAAGATGATCACAATAAAAGTATAAATAACTGGTACACTTACCCCAAAAATATCTCCTTCAAAAAAGACGATTTAGATAAACTTTCAATACAAAATCTAGACCGTGGTGGCCTCAATTTGTGCCAATAACTAACTGATCGTCAGCGTACAGATCAGCAACTTCCGTTTCGGCTTACTGTACGCTAGGACAGTGTGGAAACCTCTGAGGCTAATATCAGCTGGACATGTGTGCATCCTGGGAATATTTTACATGTACTTAACCAGTAATTTATGATAGCTCAATCATGCAGAAATTATGTTATTTGAGTTTGTAAAGTGCTATATGATAAATTCTACACAACTCTAAACACATCAACTTGCACAGACTAACAAAAATGTGCCTCAGACCTGCTAGATTTCAGCAAGGGCTTATCAGTGTAGTTAATCACTGGTTACAGTAAACACCTCATAAACCCCAGGAATCTGCTGTGCTGACCTGAACTAGCCTAGCATTAATTGCCAGATGTTATATTTGAGAATTCATTGACCCTAAGACTTGTGCAAATTATAACTAGAGAGAAAATACATTTATGAGATTCATTTGAAAATTCAATCTGAAATTAGAAGATGACTATAAAGATATTTATTTTTCAATAATCTTTTTAATGAAAATGTAAATGTAACTGGGGTATTATTAATATTATGTTTTATCTTTACCTTTTTCTTACATGTAAATCATATGAATGTGTACAGTTTCATTAAATGGTTCAAAGGATTCCCATATAAAAGTTACTGAATGAATAATGCAAAGTTGTTTAGACTGGTCATGATCTACACCGGTCAAAAAGGAACATAAGTTTGCCATAAGCAATGTGTATATTTAGCAGACAGTGTTCGATCTTTAGGACCATTGTCTACACCACATAGCTGTTTTTCTTTTTAAGATAAGAATGGGGTTTTACTAAAAATGATATGAGGAACACAGAACATAATTAGATACCTGTAATCAGATAATTACAGGAGTATCTTTCCTGCAGAGGTTACCAGAGTAGAAACAAATGACTGTTGTGAAAGGTTCTGAAATTTAAGAATTGTGTTCTTCAATAGAAAATTCTAACATACTATCAAGAGTTTTGAAACTTGCCAAAATGTGTATGTTTTAGGTACTATTAAAGTAAGACACTAACAGACTCCGAATACAGAATTGTCTGCCAAAGTTTAGGCTATGATTCAGCATTAAGTCAGTATACTGTTGAAGTTTTTTAAATGACTAGAGTTCCATTATTTTTTAATATATGGTACAAGTCACACAAGAATGACAAAACGTGACAACTCATGTGTTAGTTACAGAAGCAAGGATAATGCTGTATTGTTTGCTTAAGTATTGTTGTTTTATTCTAATAGACCAAAATGATGCTCACATTGCTTAAGCAATAATTGTTAATGAACTACAGTGTAAGAACTATGCAGATGATTCCAATATTAATTCTCCATGTCGAAGAGTTTGACAACCAAAAGGCAATACCTTAATTACTCCTGTTCTTACATAAAGTTCGGTTTGCTGTAAATTCCATCTCTATCTGACCGCTAAAGTCCCATTTTCCGTCCCTGACAGCAACTACCAAAATTTCTTAGTACCATTTTCCGTCTCTGTCTGACTGCAAAAATTTCTATGTTGAAAATTCCGCCCGGTCTTATAAGCTTCGATAAAAATTATGCCTCGAAAAATATTCAAAGTGGCAAATTCCATGCCTGAGTCTAAATTACGCCCAGAATTTCTTGCAAGTTTCTGTGCAGAAAATGAATAAAGTTTCCAATTTGGGACAGAATTTTTTATTCCGTCTCAGTTCCGGCCGGAAACACCTAATTCCGTTCCAAATCCGTCCCACTTCTGGGCGGATTCCGTCCCAAAATTTCGTACAGGATGTCAACAACATATCTTACTTAACTTCTAGATCTATCATGCTTTGCAAAAAATGTGATATAATTGTCCAACCACAATGGAACGCTCAAGTACAGACGAAGATAACACCGATATTTCCGCCAATGTATAATGTATTACCAAAATGGCGGGTATGAAGTCGTTGCATTTGCCGACAGGTCGGTTTGTTCACTATTACTTGTGAAATATTTAAGTTTACAATACATTACCATGCATATTTAAAGCAACATACTTATGTCGTTATATAAACTTTTGTAACTCTAGCCTTTCCTCATAGGGGTTTTGCTAGAGATACGGAACTTCCGTAACTCTAGACTTGGAGGCTAGAGTTTCGGTACCGTAACTCTAGCCACTGCCGATCAACATGATCAAACACCCACTTACCATTTTCTCTCGATTCTGACACCAAGTGTAGACTCACTGGACCCATGCTCGCTCAAAAAAGACATTGATTTTATAGTTTATTCATGAAACAACATATGATTCGAAGTTTTTCCCACTTGTCTTGTAGCTGGACACTAACGTGTGTAAAATAACCCAATTTTGAAAGAAAACATTTACATCCGGGCATTCTATTGCAGGTTTCACACCACTATATTGACAGTGGTAAAATGTCAAGTGACCAGACCCATGCTCACCCTGACCTGCATTTTTCGGAAACAAAACATCTGTTGCAAAATGAAATACATCATACTGCTAGACAAATATATCAATATTGCATAATTATAAACATTTACAATGTTGGGAGAAATTTAGTGGAGTGTAACCTAGGCTAAATATAGTAATCTGATTTTCTTTAAAAAAACGGCCATAAAATATATTTTCAAGCTGCATTATTCATATATTCTTTCTGAAATATCAAACTATTGTAATTGTAACACAAAAATACCTAAAATGTTTGAATACAAAAAGAAAATGAGAGAAAAGTATGCGTATGTTATGCTGGGCCCGGAACCAGCATTTGGAAAAACAATTTTGACAGTAGAGACGGTGTAGGTCCAGAACGGACCAGTACCAGAACGGCCCACATCCAGAACGGACCAGTCCAGAACGGCCCACTTTTTAAGTATATCATTGTATTATAGCAAAAAAAAAGTAGTAAATAATATAACTAAATTATATTTGTTTATATAATGACAGAAGTTTTCACAGTCATAAGTATTTTATAGAACTGAACCATCTGCAGGACATGATATTCCCTTTTGATTCACAGTTATAACTTTATGGACGAAATGGTAAGCATGTATGTGAAAATAAAAGTAAGAAAATGTATTATTTATCTTTATTATAATATGTGTAAACAAACAGATGAAAATGATTAAACGATCCCATAACATAATCACTGATAATTACGAGATATTAAACAGAGTTCGCTGGTATAATTTGTATTTCAAAGAAATACTTATATTTTTTTCTCTTTTATTTTGTCTGATGTGACCGTCAAAGTAATCACACCTATCATAACTAAATCATAACTTATCAGTGACAAATTCCTTTAATTACAATTTTTTTATATTATGTTACTGTATACCAAACATCATTGCACAAATTTTACATAATATTTTATATTTCTAAGTTTATAATTTAAATTCCTCCAATACTTAAAAAAAGTGGGCCGTTCTGGTGTGGTCCGTTCTGGACTCAGGTCCGTGTAGTGGGCCGTTCTGGTACTAAACCGTAGAGACCAGTGACAATTATCGGCTATAAATCTATTATTTTGCGGATAATATTGGAATAAATTTTACAAAAAGGAAGAACCATGATTAACTGTTCACTCATTAACTGTTTATATTTATGTTCTTTTGAATTTAAATAGTTTCTACTTGTTTTTTCTTACAAACTTTCACTTTTACTTTCGTCTGCTGACGACGTTCGTCCCAACCGAAAAAACTCTTCAAAATGAGAACAGGAATTAGAATATATGAGGCATCAAGAAACAACAACACATATTCATGATCAGTTATATTTTCTTTGGTAATATCTCTAACATATACAATTGGGCGAGCATGGGCCTGGGCGAGCATAGGTACAGTGACTCTATGTAGTTGTTCATGCGATAAAAACTCGATCTTGGTCTATTAGTAATGTTTTCTTTCCAATTTTATCAAATAAATAGCTACATTAATAACAGACAACAGGAAGTACGTCAGTGCACAGTGGTTATCGATTCTCAGTAAATTTCGGTTGCATTGCTTCACCGGACGTTGAAGAATAAAAACCCATCAACTCAAGGTCATTATTCACGTCAGCGCGTGATATGTTCATGATGTTACGTCATTCAGTTGATCGATTATTTTTTCAGAAATATTTTTCGTTTTCATAAGTTGAAACAGTGATGCAGAAATGATTTATTTCGTTACCAACTAAAAACTGTAAAAAATGTTTTGAATAAAAAAAAACAACAGAGTACCTGTAGACGCAATTTGAAGTCCTCGGCAGATTCCATTACCCTACATTCTGCCGAGGCGTTCTGATTGCGTACAGACGGTGCATCGTTATAAGTATGTTATCGTATCGTCCAGGTGTGGACACTTTCAAATTTTCATTGGGTAATCGCAAATCACATAATTTATTGCTTTCAGTATTCAATTAAATACTCGTACATACGTTTGCCTATGGTCGGGCTTCGCCCCAATAAGTGGTGGTCTGTCACATGATCATTTTAGCCATTAGCCAGATAGACTAACCATAGTGTCAGATACGGAAATGTGACCAGAACATCTGGTCGTCCTGCGGGCCAGTGTAAATTTTCGCTTCATTAAATGCAAATAACATATCTATCTATCTTCCGTATTGTCAAACATTTCACGAGGACATAGACATTGACGTGCATCAACTGACAAGAGAGAAATGAATAAAAGCACAAAAAGAGAGATTATATACAGGTTGCATTTAAAAACAGAGCAGGTTTCTAGGGGAACACATGTTCCACCTGGCAGACTGCCTGGCCAAACTGTTTCGCAGCTAGAGAGACAATATTCTCAGGAAGCGAGTTCCAATGGACTATAGTGCGAGGGAAAAAAGAATACTTATAGAAATCAGAGGTTGTTTGGATTTGTCTGTAGGCCATTGAGTGGGATAGACGACTTGTTCTTGTATTTGGTTGTAGGTAGTTTACAGATGGAATTGCAACTAGGCTATGAGTTATGTTATAGAGCATAATCAGTCTTAGATCAATGCGGCGTAGGTCAAGTCGTCTCCAGTTTAAGTTTGTCAACATGTTGGTGACACTGGAGGTGCGAGTATAATCTTGCATTGCCCAGCTAGCAGCCCGTCAGTTGTCCAATGCCAGCACTCGTGTGTGGTGACTAAACTGAGGAGCAATACTCAAGCTGTGGTCTTACAAGTGTCATATAGGCTGTTGATTTTACCTTGATTTTAAAAACTATGTACTTTTATTAGCTCAACTTTTCGAAGAAAAGGGGAGCTAACCTACTCGCCCTGGCGTCGGCGTTGGTGTCACACCTTGGTTAAGTTTTTCGTACCACCCCACTTTATTTCAAAACTATTAGAGGTATGGCTTTGAAACTTACCATACTGGTTTACCATCATAACCTTCATCTACAGACATGAGTACATAACTCTGTCAAGGTTTTTGACAGAATTATGGCCCTTTTTTGACATAGAAAGTGTATTGAGCTTGGTTAAGTTTTTTGTACCACCCCACTTTATTTCAAAACCATTGCCTTGGCTGTTGATTTTACCTTGATTTTAAAAACTATGTACTTTTATTAGCTCAACTTTTCGAAGAAAAGGGGAGCTAACCTACTCGCCCTGGCGTCGGCGTTGGTGTCACACCTTGTTTAAGTATTTCGTACCACTCCACTTTATTTCAAAACTTTAAGAGTTATGGCTTTGAAACTTACCATACTTGTACTTATTTATCATCATTACCTCCATCAACTGACAAGAGTACATAACTTTGTCAAAGTTTTTGACAGAATTATGCCCCTTTTTGACTTAGAAAATACAATGAATATGGGTAAAATCCACTTATTGACCTAACCCTTAGAGATATTGCTTTGAATGCTTGTTTACATCATTACCCCCATCATTCTGTAGGCAAGAGAAGGATTTTAACTCTGTCAAGGACTTGTTTTAAAAATTAAAGCCCTTTATTGACTTAGAATCTTGGTTAAGTTTTTCGTACCAGTCCACTTTTTGACTAAACGCTTTGAGATATTACTTTGAAAGTTGGAATACTTGTTTACCATCATGATCCCCAAACATAGGCAGGAGAAGGTAAATCTGTCTTGAATACCATTCTGTCAAGGATTTTATTTGAATTATGGCCCTTTTTGACTTAGAAACTCAGTTAAAATTTTCATTCTTGTCTACTTGTTGACTTAACCGTTTGAGATATTACTTTGAAAGTTGGAGTCATTATCACGGACCTATATACACATGGATTGGCAACTTCCGAAAATCGATAATGCGATATCGTAGTAAATGTTACCCATCATGCTTTGCGCGCGCTCGGTGTTTTTCGGAAATTTTCCGATTTGTGATACTCGGCAGGTGCCGCCAGACTTGACAAAATTTTCAACAAACAAAATCGATAACAGTTACGCCTTACGAAAAAAGATTAGCTTGGAATAAGACAAAAGTTGCATAAACAAAGAAAAATACAAACTATTGAGCCATACATATTGAAGTAGACACGATTCAATTCGATTTATTGTTTACGTTTTCCCCCCGATCTACGTTCCAAGATGGAGGACGGCGAGAAGCTTCATTCTACATCACGCTGACAAAATTTTCAACATACAAAATCGATAAAAGCACGGACCTATATACACTATATAGGTCCGTGATAAAAGTTACTGTACGCATTACGAAAAAACAGATATAGGTTGGAATGAGACTGATGTTACTTGAAGAAAAAAACAAAACTATTGAGCCATAAATACTGAAGAAGACATGATTAAATTTGATTATTTTTCAAGATGGAGGACAGGTGGACGCTGGGAGTTTCCGATTTCGGCAAACCAAATCTCGCATAAAATCTCGCCATACGCGATAAAAAGGTTGAACTTGTATAGAAGATACGAGAGTTGCCAATCCATGTGTATATAGGTCCGTGTCCTTATGTACCATCATGACACCTATCTGTAAGCAAGAGAAGATAGCTCTGTGAAATTGTTTCTTGATTTGTACTAAAAATTTCTAGTTAAAGTCTTGTGTGCCCTTATTCTGTCAAAGTTTTGTTTTATTGGCAAGCACTAAAAAAGTCGAGCGCGCTGTCCTACTGACAGCTATTGTGTTTCTCCTTAGAAAACCTAGTGTTTGATTTGCTTTTGTTGTGATATATGTTGTCTATATGTTTGTTCCATGTTAGGTCATTTTGCTTAGAGACTGTTTCATGTGACGTTTTGAAGTGTGTATTTGGTGTCAATTACATTTTTTATGCCCCCTTCGAAGAAGAGGGGTATATTGATTTGCAGATGTCAGTCGGTACGTCCGTCCGTCCGTCCGTCTACCAACTGGTTTTCTGATGATAACTCAAGAACGCTTAGGCCTAGGATCCTGAAACTTGATGTGGAGGTTAGTCATGGCCAGCAGAGGACCCCTATTATTTTTAGGTCAGTATATCAAAGGTCAAGGTCACAGTGACCCGGAATAGTAAACCGTTTTACGGATGGTTACTTGAAATGTTTGGACCTAGCATCTTCAAACTTGATGTGGAGGTTTGTGATGACTAGCAGATGACCCCTATTGATTTTGAGGTCAGTAGGTCAAAGTTCAAGGTCACAGTGACCCGGAATAGTAAAACAGTTTCCGGATGATAATTTGAAATGTTTGGACCAACATCTTCAAACTTGATGTGGAGGTTTGTCATGACCAGCAGATGACCCCTAATGATTTTGAGGTCAGTTGGTCAAACTTCAAGGTCACGGTGACCCGTAATTGTAAAACAGTTTCCGAACGATAACTCGAGAACGCTTGGGCCTAACATCTTGAAACTTGATGTGGAGGTTGGTCATAACCGGTAGAGGACCCCTAACGATTTTGAGATTAGAAGGTCAAAGGTCAAGGTCACAGTGACCTGGAATTATAGAATGGTTTCCGCTCAATAACTTAAGTTAGTCCTGAGTGACCAATTGCAATGAAATTTGGTTTGTAGGTAGTTTGTGGGGAGAGGAAGCTTGGGTTGCATTTGGAGTCACTAGGATCAAGGTTAAGGTCACTGCTACTAAAAATAAAAAACTCGTTTCTGCTTAATAAAATGAGTTAGGAGTGACCAATTGCAATGAAACTTTGTGTGTAGGTAGCTTGCATGGAGAGGAAGATATTTAAATAATAAATATTTATTTTTTGTTTTAAATTTGATATTGTTTTAAGCAAATTTTTTTTTCAAGGGGGGGGCAGGGGTCACTGTTACGGGTCACTGTTACTAAAAACAGATTTTTTTTTTGGGGGGGGGGGATTATTAAAGTGTTATACTAAAAAAAAAAAAATTTGTAGGTCAAGGTCACTACTAAAAATAAATGTTTTTCAATTTTCTTTTTTAGTTTTAGATTGTTTTCAGCCAAAAAAGGGTCAAGGTCACTGTTACTAAAGATATAATGTTTTTCGATTTTATTTTTTGTGATTACAGAATTGTTTTTCCGCAAAAAAAAATTTTTTTTAGGTCAAGGTCACTACTAAAAATAGATTTTTTTCAATTTCTTTTTAAAATGTTTTTTAGCAAAAACACACTTTTTTTGGAGGTCAAGGTCACTTTTTTTCGAATGTTTTATTATCTTTTTTTAAAAATTTTTTTTATTCTACAATTTCTACAGATGCCGTTTTCACGAATTTTACACTGACATTTACTTTAAAAACTGTTCCTTTCATAGTACAACTTTTGCATCAAGGGGGGCATACATGTTTTACAAACAGCTCTTGTTTCTTTTTGTTATTTAAATATCTTGGCATTTTGTTGGGTTAAAGTTCATGTCCCAACGTGATTCCCATCTCTGGAGCTATATCTTTATCATATCAGAGAAGAATTTCGAGCAAATATTTGCCAACCCATGTACATTTGTGTAGCGTGATATATTGCATCACCAAAAATACTTACTCATATTAAACATTGTCTGTTCCAAACAAGTATTTTTATAACCCAAAATTATCAGACTACGTACTGTCTAAATAGCTCGGTCTTTTTAATGCCACCTACTTCGCTAAGATCAAAGGAAACTCGAAGCGTCAGCATACGTTCCTTGATCTTGTGACACCGGCTTTATTAAGCAGGTTTTTGTGTCGCTTTGGAGAAAAGGCGATACATAGGGATCGCTTTGTCCGTCCGTCCGTCATTTTGTAGGTCAAGGTCATATTTGAGAGAGTTATGCCCCTTTTTGTACTTAGATTTTGTCACGAAAACTTAACGTTGGTATAACTTTGCCATTTCTTAAGATTTCTTCATCAAACTTTGAAATTGTATTGCTTATGACATAAGGGTCGTGATGTTGCCAACTTTTGTAGGTGAAGGTCATATTTGATAGAGTTATGCCCCTTTTTATACTTAGAGTTTTGCTATTATTTTGCCATTTCTTAAGATTTCTTTATCAAACTTTATGATTGTATTGCTTATGTCAAAAGGGTTGTGATGCTGCCAGATTTTGTAGGTCAAGGTCATATTTGAGAGAGTTATGCCCCTTTTTGTACTTAGATTTTGTCACGAAAACTTAACGTTGGTATAACTTCGCCATTTCTTAAGATTTATTCCTCTAACTTTCAAATTGCATTGCTTATGACATAAGGGTCGTGATGCCGCCAAAGTTTGTAGGTGAAGGTCATATTTGACAGAGTTATGCCCCTTTTTATACTTAGATTTTTGCTATAACTTTGCCATTTCTTAAGATTTCTTTATCAAACTTTCAAATTGCATTGCTTATGTCAAAATGTTTGTGATGCTGCAAATTTTGTATGTCAAGGTCTTATTTGACATAGTTATGCCCCTTTTTGTACTTAGATTTTGTCACGAAAACTTAATGTTGGCTATTACTTTGCCATTTCTTAAGATTTCTTCATCAAACTTTCAAATTGTATTGCTTATGGCGTAAGGGTCATGATGCCGCCAAAGTTAGTTGGTCAAGGTCATATTTGACAGAGTTAGGCCCCTTTTTACACTTAGATTTTGTTACAAAATTGTTGGTTATAAGAGGGCGACACAAGGGTTCTACTGAACACCCATCTAGTTTTTGCTTATTAGAATGGCGATGTCATATGTCGGGTGGGCATCAAACATTGGTTTCTGTTCAATAACTAGTTAGGAGTGACCAATTGCAATGAACTTGGTGTGTATGTAGCTTGCATGTAGACGCAGCTTTGAGATTGCATTTGGGGTCAAGGTCACTGTTACTAAAAATAGAAAAACAGTTTCTGCTCAATAACTCCAGGCAGGAGTGACCAATTGCAATGAAACTTGGTGTGTAGGCAGCATGCGTGGAGACACAGCTTGGGATTGCATTTGGGGTCAATAGGGTCAAGGTCACTTTTACTAAAAATGGAAAAACGGTTTCCGCTCAATAACTTAAGTAAGGAGTGACCAAATGCAATGAAACTTGGTCTGTAGGTAACTTGCATGGAGACAAAGCTTGGGATTGCATTTATGGTCACTAGGGTCGAGGTCACTGTTTCTAAAAATAGAAAAATGGTTTCCGCTCAATTACTCAAGTTAGGAGTGACTAATTGCAATGAAACTCTGTGTAGGTAGCTTGCGTAGGGAGGAAGCTTGAAATTGCATTTGGGGTCACTAGGGACAAGGTCAAGGGCACTGTTACTAAAAATAGAAAAATGGTTTCCGCTCAATAACTTGAGTTAGGAGTAACCAATTGTAATGAAGCTCGGTGTGAAGGTAGCTTAGGTGGAGAGGAAGCTTGGGGACACTAGGGTCAAGGTCACTAGGGTCAAGGTTACTGTTACTTTAATTAGATTTATATTGTTTTTTACTTTTAAAAGTGTTTAAAGCCAAAAAAATGTTGGGGGGGGGGTCAAGATCACTACGGTCAAGGTCACTGTTATTAAAAAATAGATTTTTATTCTTTTTAGTTTTTAAATTGTTTAAGCAAGAAAGTAATTGGGGGGTCAAGGTCACTAGGGTCAAGGTCACTAAAAATAGATTTTCTAATTTTTTTTAGTTTTTAAATTGTTTTAAGCAAAAAACTATTTTTTGTGTCAAGGTCACAGTTAAGGTAACTTGTCCAAAACAAAATGGCTACCAGTGAAAAAATGATGCTATTACTAAAATGTAGTCTGGTGGTCTTCTGACATAATACACAATCAAATGACTGTTATATAAGCTTTTAGAACCTGTTTTAGTGTGTTTTGTTGCAAATATTGTTAAAACATGTCATTTCAGTTCTTGGGTTACTTACATGAAAAATATCCAATTTTTGTGCAAGTTTCCTGACAAAGTCAAATGATGAAATTATTCAAACTGGCACTTATTTACTAGTTCAATGTCTCCTCCAGATGCTCGACCATAGAAATAGTTGAAAAGTTCCTTCTATCTTACACATCAACAGTTTATTATTAGGGATGTCAATGAATATCCGGATATCCGAATATTCGTTCAGCTTCAGAATATTCGGATACGATATAGGTATCCGAGTATTTGGTAAATTCGTACAAAAAGACGAATTTCAATTAAAAACTTTAACATTTACGTGTTGTTTTCATGATATTAATTAATTTTCAATTACGGCCGATGAAGTGTCAGTTTACAGTACCCGGTTGCTCTGGTGATGACACTTTCTATAGTCAATCTTTAGCGACAGACAAAAGAGATTATGCAAACAAAAGATTTTCTATTTTTAGGTGTGAATTCAACTGTTGAACAAACATTTAAGATTAAGGCAAATTATCATTCAAGTGTTTTAAAGCCTTGTTTGCGCATATCAAATGGAGAGGCGCTTACTATAACCGTTGCAATTATGAAGTACATAAGTCTTTTTGTACAGCGCCCCGTTTTTACAAACATTAAACAAGTTTATTAAATAATTTTACATTTATAATTAAATGAAAATCCTTTCATGTTGTTCTTAACTGAATCTTTTCTTTCTCAGTTCTATTAAGCCTCCTGCAGATCTTTAAGGACTGAAGCAGCCCCCCTAAAAAATAAATGTCCGTGTAACGACTCTGTCACGGTGAAAACTAAACCGAAAGTACAGCAGTCCTTACAGAGTTAGCTCCCGTGATAACAACGTATATGAAATTAATTTTTTTCCCAATTTTATTACATGAATGATTGAAACTTTAAGCAATTAATTGTTTGACTTAAAATATAAAAAGAAAGTTATCAGGATAGAACATTTGCCTGGCTAGGGTACCTGCAATCTATAAATTTTATAATCGCGAAAATATGTGACAAATTGATCAACAACGTATTAGATTTAGTACATAAAACGACCGAATATCCGGATATTCGTTTGGAAGGCTGACCGAATATCCGGATACCAATTTGGGTATTCGTTGACATCCCTATTTATTACACATCACTAAATTGTGAAGTTCACATGCTTGACTTATGGTTTAAGGTAGAGCACTATTGTCTTTTGTGGGTTGGATGTTTTTTTTTTTCGTTTTTTTTCCTTTCATGTAAACTGTGTTTCATTTGGTCGGGATGTCATACTATTGTAGTATACTGACACTAATAATTCATGTCTTACAGTAATTGTTTCAAATACATGGGATGGCGGAACAAGCTTTAAGGCCGGTTCAACGGTAAATTTAACTGTCAAGCAACAACCATATTCAGGCGCTCACAATTGGACGGTTGATTCTGTAACAGTTCAGGAGTGTATAATTAATACTTGTGGAGTGAAAAATGCCTCGGACAAAAAAAGATACTCTTTCTGGAGTGATACAACTGTCGGCATTTTTAGGTTTACCATCAATCCTGTGGAAGAAATGGATAATGGCAAAGTGATTGGATGTTATGACGGGAATATAACAAGAAAGTTTACTTTAAATGTGACAGGTAAGCTTTTACAAATATAAATATATTATCTAATAGAAAACAGATTTAAAGCAAATTGATTGTTTCAATGCTTTTTTAGTAATGTAATTATTATATTTCACTAAGAATACAAACAAGTATAGAATATATACACATTCAGATGATTAAAAGCCTAGAATTAAAACAATGATCAGACTTTTTATTTTGATGTACATGCATTATAAAAAAGACAAATATTCATCTTTCAATATTGAAATGGAAACCTACACTAAATCTCTAACTTACGGTAGAAGCCGACATTAGCTGAAAGTATGCTATTCGTCATAACTCCAGGCCTAGAGCTTAGATATTTGGCATGTAGCATTGTCTAGTAGACCTCTACCAAGATTGTTCAAATTATGACCCCCGGGTCAAAATTGATCCCGCAAGGGTGGGCACTTAGTTTTTGCATAGGAATATATAGGAAAAACTTTAAAAATCTTCTTCTCTGAAACCACAAGGCCTAGAGCTAAGATATTTGGCATGTAGCATTTCTAGTGGACCTCTACCAAGATTGTTCAAATTATGACCCCCGGGTCAAAATTGACCCCGCACCGGGGGTCACTTAGTTTTGCATAGGAATATATAGGAAAAACTTTAAAAATCTTCTTCTCTGAAACCACAAGGCCTAGAGCTTAGATATTTGGCATGTAGCATTGGCTAGTGGACCTCTACCAAGATTGTTCAAATTATGACTCCCTGGTCAAAATTGACCCGCACCGGGGGTCACTTAGTTTTGCATAGGAATATATAGGAAAAACTTCAAAATCTTCTTCTCTGAAACCACAAGGCCTAGAGCTTAGATATTTGGCATGTAGCATTGTCTAGTGGACCTCTACCAAGATTGTTCAAATTATGAGCCCCGGATCAAAATCGACCCTGCACGGGGGGTCACTTAGTTTTACATAGGCTTATGTAGGAAAAACTTTAAAAATCTTCTTCTCTGAAACCGCAAGGCCTAGAGCTTAGATATTTGGCATGTAGCATTGGCTAGTGGACCTCTACCAAGATTGTTCAAATAATGACCCTCGGATCAAAATTGACCCCACACGGGGGGTCACTTAGTTTTACATAGGCTTATATAGTAAAAACTTTAAAAATCTTCTTCTTTGAAACCACAAGGCCTAGAGCTTAGATATTTGGCATGTAACATTGGCTAGTGGACCTCTACCAAGATTGTTCAAATTGTGATCCCCGGGTCAAAATTGACCCCACACGGGGGGGTCACTTAGTTTTACATAGGCTTATATAGTAAAAACTTTAAAAATCTTCTTCTTTGAAACCACAAGGCCTAGAGCTTAGATATTTGGCATGTAACATTGGCTAGTGGACCTCTACCAAGATTGTTCAAATTATGAGCCCCGGATCAAAATCGACCCTGCACGGGGGGTCACTTAGTTTTACATAGGCTTATGTAGGAAAAAGTTTAAAAATCTTCTTCTCTGAAACCGCAAGGCCTAGAGCTTAGATATTTGGCATGTAGCATTGGCTAGTGGACCTCTACCAAGATTGTTCAAATAATGACCCTCGGATCAAAATTGACCCCACACGGGGGGTCACTTAGTTTTACATAGGCTTATATAGTAAAAACTTTAAAAATCTTCTTCTTTGAAACCACAAGGCCTAGAGCTTAGATATTTGGCATGTAACATTGGCTAGTGGACCTCTACCAAGATTGTTCAAATTGTGACCCCCGGGTCAAAATTGACCCCGCACCGGGGGTCACTTAGTTTTACATACAGTACAGCACAGACGGATTCTGTTTTTGCCGCGCTATAGCGAGGGAGGTTTTACAACGCGGGAGCAATAAAACCATGTCGCATCACGCGGCATATGATCGTATATGCGGCATCTATATGCCGCGTGTCATTTGCGATATGCGACAAGTACCATGCCGCGTGACACGGCGAAAAGGATTAATTTTTCCTTTTAAAATGAATGCCTCTTGCACATTAATGTACAAAATGTACATGTAATTCTATAAAAGGTTTTATAAGATATAATTTTATAGAATTTTTGCATGAGTTACTGCAGTTTACTATCTTTCGAGTATGTTTAATAAATAATTATTGTATATAATTAAAAGTTGTAACATTTTCATGACTTTGTTCTTTTATTCTAAACTTTTTATTACAGATATCGTTGTTTGTCGCAAGAATTATAATATTATTGCTTATCATTAATTTGTCGTCGTTTTGATGTAATTGATTCCGACGCTTGCCTTGAATTTGGGGATAATTAGTGTCACATCTTAATTGAGTAGACACTTATTGCTAATATTAACAAAGGGTGATGATTGCCATTGTCTACAGTACTGTCAGCATGTTTTTCATTTTAATGAACCATAAAGTAAGATAATCGGCTAAAACAGATATCATTGGCAATTTACTGTCGAAGTAGTTAAGACAGGATTATTTTAGTGTCAAGTATTTAAAACTCTTTTATTAATAAGTTTATTGTAGAAACTGAGCGAGGTAAACTAAATAAGTTATTCGTTCTTTGACTCTGATTTGAGCTACAAGGACACAATAAACTTGAATAAATACTGAAACAGATGATAACCGCAAACTGTCGATTTACTGCATTTGAATTAACTATTACAATGTATACGTATGTTCCTTTTTTTTCGTCATACTTTGCGACAAAAGCAATACGTTTGTTATAAATATAAGAACTGACATTTATTTGCCGTCTGAATGTACAACAAATCAGCATCAGCTCTTTTAAATGTACGGTACTACATTAAGTAGATTCTTTTAAGCGTCCTTTTTTTTCAATTATCAACATTTAAAGTGATCACGATGCTTTAATATTATTCTTAACATTTGTCTTCTTGGTGGTACTCTGTCATTCAATGCAGTATTTGTCGATCTTTGCATTAAGATAATTCATTCAACATAATTGTATGGGTTGAGGTATTTCTTTTTCACCTCACAGTTCTAAAACACGTTTCTACATTATATGTTTTTATGGTTACTAAAACTTAATGGTAGACACGTGTAATTACTAAAAACATTTAAGACTTAAATTGTATTGGTTACAATATGGAATACATTGTACATCATTATTGAAAAACACAGTTTTATACATGTGTACAATACAATATATTACATATTTTTAATTTCATCGCTTTTACCTGTATAGAAAATGACATGCCGCATAATGTCGCGACACACGGCATCAAGCGGCGGGACTCGTTGTCGCGCTTGATTGCGCTTGATTGCGCTTGATTGCTATTTTGTCTTTCAGATGCGGCAATTGAATGCCGCATACAATTTGCGATGTCGCGTCACGCGTTTGATTTCCCGCCGCATCTCCATGCTTTCAGACTCTTATTTACATGCCGCATGGACGCATATGCGTGGGGTTTCGCCTGTGCTGTACTGTAGGCTTATATAGGGAAAACTTTAAAAATCTTTTTCTCTAAAACCACAAGGCTTAGATATTTAGCATGTAGCATTGCCTAGTAGACCTCTTCAAAGTTTGTTCAAATTATGCCCCTGGGATCAAAATTGACCGTGCCCGGGGGGTGGGGGGGGATCATTTGTTTAACAAAGGCGTATATAGGAAAACTTATTTGGTATATAACATTATCTAGTGATCTTCCACCAGGCAAGTGGACTTGTACCAAGGTGAGCGATATAGGGCCATCTTGGCCCTCTTGTTTACTAAACTTTATTTATCGCCCGCCTAACTCAAACCAGTCATGGATAGATAAATACGATGCACAGCTAGAAATTACTGACTCCTTAAACACAGAATATCATATACTTGGAGACATTAATTATGTACCAAATAATGATACTGGTAAATATAACAATACAAAATGGACAGAATTAACCATCAAATATGGTCTGGAGCAATTAATAGAATGTCCAACAAGAATATCTAAAGGTATAGCTCCACTATCATAGATCATGTTTATACAGTGTGAATTTTATAAGTGATTGTTATGTATCACCGCTGTCACTTAGTGATCATTTTCCTATCTGTTTCACATGCTCTGCTACTTAAAAAGAACAATTAAAAGCAATTCTTGCAAGCATAAATCCATACAGTATAGATCGTTTAAAAAATTTGATGAACAAACGTTTCAAAGAGATTTATTGTTTTCTGGACTGGAACAAATGGATATGATTTCAAATCCGAATAATGCTTTAGATATGTTTTATGAATTCCTTAACTGTTACAATACATTATCCAAACATGCTCCTGTAAAAGAAAAACGTACAAAACGTGAGCATCAACCAAAATGGTTCACAAATGAAATCAAAACCCTCATTTATGATCGGATAGATCTATGCCACAAACATGGAAACATAATTCATTATAAAATTCTAAGAAATAAAGTTTCATCCATGACAAAAAGAAGTAAGAAAGATTTCTTTAACGATGCAGTTAGAGATAACAAAAATCAGACTTATCTCTGGAGAAATTGAAGGGATATATCAAACTTGAATCGAACCAATAATGTTACATTGCCCCAAAGATTTACAAAAAATAATACATTTGTTGAACGCCTTTTAAATATTATAAATGAATTAAACAAACATTTTGTAAACATATAAAATATTATAGATAGAACAAGGTTCTCAAACAACAATTATTTGTCTTTGAAAGACATGCTTGACAAAAAGCTGGGTACAGATATATATGTTTGAGATAAATTATATAACGTTATATCAAGTTCGTAAAATTATTGATAAATTAGTAGTAGGAAAGGCCACGAGATTGGATGGTATAGGCCCTAAAGTTTTAAAACGATGTGGTGATATTTATTACTCCTTATATTACATCTTTATTTTATGCTTTCCGGTGGTTTATCGAAATATAACGGTGGATTATATCCCGATAAACTCACTGGCCACTAAGTGAAAATTATCAAAATCTGTTACCCGGATTAACGTGAAAAAGTATACTGAGCGTACTGAATGCCGGAAACCATATCTTCTGCCCAGCTGTACAATTTCAGGGTTTTACATGAAACAATCCCCGGAAAATCATGGAAAACCATGGAAACACACTATAAATTTTTTTTTGGTCCCTGGAAATCCCCGGAAAACATGGAAATTGCAAAATCCTCATACTCCAACTTTCCGTGGTTTTCCGGGCTATGTTATAAAACAGACCCGTTACAATATGGAATGTCCGTGGAAAATCATGGAAACGCCGGCATTGTTTGGACTTACAAAATTTTCATGCGTTTAAACTGGCAAACCCCGGAAAATAAACTCTGTCATTTTCATAGCTGTTTTCAGGACTTAGAAAATTTTCAAACATTTTCAGACTAGAAACAAATTGAATGATATATAATAAATTCAAGACGAAAATAGAAAAAAAAACATGAAGCCGTTGCAACTATAAATAAATGTTGTACTGAAGATATTGGTCTTACATTGTATTAACCAAAAACAAGCAGTCCAAGAGGACTGAGCCCAAACAAGTAGAACAAAGAGAGAATTTATGAACCAATCATACAAAACACGTATGTAAGAGAGCACTTCAGTACAGTTTTTAAAGACAATCGCTATGTAGTTTCATCATTTTTTCATCATTTTTTTCAAGCATGAGAGTTCTATTAATTTTCGTTTGTCATTAGGGTTATACCTGATAAGTCAAATATAAAGTAAAAAGGGAAAGTCACTAGCCTTATTTATAAGAAATTGACACTTTTTTAGCTTGACTATCCGGAGAATATGGAGAGCTATTACAGTCACTTGTGCGTCGGCGTTGCTTCTTTGGTTAAAGTTTTGCCTGCTAAGTACTATCATGCACATATCTCAGAAACCACTTCTGATATTGACTTGAAACTTTGTTCATGTCTTGCCGGGTATCATACAATCAAGTCAGATAACTCTTGTATAAATTTAGTACAAATTATGGCCCTTGTTTGACTTTGAAAATTTGGTTAAAGACAATTGAACAGGAATGTGGGGTATTCACCACAGGGGTCCAGTCAGCCATGCGAATTCACAGCGAATTCACAGTAGATGTCAATTAACATGACTGGTCACTGGTAGACTAGCTTCTGTTTATCATATTCAGCTACTGTATAACTTCCTTACATTATGTACAGATAATGTAGGAAAGGGATGTTTGTTATACATAAATTTTAAGACCTTCATAAGATGTTGATATTCTATTTTATCAGTTATCTTTTAGGTATGTAATTCCCAGTCAAATTAGATTATAAAAAATCAACACTTACAGTTATTATATCAAAATTATTTTCTTATATGACAGAAACATAAACTATTTTTTTACTTTTAGATTACTGAAAAATAACTGTGATTTCAAAGTTAGATTGAGTAATGTTTTAAATACTCAATCAATTACTCTTACAACAAACCAATTATCACTAAGATTAGATGTTACACTTGATACATAAGTGAAATTTAGTTTTAGCTTTTTTTACAGTTAGAAGAAGCATTCAGTTGCACTTATAATTTACAAAGAAATAAATAGAAGGATTCTTTATACATCAAAAATGCATTCAGGCCACACCACAGGAAGGTGCTTAATTACTTGAGCATATTAACTTTCTCAGTATAACTTTAAAATCACAGTTTACTGCATTTATCTAAAATATTTTTCATATCCTGCAATAAAAGTAAAATGTCATTATTATATAAAACAGTTTATATAAACAACAGGAAATAAGTTATAAATCAATTATCTGTACAAATCAATAAAATGTATGGTTCTACTATTGTACTACATATCAAGTCTACTTACACGCTGCTGGACCTAATCAGAGAGGATTAAAACTGATAAGGGGCAATAAAACGATTAAGATATTTGACCACCTGCGGTTTGGGGGGGTCACTTATGAAGGACATTTTAATTGTCTTTAAAGTTTTGCGTGCTAGGTACTATCATGCACATATTTCAGTAACCACTTATGATATTGTCTTGAAACTTCGTTAATGTCTCTAGGGGTGTCACACAGTTAAGTCAGATAACTCTTTTATAAATTTAGTACAAATTATGGCCCTTGTTTGACTTTGAAAATTTGGTGAAAGTTTTGCCTGCTAGGTACTATCATGCACATAATCAGTAACCACTTATGATATTGACTTGAAATTTTGTTAATGTCTTAAGGGGTTTCATACAGTTAAGTCAAATAACTCTTGTATAAATTTGATACAAATTATGGCCCTTGTTTGACTTTGAAAATTTGGTTAAAGTTTTGCCTGCAAGGTACTATCATGCACATATCTCAGTAACCACTTATGGTAGTTATATCAAACTTAGCAATAGTGTTCAGGGGTAAATTTTGTATCAAACTATCAATTTACCAAAAATTAATCTATAATTATAGATTTTGACTTTTTATGATTCAACTTTCTTAGTTTATACTTAATAGTTAGCAAAATTTTGTTTTGCTATTACACTGATAAAAGTTTTGTTTTATTAGCAAACACCCACAATAGTCGGGCTTGCTGTCTTATGGACAGCTCTTGTTGTCGAGCCCGCTTGCGGTGAGCTCGACTTAGTCGTCACTTTTGGCGGTTTGGTGTATGTGCGTGCATCTGTGCGTGCGTCCGTCCATCCGTCCGATTTTGTCTGGACCATATCTTTTTCATGCATGGAGGTATTTTGATGTTACTTGGCACAAATGTTCACCATCATGAGACGGAGTGTCATGCACAAGAACCAGGTCCCTAGGTCTAAGGTCAAGGTCACACTTGGAGGTTAAAGGTTAAATTTAAGAATGACTTTGTCTTGACCATATCTTTTTCATGCATGGAGGGATTTTAATTTAACTTAATGGCACAAATGTTCACCATCATGAGACGGAGTGTCATGCACAAGAACCAGGTCCCTAGGTCTAAAGTCAAGGTCACACTTAGAGCTTTAAGTTCAAAGTCAAGAATATCTTTGTCTGGAGCATTTCTTCTTCATGCATGGAGGGATTTTGATATTACTTTGTACAAATGTTCACCACCATGGACTACCCTTGTTTTTAGAATTACTTCCCTTTGTTGTTACTTTAAATAGCTTATATTGTAACTTTTTTATTACTGGCCATAGAGAAAAATCGAGTCCACTTTTCTGTGGTACAACATGCATGTTACATCCAATATTTAGGTGTATTTTGACCCATCTCTACTTGGTAAGGAGTTAGCCCTTTTGACATATGGCGGGCTCGACATGTTGCACGTGGGCATCTAGTTTAAATATATCCCTTGAAAACAGTGAAAATGAACCCTGTCTCCTGTTTACCAATAGTAAAACTCTAAATTTGGAAATTCACCATTGTGTTTTATTAGCTCACCTGGCTATGCCAGGGGCTTTTCTGATCGTCCGTCAAATATTTTTATTCAAATGACATCTTCTCTGAAACCTCTAGGCCAATGTTGATAAAACTTTGCAGGAATGTTCATTGCATGAAGCTCTACCAAAATTGTTCAAAGAATTCCAATCCATGCAGAACTCTGGTTGCTATGGCAACAAATAGGAAAAACTTAAAAAACCTTCTTCTCTGAAACCACTAGGCCTAGAGCTTAGATATTTGGCATGTAGCATTGTCTAGTGGACCTCTACCAAGATTGTTCAAATAATGACCCCCGGGTCAAAATTGACCCCGCGTGGGTGGGCACTTAATTTTTGAATAGGCATATATAGGAAAAACTTTAAAAATCTTCTCTGAAACCACAAGGCCAAGAGCTTAGATATTTGGCATGTAGCATTGTCTACTGGACCTCTACCAAGATTGTTCAAATTATGCCCCGGGTCAAAATTGACCCCGTGCGGGTAGGCACTTAATTTTTGCATTGGCATATATAGGAAAAACTTTAAAAATCTTCTTCTCTGAAACCACAAGGCCTAGAGCTTAGATATTTGGCATGTAGCATTGGCTAGTGGACCTCTACCACGATTATTTAAATTATGAGCTCTGGATCAAAATTGACCCCGCACGGGGGTCACTTAGTTTTACATAGGCTTATGTAGGAAAAACTTTAGAAATCTTCTTCTCTAAAACCACAAGGCCTAGAGCTTAGATATTTGGCAGGTAGCATTGGCTAGTGGACCTCTACCAAGATTGTTCAAATTATGACCCTCAGATCAAAATTGACCCCGCACGGGGGTCACTTAGTTTTACATAGGCTTATATAGTAAAAACTTTAAAAAAATTCTTCTTTGAAACCACAAGGCCTAGAGCTTAGAAATTAGGCATGTAGCATTGGCTAGTGAACCTCTACCAAGATTGTTCAAATTATGACCCCCGGGTCAAAATTGACCCGGCACCGGGGGTCACTTAGTTTTACATAGGCTTATATAGGGAAAACTTTAAAAATCTTTTTCTCTGAAACTCTGAAACCACAAGGCCTAGAGATTGGATATTTGGCATGTAGCATTGGCTAGTAGACCTCTTCAAAGTTTGTTCAAATTATGCCCCTTGGTCATTTGTTTTACAAAGGCTTATATAGGAAAACTTATTTGGTATATAACATAATCTAGTGATCTTCCACCGGGCAAGTGGACTTGTACCAAGGTGAGCAATATAGGGCCATCTTGGCCCTCTTGTTTAAAATGTTAAGCAATTGTTCAAATTTTAATAAACAATAGGAATTTAGATTTCAAATGTTTTCCCCCTGAAAATATACCAAAAAGAGAAACGAGTTTCTGTAAAAAAAATACATAAAATTTGTTGCTAATTATATCAAAGTTGTTTTTTTTTCAATGTTATTTTAAGCATTGAGAATTTCTTAATTTATTGAAGAAGAAATGTTCAAACATTACTCTCTTGAAAACTTATTTAAAAATGATAGGTCACCAGCCTTTTAATGGAGAAAAATGAACTTTTGCTTGGGGTGGGAGAAAAGTGGTGGAGGGTCATGTGTATAATGCCACTGAAGTAATACAGATAGCTTAGTGAAACTTTAATCAGACAAGTTTTGTATAGTAAAACACATACAAATAATATGTAACAAAAATATATCCTTCTGAAAGCATTGAAGAGGGTTTGAAAGTCAATCTTGGATGTACAGACTTTTTTGGTGCTTTTAAAGGGAGGTAATAATTTTTTTTATATGCTGATTTTTAACTATAGTTGTATGTATAAAATATGTAACAGCGATATTAACTGCTTAAGATACTTATTTTTATGATCATTGAATCAAAATGATTATATATCATATCTTATAAAACAATTTTAAAGAATAAGATTATTTGACATAAAAAAAAGAACTAAACCCACAGTATATAGCTATCAATGTGGACACCAACTCTGCTTCATTTACATTATTCCAGGCTTTTTCCTGGACAAATGTCCAGACTTTTCCCTGGATAAATGTCCGGGGATTTCCAGAGATTTCCAGGTACAAATGTTTCAAATATTCAGTGATTTTCCGGGGATTTCCGGGGGAAAGGTTTCAAATATTCCGTGATTTTTCATGAACAATTTTCCGAGATTTAACGGGGAAAATCCCGGAAAAGTCGTCTAAATACTCCGGGGTTTTTCTGTTCCGTGTATTACCATGGAATTTCATGGAACTTCTTTAGCCGGGTGATGACGTTCCCCGCAATTTTCGACATCTTATTGAAATAAACTTAGTTTGAGACATAAAATAAACAGAAAAATTGTTGGTATCGATGTAATTATATCACGATAATTTCACTCGTGAACACCAAAAGTAGTTATTTTCACTCGTGGCTGTGCCACTCATAAAAATTTCACTTTTGGTGCCTACTCGATGAAATTATAACGTGATATATTACACAGAAACCAACAATTATCCTCTATATAATTAATAATACCATTGCACAAGGAATCTTTCCTAACAAACTTAAAGCAGCAAGAGAGTTATACCAAATTTTAAAGCTGGTAACAAAGACGATCCAAACAATTGCCTTCCAATTTCTATTCTTCCAACTATATCAAAAAATTTTGAGCGACATTATAGCAACACAGTTAGTACAGTCATACTTTGAAAAAACTGATATTAAACATAAAACACAGTCCGGATTTAGGAAACACCACTCTTGTAATACTGTCCTTATATTAGATTAATACAGTAGATGCATGGTTAAAGGATATTGATAGTGTTAAATTCGTGGGAACAATATTTTGAGATTTAAGAACCCAAACCAAAATTGCAAGCTTTTTAAAATGCTTGCTGCAAGCTTGAAGATGAAGCTTGCTGCAAGCTTAGCATTGGAACCTTGCGGCAAGCTTGCAGCTCATTTCAATCCACAAGCTTGCAGTGTTATTACACTTGCAAGTTTGCGCAGTAATGGTAGTATTAAATTTGTCTTCTTGCAAGCTTGTGCAAGCTTGCAAATTGAAAAAAAGGAAAACGAATATGTAATAAATATAATGCCCTTTTAAAAGTTTTATGTCTTAATACAAATATGAAAAAACCTGAACAGCAGACCATGCATCATCGCCCCAGTGAAAATAAAGATCTGGAATAATATACTGGAACTTTATCTGGAATTCCATCTCAATTCCACTGGTATTTTTAAATGGTAAAGTTCTGGTAATTCACTGGAATAGCTTATGTTTTTCCAGTGAAATTCCTTTGGTATATATTCCAGTGGAAATGTCATAAATACCTTTGGAAATACCAGTGGAATTGTGGAATTTCATGAGAATACCAGTGGAATTCTATCTGAATACCAGTGAAATCCCCATTGAATACCAATGGAATTTAAGTGTACATTATTATATAATTTATGGTAAATTAACATGATTATATTATAGCATGCTCAGTGGAAATGTGCTTTAAAAATAACAGATGTGCCTTTTATCTTCTGTAAATATTTTGTGATCGAAGTCTTTAATTTCTATGAACAAAAAAGTGTTGTTTTACTCAAAAAAAGACATGTTTGTTTTAGGAAATTTAGCATCATGTAAAAGAAAAAAGTAAATGGACTGAATTTGAAATTGTTAGTGGTCAATTTTAAGTCACCAAATTTTTCCATACATTTATAAATTTATTTTTCCATGTTATACTTAAGAAGTCTTTTTATTTAAGAAATAATATGTATCCATGTTTGGTTTATCGTAGAATAACCCGAGTTTGGAGTTTTTATGCGTAAGAATATATCACGAAGGCCGCAGGCCTGAGTGATATATAATTACGCATAAGAACGACAAACGAGGGTTATTCTACCATAAACCAAACTTGGATATTTATTATTTCGATTCTAACAAGACTTATTTAAAACAAAATTTGAAGAAAGAGAGAGAACCTTTTTCATTGAACGTATTTACACTTGCGTGCTACGCACCTAGATTTTGCCGTTGAAGTTACCTCCCGCGAACACTGTAAAGATGCTATTTCAATGTGACTTTCATTCATGAAAGATGTATACGCGGTGTTTCAGTTTTTTCCACTGGCACCAGAGTACTGAAATGCCCGGTAATTGTAACAAAAAATACCCAAAAATATACCTAAATAACACACTATTATGAAAAAATACACAAATAATGGTAAAAAGTCATTTTCTGACAAACCCCCGTATACACAGTTCTATATTATTCACATGGTGTTGAACGTTTTCGACAGGGGGTCCGGTCCCCGCTCTTTTTGTACTGTTCAAGCAAGCAATTGAAGATTAACAGCGGTCGCGTTTAACAGACAATATATTTATCTACCAAACTGGTAAGTAACACTTTTTTAAAAGCTACCGTTTTTATAAAATTCTTCAAGAATATTGCGCTATTTCGCTCTCTCCGTTTTCCTGGTGTTTTCTGTCACTGCCGACTTCCGGTTCACCTTTCAAGTTTGAAAAAGTTTTCATTGGTTGAAAATATTCCGCTTTATATTTCGCGCACTGTGTCAAATTAGTGTATTCCGTATGTAAACAATGCTGAATGCCGTTGAAAGCGGCCGTAACCTGTTAACTTGTGGACAAGCAGGTACAGGAAATTTATTCACTGTAAAAGCAATTTGTGAAACGTTACGTAAGCAGCCCAAAGTATCACTTCTATGCATAACCGTATGACGTGTTTGAAAGGTCATTTGAGTTGAACCGGAAGTCAGCAGTGACAGAAAATATCAAGAAAAGGGAGAGAGCGAAATAGCTCAATATTCTTCAAGAATTTTACAGAAACGGTAGCTTTTTAAAAAGTGTTACTTACCAGTTTGGTAGATAAATATATTGTCTGTTAAACGCGACCGCTGTTGATCTTCAATTGCTTGCTTCAATCGTACCAAAAGAGCGGGGACCGGACCCCCTGTCGAAAACGTTCAACACCATGTGAATAATATAGAACAGTGTATACTGGGGTTTGTCAGAAAATGACTTTTTTAACATTTTTTGTGTATTTTCTTTTCATGATAGGGTGTTATTTATGTATACTTTTGGTATTTTGTTAACATTACAGGGCAGTTCAGTACTCTGGTGCCAGTGGTTTTTTCATCAAAAACTTTAATAATCTAATTTTCAAGTAAATGTAACAGGAATTTCATTTATAGAAGTGGTTCGAATTTTCAGGGTACGCAATAACGATTCAAGTTACGAAACATATTAGTTACGTGTACATAGATAAATGACGTCACAGTTTCTCTTGACTAATGACGTCACTGTGTAAACAAAAACGATAACAACAAAACAGTAAATAAAGTCAGTGTATAAATGGTGTCGTAACATTAATCAAGTTAACTGGACGTGTGACATCCATCGGATCCCCCCGTTTTGCCCCAAGTCATCCACAGTATGCCATGTAAGATTCTCTATACCTCGGGTAAATTGAACAGCCAAAACACGATGCGCGTGCAGCGTCGTTCAAGGTCGGTTTATTGCAGAATAACCCAAATAGATTTTGTTCTACATGTATGTAGATTATTCGCTGGTCGTGTTAGAATTAATGATAACATAATTATTACTTAATATATTCAGTAATTGCTACTCTAGACATATACATATATGTTATATGAATCAAATAAACAATATACATACGCTACCCAGCCACTGCATGCTTATCAAATCCTCAGTTAACACTTAAGTGATTTAAACCACCATTTTGTATCTTATAGATTAATAATTATTTTTATGCAAATGATATTGTCCTGTTCAGCACAAAGATCACAAAAGTATCCACATATAAACATTTCTTAACATGTCTAACATTTGAATCAACAATCAAAATGACCACTTCATGTAGAGATCTTTCTGATAATTCCTGCTTCCTGTAAATTGATACTGGGGTTCCAGGTGGTGATTGTACAGGACAATGTTGAATGTTATCTTTGTATGCTTTCTATTTTTATAACCAAATTCCCTGAATGACCCCACAGGGATTGATTACCTTGCCTCCTGTTTATATCAGTGAATGAATTTTAAGATTTGCAAAATAGAGGGCAGTTACAGTGCTGTTGTAATAAAACATGGAAAAAAGGATTTGACTTTTTACATAGACACATAAATATGTGTTCATGCTATTTCCTCTCTATTATAGTTTCAAGTCAGTAACAGTTAAATTAATTTTAGAATGAAACTTATGCACACCTGAGAAAATAAACATAATTTTAAGAATTCCCAGAATTTACTTGAAATTCAGATTCTTTATTTCATGTCATCTTATTTGAATCCCAGTCAGTGTTGGGTAATGCAAAATCTAATGCTCAGCTTGATTTATTGTGTGAATGAAAGTTAATCTGTAAACATTTTTTTTAACATATTTATATGTTTAATTTATATTCATGTCCTTTGAGTGTCTGTCAGTGAATGTTTATGTATGAATGCATTTATTAACAGAATGTTTAATAGTCTTATATAAATGTGTTTTTCTATAGTGTTAACTCTGCCTGGTGATTTATTTTGAGTATAATGCTTTTTCTTTTGTTTCTTTACTTTGAAGGCCATATTGAAAATTAGAATATAATAATTATGTTTTCATATGTCTAAATGTGGCACCTTAGGTAAATAAAGCTTTTATTATTATTATTATTGTTAACCAGGTTTTCCGAAGGAAAAATCCTGGTTATTAGATTGGGGTATGTCGGCGGGCGGGCGTAAACAATTTCTTCTGTGTGCAACTCCTCCTACATTTCTCAACGGATTTCAACCAAACTTTCACAGAAGTATTGTCATGAAGTGCCCTGGCGCATATTGTCGGGGTTTTGTGATTTGGTCATTTTTGACAGAATTATGGCCCTTTGTTTTTTTTCACATGTAATTCTTCTGTGCGCAACTCCTTCTACACTTCTCAAGGGATTTCAACCAAACTTTCACAGAATTATTGTCACCAAGTGCCCTGGCGCATATTGTCGGGGTTTTGTGATTTGATCATTTTTGACAGAATTATGGGCCTTTGTTTTTTTCCACATAATGTAATATATATAGAGAAATACTCTTCTGTGTGCAACTCCTACATTTCTCAAGGGATTTCAACCAAACTTTCACAGAACTATAATTGTTAACTAAAGAATATTGAATATATAATGTTCTGCCCCTGGTCGTCCGTCCGTCCGTCTGTTAGCAATTTTGTGTCTCCTTATTTAAGTATATATAAAAGGGAGAATACTCTGTTATTATAAAAGGGAGAATACTCTGTTATTACTATCTATTTTTAGAATAGATTACCAGTCCTGTATACTTTGGAGTATTCTGTTACAGTAAGATGACAAAATTTCTCATGAGACCAGCAGTTCAAACCCCACACAGAGCAAGTTTTTTTTTTTTTTTTTCTTTTTTTTTTCTTTCTTTTTTTTAAAAATAATTTTTGCCTGAATTATGGCCCTTTGCTTTTTTTTCCACATATGTTATATATAGAAGAATACATTTGTGCTCGGCCAGCAGACTGGAAAATGAAAACCTGGTTTTGTGACAATTTCCTGTCACTTGTTATTATTATTATTATTATAATAATAAAAAAAGAGAAGCAAGAATAATATTAAACAAGAGCTGTCCCTCACAAGTGACGAATGCCCCTGAAAGAGGTGTCTCACAGTCTGTGTCCTCTCCATGTGCTCAATAAATGGGCTATGTAATTTTAAAATCCTTCCATGCATGATAGAGTTACGGTAATACTTTAACACCTCTGGGAAGGGTGGCGAGTAAGGAACCGAATACTGTCTGTCTCATTATTGTTTATTTATTCACAGGTAGAAATATATAACAAATAACAGTACATAAGTAATATTCAAAAGTTCCAATTTTGTAACACAATGTTTCTATCAATTATTCTGTATCTCAGTTCATATTAATGTATCAATTGATATCTAAATTTCCAAAATCAGCACTAAGAAATCTTGAATCTATTTTCTTTTTTCACAAAGTTCTGTTTATCACTAAGTATATCTTTCACTATCTGTATTTATCCATTTATCTATCTCTCTATTTTTCTATTATATCCCGAGTATCTTTCATTTAAATACTTAAAAATTCTTGAACGCAAAGTAGGCGGACAAATTTAATAAACCAATTAAATTTCACAATACCGACTTAGAATAATTTCTGTAACCAATGAAAACTAATATAAGAAATGCTCTCTAGGAGTCCCATAGTCAATATTGCCATTTTATGGCATAATTCTGTACACATAATTGTTACCTAACTTTAGACAGGTTTTACAAGTTAATTTGTAAGATTCATAAAATTTAGAATGATAAAAGTGTCTGTTACATAATAAGATGCACCTCAGTTATTTTTACATGTACTATAGTTGTTTACATCTGATCCCTAGCAATCTATATTACCTAACATTTATCAAACACTACTAAATAGGCAATAAATGTGGCAGCAGTCTGCTAACAAAAGTAATCAAACTATTACTGGTCAAAGTTTGAAAAGTGGTAAAAAGTTATATGTATGTTGAAGTAATGAAAAACATTTAATATATAAAAATACTAAAATAATGATAATAACAAGGTTGCATAAGCAAAAAAGCATTTTTGAGCTTCCTAAAAATACCATGCATACAGTATTCCATTACTTTTAAACACTAAGTGTGACCTTGACCTTTGAGGTAGGGACATGGGTCTTGACACATCAGCTTGATGTGCTGAACATTTGTGCCAAGTTATTTTAAAATCAATCAATGCATGACAAAGTTACAGTCCGGACACAAATGTATGCATATATAGAGAAATCCATTACCTTCAAACTCTAAAGGTGACCTTGACCTTTGAGGTAGTGACCTGGGTCTTGCACGCGACACGTCATCTTGATGTGCTAGACATTTGTGCCAAGTTATTTTAAAATCCTTCAATGCATGACAAAGTTACAGTCCGAACACGAATGTGTGCATATATGCATATATAGAGAAATCCATTACCTTCAACCCTAAGTGTGACCTTGACATTTGAGATAGGGACGTGAGTCTTGCACGCGACACGTCGTCTTGATGTGCTTGACAATTGTGCCAAGTTATTTTAAAATCAATCAATGCATGACAAAGTTACAGTCCGGACACAAATGTATGCATATATAGAGAAATCCATTACCTTCAAACTCTTAAGTGTGACCTAAGTGTGACCTTGACCTTAGAGGTAGGGACGTGGGTCTTGCACGCGACACGTCTTGATGTGCTAGACATTTTTGCCAAGTTATTTTAAAATCCTTCAATGCATGACAAAGTTACAGTCCGGACACAAATGTGTAAGTGGGGACGCACAGACGGACTGCGGATGGACAGACGGAGGCATACCAATTCTAAGAAATTCACATTCGTTTTAAGAACTACATTCACACTGGCTTTCTCTTTTAAAACGATATGCCTATCATTTAGCGATATTAGTTTACAAATCTACAAGGAATCTTGCACCCCAGTATATATCTGATCTATTGTGTTTCTCCAACAACCAAGTGTATAATTTACGATCAACTTCAAGAAAAAAAATGTTTGTACAGAAAATTAACACAAATTGTTTAAAAAAGTTTTATTTATAACAACAGAATGGTATGGAATATAATTCCTTTAATGATAAGAAATATTTCAAATATCAAATCTTTCAAATATCATTAGTTATAGATTTTGACTTTTTAGCTCGACTATTCGGAGAATATGGAGAGCTATTACAGTCACTTGTGTGTCGGCGTCGGCGTTGGCATCGGCGTCGGCATCGGCGTCGCTTCTTTGGTTAAAGTTTTGCCTGCTAAGTACTATCATGCACATATCTCAGTAACCACTTATGATATTGACTTGAAACTTTGTTCATGTCTTTAGGGGTGTCATACAATCAAGGCAGATAACTCTTGAAAAAATTTAGTACAAATTATGGCCCTTGTTTGACTTTGAAAATTTGGTTAAAGTTTTGCCTGCTAGGTACTATCATGCACATATCTCAGTAACCACTTGTGATATTGACTTGAAACTTCGTTAATGTCTCTAGGGGTGTCACACAGTCAAGTCAGATAACTCTTGTATAAATTTAGTACAAATTATGGCCCTTGTTTGACTTTGAAAATTTGGTTAAAGTTTTGCCTGCTAGGTACTATCATGCACATATCTCAGTAACCACTTATGATATTGACTTGAAACTTTTTTAATGTCTTAAGAGGTGTCACACAGTCAAGACAGGTAACTCTTGTTTAAATTTAATGCAAATTATGGCCCTTGTTTGACTTTGAAAATTTGGTAAAGTTTTGCATGCAAGGTACTATCATGCACATGTCACAGTAACCACTTATGGTAGTTATATCAAACCTTGCAATAGTGTTCAGGGTAAATTTTGTATCAAACAATTAATTTACCAAAAATTAAATCTATAGTTATAGATTTTGACTTTTTTTATGATTCAACTTTCCTAGTTTATACTTAATAGTTAGCAGAATTTTGTTTTGCTATTACACTGATAAAAGTTTTGTTTTATTAGCAAACACCCACAATAGTCGAGCGTGCTGTCTTATGGACAGCTCTTGTTTTATGATTCAACTTTCCTAGTTTATACTTAATAGTTAGCAGAATTTTGTTTTGCTATTATACTGATAAAAGTTTTGTTTTATTAGCAAACACCCACAATAGTCGAGCGTGCTGTCTTATGGACAGCTCTTGTTGTATGCGTGCTTGAATTTAATAATATAAGTGTTTGTCTTATATTGATGATGTGTAAAAGAAAATTTGTACATTTTCATTACATTCAATTTTCAGTTCATTTCATTTTATGTAGAATCTATGCTATCTTTCCCAGAAGGCCACATTGAAAATATGTAAATATCTTGTATATTTTTATGTGCTTACCTTCTTAAAGTAAAGATATTAATATGTTTAGCTCACCTGGCACAAAGTGCCAGAGTGAGCTATTAGGATCGCATTCTGTCCGGCGTCCGTCCGTCCACCATTTCCTTCAAACGACATCTCCTCTGAAACCACTGGGTCAATGTTGATGAAACTTTGCAGGGATGTACCTTGTATGAAGCTCTATCAAAGTTCAAAGAATTCCATTCCATGCAGAACTCTGGTTGCTATGGCAACAAATAGGAAAAACTTTAAAAATCTTCTTCTCTGAAACCACAAGGCCTAGAGCTTAGATATTTGGCATGTAGCATTGTCTAGTGGACCTCTACCAAGATTGTACAAATAATGCCCCTGGGATCAAAATTGGCCTTGCCCGGGGTGTCACTTAGTTTTGCATAGGCTTATATAGGAAAAACTTTAAAAATCTTCTTCTCTGAAACCACAAGGCCTAGAGCTTAGATATTTGGCATGTAGCATTGCCTAATAGACCTCTTCAAAGCTTGTTCAAATTATGCCCCTGGGTCAAAATTGGCCTTTACCTGGGGGTCATTTGTTTTACAAAGATGTATATAGGAAAACCTATTTGGTATATAACATTGTCTAGTGATCTTCCACCAGGCAAGTGGACTTGTACCGAGTTGAGCGATATAGGGCCATCTTGGCCCTCTTGTTTAATTAAAGACTGGAATCTCAAATAAAGGTGTAAACTTATATGTCCATATTATGCATTTTGTTCATTTATACATATTATAAATTATTATAAATTTGCAATTTCAGGTAATAGCAGTGTAGGAAGTTCTGGAGGGACTAGCGGCCGTACGCGTATTCATGTAGTTGAAATAGTTGCATTTACCACTTTATTTGTCTTCAGCAGCACTGTTGGACTCATCTTGATAAAATATAGAAAAAGAAAACGTGAGTATCTGATTTTATTGTACGAGGGTCAGGCGAAAGTAGTGTCATTGGGTTTTGCATTTCTGAAATGAAGCGTTTTATCAGAATAATATGATAAACTGACAAAGAATTTCCTCTTTATTGAAGCATGTTTTGTAAACTTCCTATATATAATGGGCTGGAATAATAGAGTGAAAGGTCACTGGAAATTGACATTTGCAAAAGTAAAAATAGTAGATGAAAATGAGTTTGATAAGAACACTAAATCGTGAAATGAGCACTTGTGATACACCTTGTAACACTTGTGAACAAAAACATTTAACAATTCCGGGAATAAACATTATGGTATGAGCGTCTCGCTATACAACGGTCCTTTTGTAAATTAACTGGATGCAATGTGTATGGACCATGACATTTGTAATGAGAGTTATATAAGTATTAGTGAATGTGACAAGAACATGTTATCGTACTAGTTCCTGATATTTGAAGGTTTTAGTGTTTCGCAGTTGCCCCTGAACTTCATTCATTCTTCACCTCCCTTTTCGTGCAATATATATTTGTACATGTATATATAACGCATCCCCAACAACTATCACCAGCCTGTATTGGAAAACCAGTAAAAACTTTTGTGTAGAGTTAAAGTCACTAGGCACTCCCTAAAACAAGTGTCAAATTAAATAACTTCAGAAGCATGAATAATAGAATATTTGTAAGTATTATTACTTAAAGAGACATACCCTACACCTAGCAGATTATATTCTTGAAACATAGCTAATGTGTTCAATGAATGTAAAATGATAAAAAGATACAATTTTAAAGAACAACATATTATATATTGAAAAATGCTTCATTTTACCACATCCACCCAATAATTGTACAACAATTACTCTACATAGATTATTGAATGGTTTATGGTACCGCAAGATATTTTAAAACACTGATTTATGGATAATGCCTGGAATGCATAGCATAAACTTTAAGGTAAAGTTATAATACTTCCAAATATTCTATCATTTATGTTTTTGAGGTTATTTAGTATGACATCAGATATAGGGTATGTCTGTTTAAGTTTAACAAAAAATAAAACAAATGAAAGTGTTTCTGAGCATCTGCCAACTCTAAACCCTTTGTGAAGGTCAGTTTCATACATTTCCCCTAAAACTGAAAGATCGCGTGATTTTCTCCTTCCCGAAAAGCCAGGGCTACTTCCCTTACTTTAAAAAAAAAAACATGTATATAGGCCTGTTTAAGGAAATACTTTGAAATATTTTCGTTCAGTAGAATAAGGCCTTGAGATATTTGGTATGTAGACTCACCTAATAGTCCTTTATCAAGGTTATTCAATTTATATCCCGGGTCAAAATTTGCCCGCTCAGGGTTCACTTTCTTTATAAAAACATTTAAAAAAAATACTTTAAAAAATCTTCTTGACCAAAACCATGAGGCACAAAGCTTAGCTAGCTGGTGTGTAGCATTGCCTAGTTCTGTCAAGAAAGTTTAAATTATGCCCCTGGATTCAAATTTGGCCACCCCCCTGGGGTGATTATTATACCCCCAAAACGAAGTTTAGGGGGGTATATAGGAGTCACCCGGTGGTTGGTCGGTCGGTCGGTCGGTTGGTTGGGCGGTCGGTCGGTTGGTCGGTCTGTTGCATTTTCCTTGTCCGGAGCATAACTTGAAAACTACTTGTTGGAATTCAATACAACTTCATACAATGATCAAGCACATTGAGAGGAAGTGCAGTGCACAAGAACTATAACTCCATCTTGACTAATTACAGAGTTATTGCCCTTTGTTAGTTTTCCTTGTCCGGAGCATAACTTGAAAACTACTGGTTGGAATTCAATACAACTTCATACAATGGTCAAGCACATTGAGAGGAAGTGCAGTGCACAAGAACTATAACTCCATCTTGACTAATTACAGAGTTATTGCCCTTTGTTACTTTTCCTTGTCCGGAGCATAACTTGAAAACTACTGGTTGGAATTCAATACAACTTCATACAATGGTCAAGCACATTGAGAGGAAGTGCAGTGCAGAAGAACCATAACTCCATCTTGACTAATTACAGAGTTATTGCCCTTTGTTACTTTTCCTTGTCCGGAGCATAACTTGAAAACTACTGGTTGAAATTCAATACAACTTCATACAATGATGAAGCACAATGAGAGGAAGTGCAGTTTACAAGAACCATAACTCTATCTAGAGTATTTTCAGAGTTATTGCCCTTTGTTATTTTTTCTTCTCCAGAGCATTACTTGAAAACTACTGGTTGGAATTCAATATTACCTCATACAATGGTCAAGTACATTGAGAGGAAGTGCAGTGCACAAGAACCATAACTCAATCTTGACTCATTACAGAGTTATTGCCCTTTGTTACTTTTCCTTGTCCGGAGCATTATTCGAAAACTTCTGGATGGAATTCAATACAACTTCATAAAATTGTCAAGCACAATGACAGGAAGTGCAGTGCGAAAGAACAATAACTCTATCTTGACTCATTTCAGAGTTATTGCCCTTTGTTACTTGTACATGTCCGGAGCATTATTCAAAAACTATTGGTTTTACAGAGTTATTGCCAAGAATAATATCTCTTTTTAGTTTGTTTGCAAGGTATTCTGTTACTACGAACTTTCTCAGTTTATAAAGCAGTCTTTTGGGGGTATTAATCACATTTAGTGATAGCTCTAGTTTTGCATAGACTTACATAGGACTTTTTTTAAAAATGTTTCTCTCTATAATTGCATGGCCAAGAGCTGAGATATTTAGCCTTGGGTCAAAATTGGCCGAACCCTATGTTAAGTTACCAAATTCAGATCATGTCTTAGGTTTTTGCAAATGAATTTCAACGTTACCAGAGATGACCTTGACCTATTAATTTACTTTCTTGCTTTTGAAGCTACAGCAAATAAATTAGGACCATGTGTGCAGTTTGGAAACACAATAATTATTCAGTATTAAACAAGAATGACATTGATTATGACCTTTTGACCTACTCTTTTGTTTGTGAAGCTACAGTCATGGAATTTGGAACATGTGTGCAGTTTTATAGATGGGTTCCAATGTTTTTGTTTCTTTTTTGCACCTTTTCTATTAATGACCTTGAATCTAATGACATTTTGTTTCAAAATCACATAGCCGTTACATAGATTTTAAAACTTAACAATCGCTGTACTGTTTTCTACGACCATGTAGTTGACCATGTATAACGGTCAATAGTACCCATAAGAGCGATATATGGTCATATTGCTGCATAAGTTAAAACTTTATCATTTTACACCTGACACTGTAAATTGGTTTCGTTCTTATCTTTCTAACAGAACTCAGGTGGTGAAAATAGGCATTTATCAGTCTGAAGAAAAGATAATAAAGACAGGTGTTGCACAAGGTTCAATATATTAGGGCCCCTCCTATTTCTCCTGTTTATTAACGACCTTCCATTGGTATCAGACAATGCTCAAATGGATATGTATGCGGTCAACACTTTACCTCGCAGGCAAAAAAATGTCATTAATTGAAACGAAACTGCAATCAGAATTAATCAGTATAAAGAATTGGTGCTCTATAAACAATATGGCATTGAATCCTAATAAAACCACATGCAATTTCTCCTTTTAACATAAAACGGTCTCCGCCTCCTTACCTGACTATAAATGACTGTCCTATTAAGGTTGTAACAAGTCAGAAAGTACTTGGTGTTTACATTGACCAACACTTGAAATGGAACCTTCAGATAGACAAATTGTGTTTAAAACTGTCAAGTACTTCTACACTGTTGCGGCGATTATCCAAATATCTTACACAAGAAATGAAACAGATGTTTTATAAAGCATACATTCTTCCTATTTTTGATTATGGGTCGATTACGTGGAGTAACTGCGCCAAGCAACTTTTTTAAAAACTCACCGTTTTTCAAAAAAGTATTGCTAGGTGGATTTTATCAAAACCGTATTCTACACCTTCAATCGCTATGTTTAAAGAATTAAAATGGCTAACAGTAGAAGATCGACACAAATTTCATATTGCTGTAATGACATACAAAGCTCTTAACAGAATTGCACCTGAATACATATGCCAATTTATTACTGTTTCTGATAACAAAATATACAATTTACGATCCAACTCAAAGAGAAATTTAACACACGCAAGACCAAAAACAGAATACCTTAAACAAACGTTTAAAATCGTTTCCATGCTGACATGGAATTCATGGAATTCCATACCAGAAACCAAAAGAAATTCAGTCTCTTTAAATGCTTTTAAGTACCATTACAAACTATTTTCAATGAGTAATTACAGCACATTATAAAACACAGGTGTTGCTCTTTATTTTATTGCCGATAGGCCTATTAAGTCGGTTATGCATTTGTATGATTAATATTGTTACTTTGTTATATATAGAAGGCCTCATTGTAAATATGTAATATACATTTTGCTTTTAATTTTGTATTTGCATTATAAGTTTTACCTTCTGAAAATATAGACATTATTATTATTATTATTATTATTATTATTATCTTGGCCCTCTTGGTTCAAGGATACGATTTTGACCTACTTTCTTGTTCGTGAAGCTACAGTCATGGAATTTGGAACATGTGTGCAGTTTTATAAACAGCTTCCAATGTTTTTGTTTCTTTTTTTGCACCTTTTCTATTAATGACCTTGAATCTAATTACTTTTTGCTTTAAAACTGTCAATATCTCTTTAATTAATTAAGTGTACACTAAAGTTAGTATACTCGTCTTACATTGCTTCTATGGTTAGCTCCCCTCTGGATTGGATGAAATTTCATTTGTTTTATAAACTGGATTTTTAGCTCACCTGAGCTGGCTCAGGGTGAGCTATTAGGATCGATGAATGTCCGTCGTCCGTCGTCCGTCCACATTTAGTTCGTTAACGCTCTAGTGGTCACATTTTTTCCTCAATTGTCACGAAACTTGGTCAGGATGTTTGTCCCAGTAATTTCTCGGACGAGTTCGAATATGGGTCATCTCGGATGAAAAACTAGGTCACATGACTCAAAAATAGAAAAATCTTGTTAAGGCTCTAGAGGCTACTGTTTCAGTCCAAATATCCTGGCAATTTGCCAGAAAGGTTGTTTGGTTGATTTCTAGCTCAAGTTTTAATATGGGTCACCTGGGGTCAAAAACTAGGTCACACAGCCCAAATATGGAAAAACCTTGTTAACACTCTAGAGGTAACATTTTCAGCCCAAATATCCTGGAAATTTGTCAGAAAGGTTGTTAAGATGATTTCTAGCCCAAGTTCGAATATGGGTCATCTGGGGTCAAAAACAAGGTCACAGAGCCCAAATATGGAAAAACCTTGTTAACACTCTAGATGTTACATTTTCAGCCCAGATATCCTTGAAATTTGTCAGAAAGGTTGTTTTGATGATTTCTAGTTTTAATAGTGTGTTGTTTATTGAACACCTCAATTGCTAATTTTATTGCAGTATTTTAACACCATAAGATTGATTTGTAATCAGTACACATCTTGGATCTCTCTATGGTAAGGCCAGAGTTTTTATATCTCTTGGTTTATGCGACTGCCTGTCCTATTTTTTGAAAAGGTAGAATAACAATGACATTATGAACTGACATTTTATTTGTATTATTTCCGCTGTTCCGACTTCACAGACTAGTTAATGAAGTGTCAGAATAGTAGGGATATATAATTGAAAGTAATTATTTTAAAGTGTTTATTTTGTTCGAAAATGAGGTGCTCAATATGTGCTCTGTTCAATACAGTAGGAAAAGTCCTTCATACTCAACATTTTAGAAAACTTCCCATAAACCAAGCAATATAAAAACTCTGGCCTAAAATTGGCACTTATAAAGTTTTAAATAGCGATGATGCAATACATGTTCTTGACACCTAGTTGAACTTCCATGTTAAAGGTAGTTGTAATTTTTACATTCACATCTATCACTTTGGAAAGTACCATAAATTGTTAAAAAAAATGAACAGCTCACAGTGCAGATCATGATCAGACAGGAAAAAATTGAATAGCTCACAGTGCAGATCATGATCAGACAGCAAAATAATGAATAGCTTACAGTGCAGATCATGATCAGACAGCAAAATAATGAATAGCTTACAGTGCAGATCATGATCAGACAGCAAAATAATGAATAGCTTACAGTGCAGATCATGATCAGACAGCAAAATAATGAATAGCTTACAGTGCAGATCATGATCAGACAGCAAAATAATGAATAGCTCACAGTGCAGATCATGATCAGACAGCAAAATAATGAATAGCTTACAGTGCAGATCATGATCAGACAGCAAAATAATGAATAGCTTACAGTGTAGATCATGATCAGACAGCAAAATAACGAATAGCTTACAGTGCAGATTATGATCAGACAGCAAAATAATGAATAGCTTACAATGCAGATCATGATCAGACAGCAAAATAATGAAAGTGCTGATCATGATCAGACAGCAAAATAATGCATAGCAAACAGTGCAGACCATGATCAGACAGCTAAATAATGAAAGTGCAGATCATGATCAGACAGCTAAATAATGCATAGCAAACAGTGCAGATCATGATCAGACAGCAAAAAATAAATAGCTGACAGTGCAGATCATGACCAGCCAACATACAATGAATAGCTTACAGTGCAGATTATGATCAGACAGCAAAACAATGAACAGCAAACAGTGCAGATCATGATCAGACAGCAAAAAATAAATAGCTGACAGTGCAGATCATGACCAGCCAACATACAATGAATAGCTTACAGTGCAGATTATGATCAGACAGCAAAACAATGAATAGCCAACAGTGCAGATCATGATCAGACAGCAAAATAACGAGGCATAGAGCTTAGATATTCAGCATGTGGCAATAATTGACTCTCTACCAAGATTGTTCAAATCATGACCAGGGACAGGGGGGTGGGATCTTTTGATTTTACATAAGCTTATTAAGAGATTTCATGAGCCAAAGGTAAAAATTGATCCTTTCTGCTATTAATAACCTTTTATTTTTGCCAATGGTAGACAGGTGAGCGATACAGGGCCATCATGGCCCTCTTGTTTAATGTTTTTCAGTAGTTCGCTTTAATATAAAGATAGGTATAGGGCGTTTTATCAGATTTCCTGGGACAGAATTTGATCCTAAATTTTTGTCTTAGGTGTGTTTCATCATTCCTAGGATTGCTCTCAAGTGTAAAAACGCTCGCTTAGGGCCGTCCTAAATGCAAATTTTGTCTCATATAAACTGTATCTGTGAATATAGAGCAGCTTTAAAGGCGTTTGTATTGAAATATTGAATTGGAACGAAATAAACGTTTTCTCAAATTTTGCGTCAAAATTGTTATAGATAGATCAACAATGATCTCACAAAGAAAATAAATACCCGCAACAGTACGTTTATGTCAACAATAAAAGTTTAACAATCATTTTCTATTTTAATGATGATAAGTAGAGCCTGTACGAAATTTTCTGCACGGAAATGGCGGAATTCAAAGTGAAATTTCCGCCTAAAAATTCAAATTCTCCCCCAAATCTACAAGTGTTAAATCATTTGCTTTTGGGAAGGAATCCAGGCGGATTCCAGGCGGAAATGGGGCGGATTCCAGGCGGAATTGGAACGAAATATGCAAATTAGTTGGGGCAGAAGTTTGGAGCGGAATTCTGGGGCGGAATTTTGGAGCAGAATCCTGGGGCGGAATTTTGGGACGGAATCCTGGGGCGTAAATTTGGGACGGAATGGAATTCTGGGACGGAATCCTGGGGAGGAATTCTTGGGCAGAATCCTGGGGTGGAATTTTTACGGGTAAAACATGATCACAAATTCTGAGCAGGTTATACTTTCCGACTGGTACATTTTTAGCTCATCTGAACTGGCTCAGGGTGAGCTATCAGGATCGATGATTGTCCGTCGGACGTCGTCCGTCCACATTTAGTTCGTTAACACTCTAGTGGTCACATTTTTGCCTCAATTGTCACGAAACTTGGTCAGGATGTTTGTCCCAGTAATTACTCGGACGAGTTCGAATATGGGTCATCTCGGATGAAAAACTAGGTCACATGACCCAAAAATAGAAAAATCTTAACACTCTAGAGGCTACTGTTTCAGTCCAAATATCCTGGCAATTTGTCAGAAAGGTTGTTTGGTTGATTTCTAGCTCAAGTTTTAATATGGGTCACCTGGGGTCAAAAACTAGGTCACACAGCCCAAATATGGAAAAACCTTGTTAACACTCTAGAGGTAACATTTTCAGCCCAAATATCCTGGAAATTTGTCAGAAAGATTGTTTCTATAATTTCTAGCTTAAGTTCGAATATGGGTCATCTGGGGTCAAAAACTAGGTCACAGAGCCCAAATATGGAAAAACCTTGTTAACACTCTAGATGTTACATTTTCAGTCCAGATATCCTTGATATTTGTCAGAAAGGTTGTTTTGATGATTTCTAGCTCAAGTTCGAATATGGGTCATCTGGGGTCAAAAACTAGGTCACAGAGCCCAAATGTGGAAAAACCTTGTTAACACTCTAGAGGTACCATTTTCAGCCCAAATATCCTGAAAATTTGTCAGAAAGGTTGTTTCGATGATTTCTAGGTCAAGTTTCAATATGGGTCATCTTGGGTCAAAAACTAGGTCACAGAGCCCAAATATGGAAAAGCCTTGTTAATACTCTAGAGGTTACATTTTCAGCCCAAATATCCTGGAAATTTGTCAGAAAGGTTGTTTCTATGATTTCTAGCTCAAGTTCGAATATGGGTCATCTTGGGTCAAAAACTAGGTCACAGAGCCCAAATATGGATAAACCTTGTTAACACTCTAGAGGTAACATTTTCAGCCCAAATATCCTGGAAAATTGTCAGAAAGGTTGTTTCGATGATTTCTAGCAACTTGTTAAAAGCAGTTGTACTCGGGTGAGCGATAAAGGGCCATCATGGCCCTCTTGTTAATATAAACATCTAGTACAAATTATGAGAATGTTACTTTATTAGCTTCACAGTTTAATTAGTAAAATATAAGGTAAAAGTTCAAAGTCAAAATCAATATTATAATGTTTGTGTATGAAAAGCTATACATAATGTTCATCAGTACAAGAATGCATTTAAGCCAATGTTTTTGCTTTCATTAATTCAGTTTTTTAAATTGTTTTCTTGCATATGAATTTCTTTCAGTCACAGCCTGACTGAGGTCACTCTCTCAAGGAATAGTTATTGCCAGGTTCTTTTTTGCCCTAAAGTCATCCCATATTCTGAAAAACAGAAATTTTTACACAATAAAGCCTGCATTGAAATATAAAGAGGTGCTGGTACAACTCTTTCCTTGTGAATGTGTAATTGCTCGAATCATAAAAAAAGTGTGCTCAACTTTGCATGTGATATTAAAAGATGAAATGTTGCTATGATCAATTCAGACTTACACTGTATATCAATTAACACATTAAATTTTGGCAGGTTGCTTTTAAGCACTTTTGTCTTCTTTATTACAGTAAACTCTCGAGTATTACGAACTCCTTGGGATCATTAATTTTTTTTTCTTTATATCTGGAGTTTGTCATATCCGTTAAAAAAGGAAAAGAAATAAATTGTGCGGAGAAAATGTGTTCCTAATATTCAGATTCTCACTATATCTGGAGTCGCTATATACATGTACAGAGTTTACTGTATCTTGTAATGTAACTACCACTATTGAAACCAACTCCCATTAGTTTCACACACTGAAATAAACATTTAATTTTATAATACATTAATTATGATTGAAACAAAATGTACCTCTCAGTACTGCAAGCTTCTCCTGTTCCAATACCGGTTTGTCCTCCTCCCCTGGCCTTGCTCTACCCACACCAGTCCTGTCCCCTGTAAGTTTGCCAACTCCTGAATTGTAAAGATCTGGTCCAGTAGACCGTACATCAGATAAAAACAGTGCCTTCCTCTGTACCTTCGGACTATTGTTTGGCAACAATTTCACCTGTAACAATATAAATTTATATTAAATCTCCACCAACAGAAAATGTTTATTTAATGCTTTAAATGTTTTCTAAGAATATATGTAGAGATCATTGAGAGGGTTTCCGGATTGCAATATTGAATTGAGATTCCAAAAGAACAATTATTGTTAATACACACTACATTGTGTAGACCTCTATATATAATTATGTAAACAAAGACACCCTCTTACATCCCACATCAGGTTTTTGGTTGAATGAATAGAACAGTAAATTAAGTATATAATAATATCATAGCATATTAAGTTAAAAGTTTCCATTATATACATGTAATTAATAAACACTGATTTAAGACCTTACCTCTCACTCTGACAATTATTCCACGAAACATTTCCTTTGGTTTAATTTCTGGTGCAATTCTCCAACACATTTCAACAAGTTCTTTTGTCAAAGCTGGACAAAACTTTCAAATCCTTATCATTTTCATGCACAACAGATAAAGTTCCGAATTTATACACAGCTGACATTTCATTTCAAATAAAGATAACAATTTCGGAACCAGGGAGCAGCAGTCAAGCACTATTAATTTACAACAAACATCATCACATGATCCTTAATCTCACAGAGTGGGGTTGCAGCAGGATATTGAGCAGAAACTAAATATAAATGTAACCACAGATAACTAGCATTACATCACAGTAACCTATGGGAAACTACAGTGTCCTAGCGTACAGTAAGCCGAAACGGAAGTTGCTGATCTGTACGCTGATGATCAGTTAGTTGTTGGCACAAATTGAGGCCACCACGGTCTAGATTTTGTATTGAAAGTTTATCTAAATCGTCTTTTTTGAAGGAGATATTTTTGGGGTGAGTGTACCAGTTATTTACACTTTTATTGTGATCATCTTTGCCTCAAGTAAGGTGTAGTATAGTTGCAATTTCGACAACTAAGCGTACAGATTTTTTTACACTTCTGCACAACTAACGATTGTGTACAGTTGCAATTAGGCGTACAGTCGGGTCACTTTCAGTGAAGGAACAAAACAGTTATTATTTCTGCATCAAGTCATTCAATCCCGATTCAAGGAAGTCTACGAGTCAGAAAAGTATTTTTTTCTTCCATGCCGGTACCATTATAGACCAGAAACTATATATACAATGAAATATGCGAACACAAAGTCAAATTTTCCCTGGCCGTTTGTCAATTTGACAGTGATCAAACTGGGAACGAAGGCCGATTGCAACTATACTACACCTTACTTGAAGCAAAGATGATCACAATAAAAGTATAAATAACTGGTACACTTACCCCAAAAATATCTCCTTCAAAAAAGACGATTTAGATAAACTTTCAATACAAAATCTAGACCGTGGTGGCCTCAATTTGTGCCAATAACTAACTGATCATCAGCGTACAGATCAGCAACTTCCGTTTCGGCTTACTGTACGCTAGGACACTGTGGAAACCTCCGAGGCTAATACATGTATCAGCTGGACATGTGTGCATCCTGGGAATATTTTACATGTACTTAACCAGTAATTTATGATAGCTCAATCATGCAGAAATTATGTTATTTGAGTTTGTAAAGTGCTATATGATAAATTCTACACAACTCTAAACACATCAACTTGCACAGACTAACAAAAATGTGCCTCAGACCTGCTAGATTTCAGCAAGGGCTTATCAGTGTAGTTAATCACTGGTTACAGTAAACACCTCATAAACCCCAGGAATCTGCTGTGCTGACCTGAACTAGCCTAGCATTAATTGCCAGATGTTATATTTGAGAATTCATTGCCCCTAAGACTTGTGCAAATTATAACTAGAGAGAAAATACATTTATGAGATTCATTTGAAAATTCAATCTGAAATTAGAAGATGACTATAAAGATATTTATTTTTCAATAATCTTTTTAATGAAAATGTAAATGTAACTGGGGTATTATTAATATTATGTTTTATCTTTACCTTTTTCTTACATGTAAATCATATGAATGTGTACAGTTTCATTAAATGGTTCAAAGGATTCCCATATAAAAGTTACTGAATGAATAATGCAAAGTTGTTTAGACTGGTTATGATCTACACCGGTCAAAAAGGAACATAAGTTTGTCATAAGCAATGTGTATATTTAGCAGACAGTGTTCGATCTTTAGGACCATTGTCTACACCACATAGCTGTTTTTCTTTTTAAGATAAGAATGGGGTTTTACTAAAAATGATATGAGGAACACAGAACATAATTAGATACCTGTAATCAGATAATTACAGGAGTATCTTTCCTGCAGAGGTTACCAGAGTAGAAACAAATGACTGTTGTGAAAGGTTCTGAAATTTAAGAATTGTGTTCTTCAATAGAAAATTCTAACATACTATCAAGAGTTTTGAAACTTGCCAAAATGTGTATGTTTTAGGTACTATTAAAGTAAGACACTAACAGACTCAGAATACAGAATTGTCTGCCAAAGTTTAGGCTATGATTCAGCATTAAGTCAGTATACTGTTGAAGTTTTTTAAATGACTAGAGTTCCATTATTTTTTAATATATGGTACAAGTAACACAAGAATGACAAAATGTGACAACTCATGTGTTAGTTACAGAAGCAAGGATAATGCTGTATTGTTTGCTTAAGTATTGTTCTTTTATTCTAATAGACCAAAATGATGCTCACATTGCTTAAGCAATAATTGTTAATGAACTACAGTGTAAGAACTATGCAGATGATTCCAATATTCTCCATGTCGAAGAGTTTGACAACCAAAAGGCAATACCTTAATTACTCCTGTTCTTACATAAAGTTCGGTTTGCTGTAAATTCCATCTCTATCTGACCGCTAAAATTTCTAAGTCCCATTTTCCGTCCCTGACAGCAACTACCAAAATTTTAGTACCATTTTCAGTCTCTGTCTGACTGCAAAAATTTCTATGTTGAAAATTCCGCCCGGTCTTATAAGCTTCGATAAAACTTACGCCTCGAAAAATATTCAAAGTGGCAAATTCCGTGCCTGAGTCTAAATTACGCCCAGAATTTCTTGCAAGTTTCTGTGCAGAAAAATGAATAAAGTTTCTAATTTGGGACAGAATTATTTATTCCGTCTCAGTTCCGGCCGGAAACACCTAATTCCGTTCCAAATCCGTCCCACTTCTGGGCGGATTCCGTCCCAAAATTTCGTACAGGAAGCTATTTCCTTATATGATAATTCAATTTATTTGTGCAAGAAATATTTGTAAGCAAAAATTACAACATAATATGATAAACCATGCACGATTGGTAATACTAATGTACTGGTTTATACTTGATAGTTCTGATGTACATATCTCTAGGATGCACTCAGGACGCGAACAAAACCTCCAAAGTGATCACGAGGCCTGAGAAAAGACAGACCACGGAACCAGCAGGGGAACCATGCCTCGCAGAGTCAAAGATGTGATAAGAAGCAGATAAAGTTTATCTCCTGGAATGTACAGGGAATGGCATGTAAACTGAATGAAAGTGAATTTTTTAATTTGTAAATAACTATGTTGTACTTATCATCTGTGATAACTGGAATGCTAAATGTACAAACACTGACATAGAAAGATTACAATGTTTTTCCTGTCCGCATCCAAAATGTAAGAAAAAAGATTTTGTACCTGTTGAGTTTTTATCGTTACGATTATCTTTTGACAACCGCTCAAATTTCTTTGGTAACAAACTGCTGTCATTATTTAAGCAAACTAGTATATTCATTGCTAACGGTGGCCGCTTATAGTACCTGGACGTTTTACATGTTATAATTGTATTTGAAATACAATGGCCGACTACGTTGTTTCGAATTGTAATGTATTTCCTTTAATAGAGACGCTTAAAGTCTTTGCCGTAACATAATTTTCTGACCATTGTCCTATTGATTTTACATTGAATTTGAAAAACAATCAGTATGTACAAGAATGGAATGATATGCTTGCAAACCAATCCAAAATGAATTATTATAGCAACTTTAAATTAGAATTCAAAATATGAAAAGTACTTAGAAGCGATAAATAGCAAAACTATATGAAAGGAAATGACACGGTTTAGACTTTCTTCACATTCACTTGAAATTGAAAATGGCAGATTTACAGGAAATGACAGACAAGATCGATTTGCAGTTTATGTCAACAAATTGTGGTTGAATCTGAGTATCACTTTTTATTATATTGTCCAGTTTACAATAGTTTATGAGCAAAATATTCCATTACCACTTCCGGGCCCTCTATGAGAAAAGTATTCAATTAATGTGTAGCATACGTAATAAAACTATTCGTAACACAGCAAAATAAGACGGTAACGACGGCAACGACTGAAACTGGTTTCCAACACCTGTTTAATGCCTCTGCCATGATAATGGCGGAAGGGCATATAATGTTACCCATCTGTGTGTGTGTGTCCGTACGTTGGAAAATCAAAATACTGTGAATTTGATAATTTTCGCATGACCAAACAGACTAATTCACGAAATTTGTATCGGCCATACTGGCAAGCAAGGAAAAGCCGATGGATTTTGCATGGTTTTTTGGTTTATTTTAGAAAAAGATGAGACAGAATAAAACCGTTGACTTTTTTTGCAAATCTTGGCCTTGACCTACGTCGGGGGAGATAATTTTTGTTTACATTGGTCGCGCATGCTCGTAAATATGGGGCCTTAAAAGGGGTACTTAAAGCACACGAAAAATCGGTATTACAGCAGGATATGTCGGCGGCTTGCATTTATCGCCGATATATAGCTCATGTCACGTATAACACAAAAATAATGGAAAAGAATCAAAAATAATTATTTCTAATGGTTTTTAACAATAAATTGTCTTTGAGAAATTATATTAATTTGCGGCTTTGTAAGTAGGTCTATATACCTACATGTGTCATTGTTGCCGGAAGTATCCGTTTTCTACTTAGTTAAAAAGATGCAAATTGTTTTGCTTAATACCCTGCACAGCCTCTGGAAGTCGGAGCTAACATCAGATGAGAACTCCCGACATATTTTCTATGTGTTTGCTTGGCAATATAGCCTATGATTTCCCTGCATTGAGCCTCCCTCAAACAAAGGGGAAATACTAAACAATCGGTACAAATTACTTCCCTTGAATCGAAGAGTCAGATCGTCCCTATATACTAGTGTACGGTTTGAAAATATTATCAATACCTTTTTATTGCTTGTTGAAATGTATTTTAACATGATTTTCTAATTTTTAAGAAAAATTGAAGTAATATTTTCGCGCGGAAATCAGAAGTTGACAGCCGTCACAGGACCCCCACGTGACTTTGTTGACAACATACGTCAAGGTTGCAAGTACGCTGGAATGAAAAACCGATATCTTAGTAAATATTTAACACTTTGACTTATGATTTCCGTCAGTCAGCTTCAAAACAAATTCTCCGATAGATTTTGATCAAAACTTCCTTCATACAGACTAGTTATAGAGGCATGTAACGGGAAAACTAAAAAGCCGCCGACAATTCCTTGCCATCGGCTTTTCCTTGCTTGCCAGTAGACCAATTCTCTAATTATTATAGTAATTCTATGTAAAATGAATCTCGCGAAATTTAAAAAAAAGCAAATCATCGCGAATATTACCCAAATTAGTTTCCCAGATTTTAATGTTTCCACTTTTTGTTGGGAATTGTTTTGGGAAATGATTAAAACAGTTGCGTAATTTTTACCATGATTTATTGTGTAAACTGTTATCATTTACACCTTAAAACAATGTACACCTTTGGTTTATACGTCAAGGTTTACTGTGAAAACGATAGTTTCCCTTTAATATGTAGGAGTAAAAACTTGTTTCCCTTTAATATGTAGGAGTAAAAACTCGTTTATCGAGGATCTGAGTTAACTGTGTTAAACTTTTATTGCATTTGTTTGTTGATTTCTTGTGTGGTGTTTTCATCTTAATTTTCTTAAAGCTGCTCGCTCACACTTTCCGGTGAAACAATTTACTTTCTCCAAAATGATATACTAAAACATAAAATGTAATAGAAATTGCCAGAATCAACAACACAAGTAAAAATCTAGGTAGCAATTTGAGAAAATCTGTTAAAAATGGTTGATGAGCTTGGTTTTACGGTATCACTACACTATAATGTTTATATTGGAATTCAGTAGCGTATAATTTTAAATATACATATATTCTTTACAGGAATTTATAGTGGAACCTCTTCATTTGACTATTCGTTCTAAAATATGTTATTTTCAGACAGTTTGAAGAACTTTTCTTTTTTACCAAAATCTGCGAGCCAGCAGCTTTCGAATTGTCAATCTTGAAGATATATTAAACTTTGAAAGACTCGACAGTAAAATATGGAGCACAGCATTTGGCAAAATGTTGTTCTTTTACCGGTGTACTCTTAGACTGTTTATTATTTGTTCTGAGAATGCTACAATATTTTCATTGAAGTATGTTTTTGTGTACATAGAAAACTGTATGCCTGTTTGGCACCATTATTTTGTGTTTTGTTAAAATTGCATGATAAGTCATACATAGCCTAATAAACAACTTACTTAAAGATCATGCTATTTTATATATTTTTAGCTCGACTTTTGTATGAAAAGGGGAGCTATCCTACTCGCCCCGGCGTCGGCGTTGGCGTCACACCTTGGTTAAGTTTTTCGTACCACCCCACTTTATTTCAAAAGTATTAGAGGTATGGCTTTGAAACTTACCATACTTGTTTACCATCATAACCTCCATCTACAGACAAGAGTACATAACTCTGTCAAGGTTTTTGACAGAATTATGGCCCTTTTTTTACTTAGAAAGTGTATTGAGCTTGGTTAAGTTTTTCGTACCACCTCCCTTTATTTCAAAACCAATGGAGGTATTGCTTTGAAACTAATCATACTTGTTTACCATCACGACCTTCATCAACAGACAAGAGGACATAACTCTGTGAAGGTTTTTGACAGAATTATGCCCCTTTTTGACTTAGAAAATACATTGAATATGGGTAAAATCCACTTATTGCCTTAACCCTTTGAGATATTGCTTTGAAACTTTTAATGCTATTTCACATCATTACCCCCATCTGTAGGCAAGAGAAGGTAACTCTGTCAGGGATTTGTTTTAAAAATTAAGGCCTTTTATCGACTTAGAATCTTCGTTTTGTTTTTCGTACCAGTCCACTTTTTGACTGAACTCTTTGAGATATTAATTTGAAAGTTGGAATACTTGTTTACCATCATGATTCCCAAACATGGGCAGGAGAAGGTAATTCTGTCGAGGATTTTATTTGAATTATTGCCCTTTTTGACTTAGAAACTCAGTTAAAAATTTCATTCTTGTCCACTTGTTAACTTAACCATTTGAGATATTACTTTGAAAGTTGGAGTACTTATGTACCATCGTAAGACCTATCTGTAAGCAAAAGAAGATAACTCTGTGAAAAATTTTCTTGATTTGTACTTAGAAATTCCTAGTTAAAGTCTTGTGTGCCCTTAACTGTCAAAGTTTTGTTTTATTGGCAAGCACTAAAAAAGTCGAGCACGCTGTCCTACTGACAGCTCTTGTCTTTATCATTATACCCCCGAAACGAAGTTTGGGGGGTATATAGGAGTCACCCGGTGGTTGGTCGGTCGGTCAGGCAGTCCGTTGCATTTTCCTTGTCGGGAGCATAACTTGAAAACTACTTGTTGAAATTCAGTACAACTTCATACAATGGTCAAGCACAATAAGAGGAAGTGCAGTTCACAAGAACCATAACTCTATCTTGAGTAATTACAGAGTTATTACCCTTTGTTACTTTCCTTGTCTGGAGCATAACTTGAAAACTACTGGTTGGAAATCAATACAACTTCATACAATGGTAAAGTACATTGAGAGGAAGTGCAGTGCACAGGAACCATAACTCTATCTTGACTCATTAGAGTTATTGCCATTTGTTACTTTTGCTTGTCCGGAGCATAACTTGAAAACTACAAGTGGGAATTCAATACAACTTCATACAATGGTCAAGCACAATAAGAGGAAGTGCAGTGTACAAGAACAATAACTCTATCTTGAGTAATTACAGAGTTATTGCCCTTTGTTACTTTTCCTTGTTCGGACCATAACTTGAAAACTAAATCAATACAACTTCATACAATGGTAATGTACATTGAGAGGAAGTGCAGTGTACAAGAACCATTACTCTATCTTGACTCATCACAGAGTTATTGCCCTTTGTTACTTTTCCTTGTCCGGAGCATTACTTGAAAACTACTGGTTGGAAATCAATACAACTTCATATAATGGTCTAGCACAATGAGAGGAAGTGCAGTGTACAAGAACCATAACTCTGTCTTGACTCATTACAGAGTTATTGCCCTTTGTTACTTTTCCTTCCCAGCAAGCAAGCACAAATGGGACCCATGTGGGCTGTACCTGGGCAAACCCTGTATTGGTTACCGATGTGGGACCCATCTGGGACCCATATTAGAAAGTTTTGCCCTTGTTGGGCCAACATGGGACCCATGACATGGTAAATTTTCATAAATATATAAATTCTACGTCATGTAGGTTGAAAAAATAAAAGCTGATCTTTTTTCTATAATTGTATGAATATTCTTTCAAAATATTATATTTTCCCATTGAAAGATGTGTGTTGGTTACTAAGGTGGGACCCATGTTGAACTATTTTGCCGTTATAGGACACACGTGGGACCTATATGAAGAAATACTTCCTTTTTAAACTTTATAAAATACGATACAGTCCACATCCGTTATCTCGACTTCGGTTATCTCGATTTTTCGATATCTCGACTGGATTTTCTCGGTCCCGATTTTTTCCCTTCTTGTTCTATATAAATCAACTACGGATATCTCGATTTGTTTATCTCGATTTTTTCGTTATCTCGACTAAATTTTTGATCCCCAACTATAAAATTTCCTCTATTTTGACATCCGATATCTCGATTTGACATTTATCACCTGCCAAACAAGGTGCGAAAAGCTGCACGCAATTGTATTCGCTCCATTGTCGTCTGCTGTCAGAGGTGCGAAAAACACCAAGTGTGGCTATTCACTCAGTGATTCGGTTAACGACCCAAAATTAATTAATTGTTTGTTTTGCGACGTAAGCTGTGTAATATGCGGAATGGGTAATTTGTATTGAATTGTGTCACAACTGAGAAAATTTATTTGCATTTATAAACAGCAAGAAATGAAGATTCTGTCAATTATAAATCGTGTCTTCAATACGTACACACTAGAAAGATAACATCTCGATATTGAAAAAAACGGATTGGCAAACGCTGAAAGTTTTGGAGAAGGACCCGGGGTGAATCCAATCTTTCGGCACCGGGGTGCAGAACAACATGAATCAGATGAATTGAACATTTGCCAATGGTTGATTTAAACCTACAAGCTAGTTTGTTTCACAACCTGTGTATTACACAGATCATAAGATGGTAGAAAGAAGCAAACGTCAACAATAATCTTCTTTACCCCCCTCCCATCCCCTATCGAGCATATTTGATCCAACTTCGGTTATCTCGATTTTTCGTTATCTCGACTTATTTTCTTTGGTCCCAAAAAAATCGAGATAACGAGAGTCGATTGTATACATTGAAGTTTTTAAAAGCTGATCTTTTTTAGTTATTTTATTAATGTTGGTCTTCCGCTCTGTAAGTCCTGAGTTGGTTACATATGTCGGACTCATGTAGGACCCACAAGGACCTACATGAAGAAAGGTCATTGTTTAATAGTATAATAATTAAGATACGATATACATTGACAGATGATAAAAGCGGATCTGTTTTATGTAATTTTATGATATACCTGTAGTTCTTTGTTATAATTGTACACATTTAGGTTGTATACTTATGTATTATCTTTTAAAATATTATATTTTCACATCGAAAGGTGTGTGTTTGTTACTAATGTGGGACCAATATTAAAAGATTTTACCCTTGTATGACCCACGTGGGACCGATATAATAGGAAGAAATACTTCCTTTTAAAATTTTATAAAATACGATATATATATATTGTAGTTTTTAAAAGCTGATCTTTTTAGTTACTTTTAGGAATGTTCTTTTACAAATGCAGCGCTTCCGCATTGAAAGTCCTGAGTTGATTACATATGTTGGACTCATGTAAGACCCACATGGGACCTATACATGTATATGAAGAAAGGTCGTTGTTTAAAAGTATAATTAAGATACGTTTGACAGACAGACATTGACAGATGATAAAAGCAGATCTGTTTTGTGCAATTTTATGATATACATATGTAGTTCTTTGATATAATTGTAAATAATTAGTTTGTATAATATTGAAAACTGTGCATTGATTACCCATGTGGGGCCCATTTTGGATTCATATTAGAAGGTTTTGTCGCCAATGTATGGAAGTATATAGTATGTCTTAAAATGAATAAAACACGATGTTCGATGAAAGATGATAAATAAAAGATATTTTTCTGTATTTTTATGAATATATGTGTGTATATTAAAAGTCCTGCATATCAAAGTGAATCTATGGTTTTAAAAAATTGCACAATTTATGTGAATTGACTTTGATTTGAAGCAAATTTTATAAAGGTCCATCCAAAAGAGCAAATATGTTAGCTTGAATTTCATAGATGACACCTCATGTATTGTTTGTAATTGTGCTTATTAGGTCCACCATCTTCGTTCGAGGTATAGTCGGTACGACCCGTAGATGACACCTCATATGTGAATTGACAGCAAGTCATTCAGTAATTAAGGGTGACACTTTCTGTTCAATAAACAATCAATGCTTTATAATGGAATGGAATATACAGATTGACACTTAGTGGCCAATAAACAATTAACATTCCAGTAATTCCAATTGTTATAAAGCTGTTGTAAAAATAATGCTTAATATTAATCGGGTCGTACAGATGATAGCCTCTATAGATGATGGTGGACCCAATAAGCACAATTACAAACAAAGCTTAATATTAATCAGGCAACATTTTGTTGTATCATACCATTAAGTCTGATCCTATCATGATAAAATATATTTATTTATGCTGTGTTCTTACTGTATTAAAAATAATTAATAAAATAATTCATTTTTTACGTTGTTTTGTTTAAATAGAATGCATAGAAATGGAATGTAGGACATTATCCCCTAGGACAATATCCCCTTGGCTCTTTTTTGCTTATGAGGACAATATCCCCTTGATGATTTTGCAAAGAGGACATTAGCCCCTTGCTAAATTTGCGAAGGAGGACATTATCCCCTTCTCCCTAGGACATTATCCCCTTCATGATTTTGCCAAGGAGGACATTAGCCCCTTCTATAGTTTGCATATGGAGACATTAGCTCAATCATCCTAGGACAATAGCCTTTTGAAAATTATTCTTTTTGAATGTAATTATCACTTAATTTGTAGAAGATGTGTGAGAGTTTTTGCAGGAACAATGTCTATGTTAAAAATGTGTTAACAAATTTGAAATACAAAGAGCTTGTGTACTGTTTTTCAATTTAATTACTTTTTGCAGGAATATTGACTAGACTTGGCAGATGTTGGCAAAATTCAACAATTATTTTATGATAGACTAATTTATAGATAGCCATAATTAGCACATTAAATGTATGGATTAATGGATCAAAGGCCATTTTTGTATCCTTAATAAGAATATCAAAATCTATCTACCACATCCATTATTACTTTTAAATATGCATTCTTATAGCAAGTTTGTTCTTTGAATACTTGACTGTTGTCATTATACTTACAGCAGCATCAGTTGATAGCACGACACAGTTTGCCCTTACGTTGGGAACATTCCCATCTCTGGCTTACGTTGGTCTTGCCTTTAAAAGTGTACGCACGCCCTGCATAGCAGAGTTTTTTACTACCACGAGTACTTAGAATGAATTCCATATTACAGAATGTAATGATTGAATATTCATTTTCCCAGATAATATATATGGGAAATGAGTAAATACTGTCAAATTTAATGCACTTTGTGTTTAAAACAATTATAAGATTAAATAACACATTCTTATTACAGAGCAGCTTTAAATGAAAAGAATGTGTTATTTAATCTACCTAGATTTTTTGCTTATATTTTGATTCTAGCCTTTAATTTTATATTTATGTATAAACGGTATAAGTATGTTAATTTCTAAAAGAAACAACATTATTTGAACGGTAACTTAGAGCAAGCAGCTTTAAAACCATTTTCAACCCTAATTATCAGCATTATATTAATTAACATTACATTTCAGCAAAACTGACTGTCATTCCAAACTTCTTTGATATTTGAAGGGGATAATGTCCTAGGGAGAAGGGGCTAATGTCCTCCTTTGCAAAATCATAAAGGGGATAATGTCCTCCTTCTCAAATTTAGCAAGGGGCTAATGTCCTCCTTTGCAAAATCATCAAGGGGATATTGTCCTCCTAAGCAAAAAAGAGCCAAGGGGATAATGTCCGTTTACCATAGAAATGTACTAGCAAGCTGCACCAAATGATGAAGGAATTTAGGATGGACCTGATGTAGCATCTCATAAAGAATTTCATCAGAAATTATTTTGAAATTTGATAATCATACATTACCGTCTCCCTTGGTCTAGTGGTTTAGGCATCCGCCTTTGGAGCGGGAGGTCGAAGGTTCGAATCCCAGCAGGGGTCCGTTCTGATATGGCCGGTTGGTGAGCCGCCAGCTAGTTAAATAATGGTTACCGTATGCCTACCTGCCTGGTGCCTGGCGTTAAAGGGATAGGATTCGGGAGGTACATGTGCTCAAAAAAAAGAAGGTGTCTCATAAGTCAGAAATGACTGGCCCTTTAAAATAGGGGTGACACTATAATAAACAAACACTTTACCTTTACCTTTTACATAATCATGTATAATATCTAAAGTGGGTAATCTGATTTAGTAATAAATTTTATTTTTGAGTAATTTCATTTTCAAGAGTATGAAAAATATTTTCTTTGCTTCTTTAAATTTAAAAATAAATATTATGAGCAGGAAATGATTCACTTCTTTTACTTTAAATCAATGAATACAATTTTAGTTTTAAGTCTTAAAAAATCAATTTTATTGAGCACCGTTTGACAAATGTTTCTTAACATATAATTCAATTTTTTGGAAAACTCTCCTCAAACAATGATGTTTTACATGTTGGTTTCTGAACAAATTTTGACTGAAAAAAAGAATTTCAATGAAAGTTTAAAACATTTTTATTTAAAGACAGTTTTTGAATTAAAAGATCATCTGTTAATTCTTAAGATTATAAACTGTTTTACAGTTATTAAAAATAACCAAAATGCATGGAATTAATACAATATCAAACTCAATAATTCAATGAGTCAATAGGTCTAAAAACATCTCAAATAACAGACGTACATTAGACTTAAATCTATGAGAAAAAGATGTAACCTCAATCCCATGAACACCATGCAAGTAGGAAAGAAGCCCTAAAATTAGGTCGGTTTTCGGCTTTCGGCCATTTGTGAAAAAAAAACGTTCATATCAAGTCAACTTTCCAGTGCGTAAATCCATCTAAACCAAAAAATCGGGAAAAAATAATGTCATATTATGATAAGGGAATGCATATATTGTATTAAGGATCTCTTTGTTGGTCAAATTGATTGGTAAAATATCGAGATATACGTAGATATAAATTTAAATATTTTCTTTCTTTTTCCAAAATGGCGGGTACCCGGATGTTTGTCACGTGATCCGAGGCAAGTTATTTATCGTATTACTCTCGTTTCCGGACCATACTATTTGAAAGACCTTGCATGAGGTGATTATTAAAACCGTGCATCTATAATTAAGCTTACCTATGTGATTTATAAACTGAAGACACTAGCAAGATATTTTTTTGAATCGCGGAAAGTACAGTTCAATTAATTTCTGTAATTATTATGCATATTCATGAAATTGTAGTGTGACAAAGCTATGCCTCTGTGTGCAATTCTTTCATTATAATCTCATCATTTTCTACCATTGAAGTTACAAAAATATACATATTTAATTAAGTAAAGTATATATAATTTGTAGGAGAAATAATTTAATAATTTAGCAAAATACATAATAATCGTAATATTATCTATTCACAATAATTAAAACAATTAAAAGTTATATGCTTTCGTAATCAGACCGAAACAGCCACCTCATTCGCTGATCGATAACTGTTTGTGCTCTTTTAAACGCTAAAGAGTACTCAAGAACGTTAAGTCTGTGAAAAACCCATGACTGAAGTTTGATGTTATGTAAAGCTGCGGTATAATACTGGTATACTTCAGAAAAATGTAATAAATTAGAAATTATGTATCTCAGGTCATACATATGGCACTATGAACACGCATTTTGTTGCATTGAAATCGAACTACTGCGTATGTGTTTGAACATTTTTTGACAATTGTGTATTGGCAAGAAAGCAACCTTGAGCCTGGTGCATAAATGCACATTGGTACAGCACGTACAGTACGTTGTACACAAGCTTTGAATGACATTAAAAATTAAAAAATATATGGTTGAAATCAAGAATGTAAAAAGTAATATTTGTTATTGGTGTTTCTAGTTGCAGTGACTAGGTTACTTAATTAGTTCATATTTATTACTTGTATTGATAAAAACATTTAATTAGAGCAATGCGTAGAAAATCTCAATACTGACAGAATTACAGGAGAGTGAGATCTAGAGTGAATCAACATTTGTCAAATATTTATTCTCATGTAAAACCTGATTCAAACATTTTAAGACATAGTCGGCAGTCTGAGAATCCTTTAAATGAAAATGTTATACATGAACTTGTAGAACCGTGCAACTCCCACAATGTACATACCAATATCAGTCGAGGAAATGGAGATGAATCTGCTTTAAGAACCCTAACTTCAGAAAACGAAACCCATTCAGATGATGAAAGTCTTTTTGATGGCTTTGTTTCAGATGAAGATGAGTTGGATAATCACTTTTCTATATCATCAGATAGTTCTAGTGATTTAGGGGAGGATGAAGTAAGTCTTCATGATGATCTTTGTTTATGGGTGTCACAGTTTAACATCCCACTTAATGCTGTCAAATCTTTATTGACCATTTTACGCATTTACCATCCTATGCTACCCAAAGACCCAAGAACTTTACTCAAGACAAATACAAATTATGAAATAATGGAAGTTGGGGGTGGTTCCTACTATCATTTTGGAATAGAAGCAACAGTGTTATCTGATATCCAGTCAAATTTGCCAGGTCATATTGAAAACATTCAAGTTATTCAGATTCAATTGAACATTGATGGGCTTCCATTGTTCAAAAGCTCAGGAACTCAGTTCTGGCCCATCTTGGGTAGGATTATACATCCTTATGTTTCCAACCCCTTCATTATTGGGCTTTTTCTTGGAAAGCATAAACCAAGTAATATTCATGAGTTTTTTCAGAGTTTTGTCAATGAAATGACTTTACTAACTAACACTGGCCTCAGAATCCAAGATACAGACCACACTATTCGCATTGACATTTCCTGTGTTATTTGTGATACACCTGCTAGAGCATTTGTGAAGCAAACCAAAGGTCACTCGGGCTATTATGGGTGTGACAAATGTGTCCAAAAAGGCCATTACCGTGATCATAAAGTAACCTTTCCAGAAATCAATGCTGCTTTGCGTACTGATGTACAGTTTGATGAGATGGCCTATGAATATCACCATATTTATTAAAATAAATTGTCCGGAGCATAACTTGAAAACTACTTGTTGGAATTCAATACAACTTCAAACAATGGTCATGTGCAATGAGAGGAAGTGCAGTGTACAAGAACCATTTGCCCTTGGGAATATAAAGTTGAGCGTCTTATATTTAAACTGTTTCATTTTATTGTTCTTTATGCTATTGATAAATTTATAAACCGTACTCCAGTCGATTGATTCTATAAAAAGTCTGCTCCAAAATGTATGAATATATGGTTTTGTAAATCTAAAACTTATAAGGTAGTTATATATGTCATTGTGACTTGTTTCGACGAAGCATTTGTTATATATTTAGTCATTTTCAAATGCGTTTTCACTTGTGTTTTACGTGAGTATTCCGAAGACAAAATACCAACCCACCTGTTTGGAATAGCTTTTTTTAAGATGTAAATTTCCGGGATCCAGTTCTTTTTATTAATAAGTTTGTTATATACTTTAGTGTCGGATATTAATCCGTTTTCGTCAAGAAGATCATTAATATATATGATACCAGATTTTATCCAATTCAGATATAATAGACATTTACCCTTTATGTTTTAGGTGTTTGTTTCCCCAAATTATCTCTGATCTTATGTCATAAAATGTTTTCATATTTTTATCTGTTTTATCTTTTATTTTTATTAATGTATTTAGTTTATCTCTATAAAATTGGGAGACACCCGAGATATCCACGCTTTTAATATTATCAAGGTTCATATAGAAGACTAAAAAGCTATTTCCGAATTTTTGAAGGTTAAACATTGGTATAATTTTCCAATTGGCGTTAAGATCATTTAATAACGCCTTGATCCATTTTGCTTTCATTGATAAAATGTATGCGTCAATGTCTATCATTTCAAGTCGTCCATCATGTTTATTCCCAATTAATGTTGTTCTTTTAATTTTTCTCATTTTTGTTATCCCATAAAAACTTGAAGATAAACGTGTTTATTTCTTTTACAACTTCCTTTGGTACATGTACCACTAGTGAGTGAAACGCATACGTGAATTTCGGTATTAACAGCGATTTGATTATCTGCATTTTTCCATAAAATGATAATTTTCTGTTTGACCAGTTGTCAATGATTTCTTTACATTGACTAATTCTATCTTCCCAGTTTAACTTATTGCATTGAATCTTATCATTACCGAAGTGTATTCTAAGAGCTTTAATAGGTGTATTTGGCCAACTAATATTGTCAATTTTTTCATTTGAATTTCTTAGGTTACCTATCCAGAGTCCCTCCGTTTTATTTTTATTTTATTTAAGACCAGAGTATTTCCCAAACTTTTCGACGTCCCTAAGGGCTTTAATGACGTCATCACCATATTTCACAAAAAGAGTAGCGTCGTCCGCTAATTGTGATATTTTCAGTGATGTTACTGTATCATTTAAATTGACATTAATGCCAGTTATGGCAGAATTATGTCGGATACGGAGTGCCATAACTTCTGCTGCTATGATAAAGAGAAGAGCGGAAATCGGACAGCCTTGGCGAATTCCTCTTTCTGGAGAAAACCCTTTTGACATCCAACCATTATTAAGTATATAGGTATTACAATGATTATATAATGTTTTAATCCAGTGTATAAAATCATTTTTGAAGCCAAAATGTGATAACGTATTGAGTAAAAAGGACCATTCTAGAGTATCAAATGCTTTCCTAAAGTCTAAAATGAGTATTGCTCCATCTAGGTGAAGCAACTCTGTGTAATAAAAACAAAAATAATATCAAACAGGGAATGCCACGTACCAAAAACGCAGCCTCCCCAAAACGAGCCCCACAGCACCCAGAAGTGCACACCACACACACACACACACACACACACACACACACACACACACACACACACACACACACACACACACACACACACACACACACACACACTACCAACCCACACTAGCATACAAAGCAAACACAAGAGGACAAAACGAACAATTAAAGGAACACAGTGGGGCACCGCCTTGGAACGGTCAGTGGCAAAAACACCACTTGGGAGCTTAAACCGGTTTATGGTGCGCACCCAACCTCACTCTTACCCCCACCATGTTCCAAAGTCACAGGACAGTGTAATAAAAGTAATCCCAGCTAGGTGAATCTCTAACACACGCAATGGAAACAAAAGGCATGGTATGTAAAACACAAAAATGCTCGTGTATAAATATATAAAAAGCAAACCTTGAGAACCAAAAAACGTATGTACTCAATGCCTTTGCAGAAGGCAGAGCACCAAGAGAAACACCCTTAAGGGCCCGAAAAAACCTATTTTTGATATAACCTTGCTGATCCATACTAATAACTTTTTGTAACCTATCAGCTAGTACCCTTGCAGCAATTTTATAATCTGTATTCAGTAGCGTGATTGGTCTCCAGTTTTCTAGACTTGTAGGATCTCCTTTTTTGTACAGCAAAGATAAAAGTCCTGTTCTTTGAAAATCCATAATTTAATGCATCAGTAAGTGTTTGACCTATGAATTGCCAGAAAGTTTGATAAAATTCACATGTTAACCAATCTAATCCGGGACTTTTGTTTAATTTCATCGCTTTAACTGCTTGCTCGCATTCGTCAACAGTAAATAAACCTTCACACATATTTGTTTCGTTTTCCGTTAATTTATTTTCAAGTTGTGTGTAATTTATATAATGTTTTATTTCATTATCATCTATCCCTTCCGATTTGAATAAATTATTGTAAAACGCAATATATTTTCTATTTTTGTGACAGTTTTGCCATTAACTGTTAGTTTATTCAGAACTTTTCGTGTTTGTCTAGACTTTTCTAATGATAAAAAGTACTTTGTATTCCTTTCTCCATGTTCTATAAAATCTATTCTTGACCTTATTTGAGCCCCTCTTACTTTGTAGTTATATAATTCATTTATTTCATTTTCGATAGTTTTTATTGCATTAACATCTTCATTGTTGTTTATCTCTATTAAACGTTTTAATTCATTTTCTAATTTTGATAATCTATCAGATCTTTCCCTAGCCTTTTGTTTAGCATAATTAATTGATTTATCTCGAATATCTATTTTTAGAAGTTCACATTTCGTTTGTTTCTCTAAGTTTGCATTATTTGTCAAAAAGTTAATAATTGTGTTTTTATATAACTCACGAATTTCCTGAATTTCGGAAATAGCCTGATGATCGGTGTATTGAATGCACGCGGGTCTAATATCAGCGCTGTATATTTTTGGAACTAAGTTTTCTTCAATTTACCAAGAATCTATTCTACTTTTTTCATAACTATTTCTTCGTCTCCATGTAAACTGAGATATTTTGTTATTAAGTTATCTCCATATATCACATAATTTATTCAATTGTATTAAACTGGCTAAATGTTTAACTATTTTGTTTTTTGTCCTTGCATTATATTTTTATTGTTTACAGATCGAGGGCTGAACGCGAAACTAGTGTAAGTGCATTTTCCATAATTTTACAGGAGAAGGAAAAAACATTCCCATTTTATTTAAACCATACTACCAGTTTCTTGACTATATGTGAAAAATCACTTTCTGTACAACCACATATTGCAGTTTTTTAAATTGCTTCACTCCAATGTGAGATTTTAGTATAAATGTCACTTAGAACAGTTTCGCGCTAAAAAAACAAGGAAAGTGTGAAAATATTTGAATGTGAAAAAGGTGCAAGTGCAGTTTTTGATGATCACAATTTCAGCTCAAATAGCCATAATTCATTTACTTTAAGTATTATATATGTCTCTTCAATGAAATTATAAACAACTTGAATGAAACGTCACTTAGACTTTTTTCGCGTTCAAACAGTGGACACAAACAAATCCTCAAACGTAAGTTACACATAATTTTGAAAAATGGTGCTCATGTTTGGCAGAAAACTTGAAGTTGTTTTGTTAAGAAACAATATCAGTTATTCATAATAACAAAATACAAACAATGTAGCACTTTGTAGTCACACAATTAAATGGTCATTATCATAGTAATGTGATCCAGATGCCAGATTGGCTCTCGTCAAGCTCGGATCATACTCGTGTTCCACACTTGTATTGATCTGATGCTCAACTCAAGCAAATCTAGCATTCGCGATCATATTAATATATATACTCATAAGTAATAACTCTATTATGCTCAAGTACCATTGGAGTAAAAGCTATTACTGAGTTTTCAACACTAAATAAAGTCCAGGCTATTGCTTGATTTTCAACACTAAATTGGAGTCAAGTATATTGCATGTTATTCACCAATAGAGCTCTGTTGATCTTCACTGCAATAAACTTAAACACAAATGCACCCAGTTTCCACCCATTGTTACAAAACCAGAGTATATGTTCTTAACTTTGCTCTTGCTGGGTGATGGCATGAATTCTTAACAAAACTTCGTCCAGATTGATGTTATGTACATACAATTTTGGGCCTTAAATTAAGGAACAGTGCCTGCTGCAAAATCACCATGTGGAACACCTGTATTTTGATTTAAGTCAAGGACCACAACTCGGCTGTTACTGCCATGATAAAATAACTAAATAACACAATGCATAACTTCTTGTCTCAGTAAACATTTGTGTAAAGTTTGGTGACACTGTGTCAATTGGTTGAGGAACAGTGTGATGCCAATACTAAAACCCTGGGGTACAACTTTTCATCTCACTAAATGTGTATGAAGTTTGGTGACTCTAGGTCAATTATTAAGGAGCAATGCATGCCACAAGAATTTTGGGACATTCATACAGTACTTACAGATGTACACTACCTATGGACAGATAGACAATGCCCCCCCCCCCTCTTGGGGGCCATAAGTTAAAACTTTGGCTAAGCCACAAACTATAACTCTGCTTATAATGTTTGGTCAAGGGGAAACAAAACTCCAGTAGCACAAAAATGCATATGATCTGAAGCACTTCATTTAAAAGGCATAACCTGTCAACAGAGAAAGACAAGAAATCAAATCATTAATTTTCCAATGCCAATCAAGGAAGGATGTGTAGCTTTTGAAATGTAGGCCGTGTGCCATAAAGTATTAATAAATATACCAGTAAGATTTCACTGGGATTCAAACTCACGATTGTAAGATTATAGCTTTTATAAACCTGTCTTATTGAGCTAACCCAGAAACTACTACAAAACATGTTATGCAGTACTGCATTAGTTTGCTTAAAACCATTGACATCTAAACTCACTGTACATTCACAAACTTCTTTTTCTTTAGGTTTAATAACGCTCACTTTTCTTTTTGTCATTGACCAAATAACACTATAGAAGTTATTGCCAATGCATATTCATTACCCTGGAGCAAAAGCAGGGCTAACAGGGAGGTACTTATCAAAATTAAATGCGTGTCTAAATGCAAAACAAAAAAAATGAACAATGAAACAACATAAATATGCTAGATGTCATAAATGTATTTTAACAAAAAAAAAATTAACATTTACAGTAATATACTTGATTTTACTAAAGTTTGCATCACAACTAAACCGCACATTATACGCAACCACAATGGCAGCAATTTGTGGTAGCGGAGTGATACATTATGAATGGCGAAAAGAGTATACTGTGGCTGATTTTGCCATACTAAAGACTCTTATATAAACTAATTTCTATGACTGCTTCCTTGAGTTTTGACAAGTTACTACTCATGTCAAAAGATAAGAGATTTTGGAGGTTGTGATCAAATACCTCTGCCCGGATTCAAACCCACAATCTACAGGTTAAGAGTCCAACACTACCATTACTCCATAGTGACATGCATTACTTTTAAGGAAATTCTTAAGATTCAACTTAAGATGCTACTGGAATATAGCCCCTGGCCTTAACTATTTGTGCATCTCGGTTTCCAAGCACACTAAGAATATTGTGTTGGTACTTCAGAAACCATGTTTTTTCTATCTCGACATACAAAATATCTAAAATTAGGTCCTATTTGCTACAAAACAACAGCTTTTTTCATTGATTATATAATATAGATATAAGTTTGGTATCAAGTGCACATACACTTGAGTCTACAGTAGTTTCTCATTTTAACTGTATCTTGAAAACTTATTATATACATGTGAAAAGATGTAAGTGACATGTAATAGTGCTATTTTTATGATTTCTTTTCTATAAAACTATTAAACTACACTTAGTTATTCCTGTACTGCATCAGAAATTGTGTTATTGTCACTACTTTAGAAGAAATTTGTTTTTCTTATGCAACTTACTTAGGGAAAATATCAAAAGTTGAATGTGAAACTAGTGTAAGTGACGGTCTATGTCACTTACACCAGTTTCGCATTTAAAAAGTTAGCACATTTTCACTTACACCATTTGACACAATTTGCAATACTTTTGTTAAATAATGGTAATCAAAGAAAATATTTTCACAGCAGATGGAAAGGGGGTTCTTACATATGATCATGCAAAAAAGTGATTTTTGCAAAAAATGTCACTTACACTAGTTTCGCGTTCAGCCCTCGAGATGCGGTCTTGAGTTTTTAGTGTCTCATTACAGTCACCACCTATAACTTTAATTCCTGTTGCATTTTCATCAATTATATTGATGATTATTAATTTGTTGAAAAAAATATTTCTTTTATTAAAGTCATTGTTTGCATAGATGTTAATCATACTATATGGTGTTTCTTCAATATCAAGATTAATTAGAATGTAACGACTAGCTTCATCAGCAATAACGTCATGAATAACGTTTTGAGATAAAAATAGAACATCCTCGACTCAAATTGTTTCCGTATGAATTGTACACACTCCAACCTTCAAAATCTTTTATGATATCATTAGATTTGTCGCTCGTGAAGTGAGTTTCTTGCGCAAAAAATATATCTACTTTTTGTTGTAATATACACTCAACCACTTTTCTAAGTATACACCTAAACGAAATATTGTAGTTTATTCAATTTTCAAGATATTTTGATGAATATTTCAAAGTCACAAGATCAAAGACTGATACTTAATATTCCATCAGAAATATAAAGATAGATACCAAACTCATTGGACCGCAGCGCTGTAAACACAATAACCCCAATATCCAAAAGTAACAAAAACGTTAAAACTACCAGACTGTAATCAATTTGCGTGTAACACAGACGACCATTTCTGATTCACAAAAATAAAATTAGATGACATGTCGCAATGTTTGATCATTTAATTCCTTTAAGAAGATGTTCTTGGGCAGATGTAAAGTGTAAAAAGGAATTTTGAGACTTTTGCCTGATTTTTATTCTCCACTTCATTTCGATCGGATGAAGATTTGATGGAAAATGAGCACCCTCATGGTTTTTTCAACTCATTTGTGGCTTGGACATAATCGTTTTCAAGAATTGGTATTTGGTACTTCTCATGAATCTCTGATGGTCAGTTTGTGGTGTGAAAACGTCACTTTGGATACATACAGCACTGTATTTAACCAATTGATCCAATTGATAAGGTTTGTTGGATATGGATAAATGCATGGGAAAGGAAATTCTTATAAGGTTAGACATATCAACTCAGACAATAAGTTTAGTGTTGGGAGAATATTTTCATCAAAGGAGAATATTTGAAATTGGTACCAGAAACCGTTTTTTAACAAAAACTTTACGTTTCTATATAATTTAGAAGAAATTTAGAATTGTCATAATTTACAGTTTTGTGAATTTCACATTTAGGGGTATGGTGATGTAAGCTCTCTGAGACAATAAAATAACCATTTATGCTTATCAACTTTATACCGAGTATTGAGAGAATGAATCCAATAATTTGTTGACCAATTTTCACGACCCTATCTTTCAAAATGATTTTGATATGACACATAATTGAGGTGTATACTTAGAAAAGTTGTTGAGTGTATACTGCCGAAGGCGTAAGCGTTTATTTCTATCACGAAGGCCCTGACAATTCAAGGACAAGCAATGAAAGTATTTAGTCATTTAGACATGCGCATTTTTTCACCAATAATTGATCATATATTACATGATTACGTATACAGTTTACTACTGATATGATTTGATAATACATCATCAACTCACAAGCCTTGATTTGCGATGGAACAGTTTGACAAGTCATGTTACAAAACCTTTCTAGCATCAATGACAAAAAGCAAAAAAACCTATCACATTTTCCAATATACCTGTATACATCGTTGCCTGTTATCAGATCAATAAATATATCGATGCTATTTGGATACCTTAGTCGCAAAAATATCATATATAATGCGAAATGAGATCTGTAAGTTTTGTGACATAGTTTAGCCATTGAATATTTTTGTCGCAAAAATATAATTTAGAATGCTAAAAGAGATCTGTAATTTTTGTGACATAGTTTAGCCATTGTAAATTTTACTTGTAAACATACAAATGCGCATGATTGCGTGCCATTACTTTTCTTGTCGATTATGTATACCTTACATACTTTTACTAGACATATAAACTGTGTATTATTCCCGTAATATAATAAGAGTGACTTAATACATTAAAAAAAAACTTTCGTCTTTGTACGCACGTACACATGAAAAAATATAAACATACATACAAACATATTTGTGTTCCTATGCAACATTTTATGCACTTAAGACCCATAAGCACTGTATTAATCCGGTCATTTAATAAACCCGGATTATTACGTATAAAAGTTAACATATTGCATTGAACGTACATACACATGCTAATGTGTAGTAATGCAATTATTTTTTCATTATTCATTGATATTTTCAATCATTATTTTCAGTAGCGTATCTTGTGACACATTTTGCCACGTGCACGTATTTTTGAGTTGAAATCATAATCAGTATCGTGGTCCATTGTTCAGTTAATATATGCTTATGCATATAGTCGTTCGAGACCGTAATAAATACTGTCGCATCTGTCATCATTTTTCGATTTTTTCGTGCGATCTTGTAAAATCTCTGCAGGCGTGGGCGGCGAGCGCACGATTGTGTCGGACTTTTGTTTATCTGGAGTATTTGTTTATTTGGAGTATTTATCTCCTTGCTTTGGTCGTGTTGCATGAATTTATCGAGACGCTGTTGAGTCTCATCGTTGACATGTTTTGGTTTTTTCTTATGTTTACGATTTACCTTCTTGTGCGAAGAGCGGGGTGTATTGAGGGGTAATTTTTCTTGATCAACACTGCAATCCTTGTTCACAATTTCCTCGTGCTCGATGAGACCCTCACGTGGACCTTTGTGAACAAAGGTGTATGTATCTTCATTTTCGTGCGATCTTGTAAAAATCACCTAAACTCCCCCCTCCCCCTGCAAAGACATTTTTTTTTGCTTAATTTAAAAATTGAAGGAAAAAAATTTTTAGTGACCTTGACCCTAGTGATCTTAACCCTAGTGACCACAAGCTTCCTTCACACCAAGTTTCATTATAACCATTTTTCTATTTTTGCACCTAATGACCCAAATGGAATCCCAAGCGATCTCTCTACGCAAGCTACACACAGAGTTTCAATGCAATTAGTCACTCCTAACTTGAGTTATTGAGCGGAAACCATTTTTTCTATTTTTAGTAACAGTGACCTTGACCCCAAGTGCAATCACAAGCTTCGTCTCCACACAAGCTACCTACAGATCGAGTTCCATTGCAATTGGTCACTCCTAACTTGAGTTATTGAGCAGAAACCGTTTTTCTCTTTTTAGTAACAGTGACCTTCACCCTAGTGACCCCAAGCTTCGTCTCCACGCATGCTACCTACAGACCAAGTGTTATTGCAATTGGTCACTCCTTACTTGAGTTATTGAGCGGAAACCGATTTCCTATTTTTAGTAACAGTGACCTTGACCCCAAATGCAATCCTAAGCTGCGTCTCCATGCAAGCTACCTACACACCAAGTTTCTTTGCAATTGGTCCTTCCTAACTAAAGTTATTGAACGGAAACCAATGTTTTGTTTTTTTCTTAAAAAACCTGCTTAATAAAAAAAGATTGAAAATAAGAAAAAAGCAAAAATATTTCTGCATAAGAAATAGATTAAATAATAAGAAAAAATGCAAAAATATTTATGTATGAAGACTTCATTAAAAATCTGTGATTTATGAAAAGTATTTCACACATACTGCTTTGGTAATTATAAAAAAATCAAAGGAATTCATTAAGTGACACTGACTGAGTAAATTCAGGAATTCACAAGGTAATAAACATATTTGGCTCATTTTCAGTCATGGTTTTGAACTAACATCGATTTTTTATTGTATGAAGGTACATGTATTTATAAAATTAAATTAAATTGGATGTTGAACCAAATTTATTAAAACTTGTGTTTAACTACGACTTCAGTCAAAATTTCTTGTTTATTGTGCCCCCGTAGGTGGGCATATTAAAATCACACCGTTCGTCCGTCCGTCTGTCCGTCCGCCCTTACATTTTTCCGTTTCCGGACTGTAACTTTGTCATGCATTGAAGGATTTTAAAATAACTTGGCACAAATGTTCAGCACATCAAGACGATATGTCTCGTTTTATACCCGCATCTAAGGTCACACTTCGAGTTTGAAAGTAATAGACTCCTGTATATATGTACACTTTCGTGTCCGGACTGTAACTTTGTCATGCATTGAAGGATTTCAAAATAACTTGGCACAAATGTTCAGCACATCATGACAACGTGTCGCATGCAACACCTATGACCCTTAAATGTCAAGGTCACGCTTAGAGTTTAAAGGTAATGGGATACTGTTTGCAATGTTACTCTGTCATGCATGGAAGGATTTTAAAATTACATGGCACAATTGTTGAGCACATAGAGAGGACACAGTCTGTGAGACACCTCTTTCGCGGGCATTCGTCACTTATGAGGGACAGCTCTTGTTGTATATATTCCTTTTCCGATTCATTGTGTCACAAAAGATGAACTGGTCACTGGCTATAAATTTTAAGAAAATGTCTTAGAAAGCAAAGGCATGGGACTTTTATATACTTAAATTCCTTTATCCCGTCCATTTTGCGTATGCTAAATAAACAAAACACTTAAATTTAAAAAGCTATCTTTTTATAACGCCGCGAAGCCTTTTTAGAATTCACATGGCTATTTGAATCGGTGGATGTCCATTAACAGTTTTCTTCAGAAGATATCTAAACCACTGATCCATTTTCAACAAAAGTCACATACAGTTGGCAATGTTTGTAAAAGTCGGTCAAGTGCCAAAATTGTCTATAGATTGAAACAAAAATGGTTTCCAAGGGAACCTTAAAAAAAATCTTTGTGTCTTAAGCTGCTAGAGCTTAAATGGTCGGTATGTTAAATTGTCTATGTTATCATCTACTAAATTCATAACCCGTGGGTCAAAATTGACACCGCCCGATGGTTCATTTGTTTACATAGACTACAGAGAAATAAAAAATATCCCTGTCCAAAACCACCAGAGACAGAGCTTGGATATTATATGCAAGATTGCTTAATTTTCCTTTACAAAGTCTGTTCAGCTACGTTTTGTGCATACTTTATATAACAGCTGTATTTTTTCGATTTGTCAGTTTACATACTTAATAAGTTGTCTCCTAATTTATCGACATTAAAGACGTTTTTAAAGAAACTCAATTTTACAGCAAACTCTGTTAGCGAACAGTTTTAATGCCCATTGGGTCATAATTGACACCGTCTATTGATGACCTATTAACATAGACTTAATACGAGGAATAATGATTTAAAGATCTTCTAATCTTAAGCTACAAGCCTTAGATCGCTATCATGTGACATTGCTGAATGGTTCATAATTCTTTACCAGATATCTTCAGATCATGACCATTGGGTGAAAGGAGGCCCAATGAGTTCACATTTTCATATAGACTAATTTAGGGACATACTCCTCTTTAAAACCAAAAGACCAAGTAATCACATGATTCATTTGTGACATTCTCTAGCGATTTTGTACAAAGTTTGTTCCAATCAAGCCAACTGCGTCATAACTTAACTTGCCCGGAGGCAGGTGTTCCCGTTTAACATATACTTACTTCTATAAGAAAATATTTTTTTAAAGTCTTCTTGTCCAAAGGCCAAAATATTAGATATGTGTTATCTGATATTACGGTATGCTTGTTTAGCCTACCTGAGCACGTAGCTTTTTTCATGATCGAATGTCCATCATCCATCGCCGTCTGTTTTGGGTCGTGCATCGTCAACAGTGGCTTCATGTCCTCTTAGCCTACTCAGCCAATATTTACCAAACCTTTAGAAAAGTTCCTTCGGTGAACCCCTCCCAAAGATTTCAAATACTTAAAAGGAGTAGACCTCTAAACGATTTATCTTTGATCCTGACCATGTTCCAAGCAATTGTTGTACAATTGTGCTGTAACATTGTCAGATGATGTAATTTTTTAGTGTTTGAAATATAGTATGTTGAAATTAAAATTCTGAAAAACATTTTATCGGAAACTGTAAGGCCTAGTGCTTTGGTATTGTATTTATAGCATTGTGTAATGGTCCTCTACTGCGTGTCATCAAATCATGCCTCTATGGTCAAAATGTGCTCGGCCTAGGACGTTGCTTTTTCACATACACATGTTTCAAGAATTGTTTTGTATAATTGTTGTTCAGATCTATGTCTTCTTTTACCCTGAAATTAGACATTGACCATTCGCAGTCAAAGACTGGGAAACAACTGTATAAAGTTATTTCAAAATCAGTTTCTATATGTAGCATTTACAGCCCGCAAGTACTGGTATATAACCCTACATTTGCGGATTTGAGCCTGAAGTGTGACCTTGTCCTTCAATGTGCATGGGCAACAAGTTGTTGCCAACAACTGTATGAAATTATTTGGAAATCGGTCCATGCGTATAGAGGTTACAGCCCGGACACGGAAGAGCAGATGGAATGCTGGACTGACCGACGGATCCGAGTAAACCTATAAATTTCCAAGACCATTTGTGACCGGTTGGGGACTATTACTTACGTTTACAATATTACAAAACATTGAATAACATTTACTAAAATACAATGCAGATTAATATAAAATGGACATTGGCAACATTACATCAGACAACATTTGCTTTAATTCAGAGAATAGCGTGCAGCTCCAGATCCCCGTTATTCGTTACATTCGATGCCAAGAGGTAATAGCTGAGTTTGTGTTTTGATGTGAAATTCTAAACAAAATACATCCAAACGGATGAAACGGCATATTAAGATAATAGCGGGTCAATAAGAACAATAGGTACTAAAGAAAAATATTGTTTGCACATTCTTATATCAGATCAAAAGTTTTAGCTTATTACAACTGCTGTATTAAGAGAGGCGCCGCGGTGTAGGCAAAGAGAGTAAAATTCCAAACCCGGAGGCCATGGGTTCGATTCCCGGTAGCGACAGTTGACTGCCACTTCCACAATGCCTTCTCTCCGCGCGAATACTGTTCAGAACTTAAGAGAGCTGTCATCTAGAGTAGTTAATTTAAGTTGCTAGAACAACCGGTGTAAAATAGATAAGTTTAAGACTAAAACAATTGCTGCAGTTGGTACTAGAAACCAGAAAAAAGTAGGTTAATTCGGTCATTGCGTGTCACTGGTATGACTCAGAGGTTATTACTTTCTTCTTAAAAGTCTAAGCTCGTTGGATACAACCGTTGTTTATTCTGTGAGTACAAATATTTTCGTCTGTTTTAAAACCCTAATACTTTTTCTGGAATAGGCCATAATTTTATAATGAATTTCGCTCATTTGAGAATGTCCCATCTAGAGAAAAATATGCCTAACTTGACTATATGCACAATGTATAGTTGTCACTACGTTATGATAGAGAAAACTGTAATGAGCCAACAGATAGTTTTTCTGTACCGCACGTTTTAATGTTAGAATTAAGAAACAGTCAATCTACTGAATTCTTGTTTCTTGCGGACAAATATCTTCAGGACTTCTCTTCACACGGTTTAGTTTCAAGTTATGTTCATTGGGATTTCATCTCACTTTTAAACACAACAAATAAAAGGTTATCATAGAAGTCATCGTTTTTACAAACATTCACTGCTCATTAACATAAATTTAGGAAATTGAGTTCGATCTATAGTATATCTTTGTCATTTTCAAGTTTTTTTTCTTCAGAACAAAAACAAAACGTTAAATTAAAATATAGAACAGAAAGAAAAAAACAAGACATAGACAAACAGCAAACAATGCAAAAACGATAAAAAAGAAGTACATCATACATTTAAATGTAATTCATGTTCTTGTGTCGAATTTAAAACCGCAAACACTTTACCGTGACACATTCTTTCTCAAATATTTTAACGCTTGCGTCAAACATAAAATACCCTTTCCCCATAAAACCGGCCAACCGTAGAAAGCAATAGTAATTTACAAGCCAATTTAGTATTGAATAACAGAACACTAGCCGACTGCTGAAATACATCTTGTTTTGCAGAGTCATATAGGTTGAATTCAATGTGCAACAGTTACTATGACATGGGCAGTTATGATAGCAATTTAGCTATTGCAATATGAAGTAACAGACCTTCCTTATTCGGGGTATACACTGAGGGACTTTAAAAACGGTTTACTTTATAAAAGCGATTTTTACAAAAACAAAATAAATGAACACAATTATTTTTTTAAATTTTGCCTTTTTATCATGAAAGGGTATTAAATAAAACAAAGTCGATGCAAATATTGTACTATGCAAACAACTGGTTACGCTTGAGCTATTTAGGTACGATTTGCACGTGGTTCACGCATCTGCCCGTGTAATCAAATATAAGCCCGATTTACATGCACCATGTTGACCGGCATATGAGAAAAACACAAAACGTTTATTATCAACTTAGTTATCATCATGCCACGCTTGTCCGAGCATGAGCGGTCAGAGGCTCTCGGTATGCTCAGAGCCGGAAGTAGGGTTGCTGACGTCGCGCGTCACTACAATTGCGCTCAATCCACAATATTTCGACTACGTGCACGATTCCATGCCACCGGAAGTGTTAAGGATCGCCATCGGTCAGGGCAGCCACGAATAACCACACCCCGACAAGACGCAAACCTTCGACGAATACACAGACGTTTCCGCTTCCGGCCGGCTACTCAGAGTGCAAGACGAACGATTGGTATACATGGGTAAGTCTACGACCATTTTTCTTACTTTTTGATCCGTACACTTAATGTAAAGATCGATTGCAGTTAGAGACTTTTAACAACGTTTGTATTTCAGGCGGCCCATCCATGCCCGAACTGTCCGGCGTAGGTTGCGTGATGTTGGTTTGCGTTGCCATAGACCAAAGAAGGGGTATATTTTGACCGACAGACACAAAACAGCGAGACTTGCCTGGTCTCGTAGACACCATCGTTGGACCCGTCGGCAATGGGGAACAGTCCTCTTTTCAGATGAATCGAAGTTCAATGTTCAGAACTGTGATGGACGTGTGCGGGTGTATCGTGCGAAAGGTGAGAGGTTCGCCGATAAATGTGTACAGACGGTAAATCGTGGAGGTGGGGGTAGCGTTCATGTGTGGGCTGGGATTTCACAGTTCCACAAAACGGATCTTGTCATTCTCCATGGTAACGTGAATGCTAGACGATACATAGACAATGTGTTACGCCCCTGTTGTTCTTCCGTTTATGCGGCGTAATTTCAGAGGAGAAATGTTGCAGCAAGATAATGCTCCTGCCCATGCGGCTCATTTAACAACAGGTTTTCTCGCAACAGCGCATCACAAATATTGTGATATCGATGAGGCAGAGGTGCGTTGCATGCATTGCTTCCAATGGAAGTTACACACACTATTGATTGTGACTTTTGTGTAGGGGGTGTAACTCTTTGATATGTCATATCATTTTTTCTCATTTATATTTTGACATGAATTTTCAAGACATTGTTAGACATATATGGATATTTATTGATGACAAATTTCAATAAGATATACAAATATTTACTATGTTTTTTTACATATCTAATAACTATTCCGTTTTTAAAAAGTCCCTCAGTGTATTCTGAAGTAGCAAGCAAGTTACTTTATTCGGTTTTACAGCCATTGTTCGAGACCAACATTACATCATACAATACTTGCGTGATTTTTACATCAGTGGGATAAAAAAACGAAATACACTTGCGGCATTTTAAGTGATAATGCACATAATATGGTATTTTTTTTTTGAGTCATTAGATGAGAAGGTCTATTTCATTTTGGCAAAGTATTCAGATTTTCAATACGAATAGACTCCAATTTTTATTGGCATTTCAAGAGCAAAAACGCCAGTATGTTTAAGTGGAGATAAAAGAAACCATCAAGTTTAAATCAAATTAAAATGCTCATATTGATTGCCAAAAGTCAAAATGACAAATTGAAATTTTTGCACCGGTGTATATGAACTTCACTGTCAGATTGTTAGAATCAATCTAATGCAAAGTGTTACAAATAAAAGCTATTGCAAAAATGTAGACCATGCCTCTAATGTTTTGCATCAATGTCTATCTTTTACCAACGTGATGACTCTTTTGGCTGTAAATCAAGTAAATATGAAAAATATTGTTGATAACAATTGACAGAACAGTATTACCAGGAAGTATGTCAATTTCACCTAACTTAGATACAGTTGTAATCGACACAAAAACCAAGGGAAAATGCGTACGATTGATGTCAGCGTTCTTGTATGTTAAAAAGAATGAATGTTATTCAGAAATACCAACTTTAAGTCTGCTTTCGATATTTCTAGCAATGATGTATTATTTACATGTCTCTTCAGTTAGATAGGACGAAGCAAACTGATATTTAACGTTTATCGTTTTAATGCCTATTGATAATTCTATACCTAACTATACCCTTTCTCTATAACGCTCCTTTACAAAGCCGAACTTTAAACAGGTTAATAGTGAGAACATAATGTTATAGATCCGTGCTTTGTTTAGTGCTAGTGGCGTGCGAAATTTAAAGACATCACGAATTTATAGTTTAGTAATGTGTGTATTTGTGTCAAACAGATCACTCATTTAAATGCAATAAGTTTTTTTTGTACTTTTTCATTACGGTCACCAACATGTACAAAGCTGTTACAATAAATTAATGTGGAGTTATTGTTGTAATAACGTACACATTTTACAAGCTGTATTACAAAAAAAGACATCAACAGTCTCGGTATGCATCTTATCCAATTCGTTTTAAAGTATTGTGTGATGCCAGTTTATGGCATGAATTTTTATCAAGGGTCGCATAGTATCAATGTTAATAGATTCACGGGGTGTGAAATTAAATTTAATGTATGTACCGTAAAGGATACGACGGTTTTTTCGAGACGAAAGTTATTTTTGGATATTTATTAACATTAATTACTATGGATATACGTCTTTTGTATTACTAAAACGGACAAAATGACCTTTAAACTTTAGTACGATGCAACAAAGCGTTATGTGGATAAGGTAATAGAAGCAGTTACAATGCTGTAGCACTGATATATATGACGTCAGTATAGCGCATGCGTGTTTCTATTTTATTTGTTTGATGCAATGAAGTGTTATCTGCCGTAGCAAGTAGTTAGTCGCTACAATGTTATAGCACGTATGGAGTATGGCGTCACTTTTGCGCTTTGTTATTATTAACAGTCGCCATATTGGAACCGGAGTTCCACTAGAATTCGTTCTATCGATCTTCTTAGATGAGTTGTTGTATTTTTATGAATGGCCGAAGAAACTATATTATTGATATATTGATAGCGTTGTGGCTACAGAGTATAGCCTGTTTGTTTTTGGGCTTTATAATAGCGACTACAATGCAAAATCAATTAGAGTTGCGTCCCTTGAATGAATCTAATGAATATTTATGAAGCGCTATATCAGCCCAAGAATGGTGCCGATTTATTTCGCTTTAGAAATGATTAAAAACGGAATTGCCGGAAAACAGTCTAATTTGAATATTTAATTAAGACCTTTATACCTCGGGGAAAACCCGCAAATTATCCGAAAGCCGTAATTTATCAGTACAAAAACAAGTGTCAAAAGTTTGACAACTGTTGATTTTCCGTTAATCGGTCGATTTCGCTTGGTTTTCAGGTTTTATTAGAAAGGTTTGAATATAATTTAATGTTTTCCTTCATAATTATAAACAAAATCAGCCGGACAATGAAGGAATTCAGTCCGAACCAAAATGTTGACATGTACAAAAAAAGCCAAAATGGTGGTAGTTACGAAAAATTAAATCCCTGTCAGACTACATAATTTTTAGTCTGGAAATTTTAGTGTCTTTTCCATGTAACAGTGAGTTAGTTATGGGAGATAGAGCAGTGGTATACGTAAGATGGCGTCATTTTTAAATAATGAATATGCAGGAAAGAACAATAGAAAAGTACAATTTTTTTAAATATCTTTTGTTAGGAAAAAGCGCATGTTATTTTTTTTCAGTGTACCGAGTATGTTTAAATTATTGTAAGGCAAATTTCATGTCAATATCTTGTTGGTGAAATTTTTTTTTTTTTTTACCAGCTGGAAAACCAGAAAGTAATGTTTTTATCAGGTCTGTATATATCAGATAAATATTCTGTGAAATTTCCTTTGAAAAATAAAACGTTATTTAAGAAATTGTACTTTTCGATTGTTTACGTTTTAGTGCCATCGGGCTGTTTTAGCTTATTCGGGGTATATACCCCAATCGGGAGATATGCTCAGCCTGTTGGAAGTACAGCCGTAGCCATTATTCTGTACACTGTAATGCAATACAGTAGTCGTCTCATATAACTGTTAAGTTATAATTTTCTTGTTTATTTTATGTTAGTATTATCAAATGTCGTTATTGCGTTTCTTGTGACGTCTCTTCCGCTTATGTTTTGCTACAAAATTAATAAAAGTAAATGTTTCTTTATATCTTTCTAACTAACTTTAAGAAATACGAGTATGTCACATATTTTCTCTTCCAACTTCAGGGAACAATGAAATGCTTACGTAATGTCTATTTATACTATTCGCAGTGAAAGCTGAAAATGTATTTAATTCATATACAGTGCCCTTGACACTCTTAAATCGACAAAAAAAAACAATGTATTCCTAACAATAGTGCATACGTTCACAAAAGCAATACCCCAAACGACATATCATCTCGCAAATTAATTTGTGATCTCCTGTTCGCGTAAATGTCTTTCAAAAGAAAACATTAAGTCAAATGCAGAAGCGGCCCGCTATATTTAATACCGTGTTGGAAAATGTAACATGATGTAATTGAAGAAGTGTATAGTTCTTTGAACAAAATGTTATGAAATGAATGAAAATCGCCTAGGAAGGTACGATGAAGAATGGGTTAAAACCACTGTGTATTTAAAATGTGTATTAACAATTTAAAATTGTCAAAGTTAACTAAATGGTCGGGATGCACTTTCTATTTTTATCAGACTGGTTTACATTTCATGCTTAACTTATCAGACTGGTTTACAGCAATAAACTGACAGGTAGCCAAAGTTAACTTATTGGTCGGGATGCACTTTTAAATAACGAGAGTTGTCAGTAGTCGTGAAAATGTGTGTTGGTTTCAATGGGACATAGCGTAGAACATATTGCTGCGTTAACTTTGTTTTAATTAACGCTGAATGAAAAAAAAAACGGAAAGAGCGTTTTAAAGATTATTGAAAGCTTTTTCATGAATATGTTTTTGTTTCTATTTAAGGATGTCTGCTACGTTGTTCTGCACATGCGCGAACTATCGGAAGTGAGATAATGTCGTAAAATAGCTTACCACTGAAATAAAAAAATACTTTTAATAATAATAATAATAATGATAATATCTTTATTTTCCGAAGGTAACACATTAAGACAACAACTAAAAATTACATTTAACTTTAATTTGACTGTAGTGATAGAAGATGCTTTATATAATTATACACTGCCTGTACGAAATTTCACGATCGTAGAATAATCGTAATTTGAACAGACGTAAAACTCGAACTACGACAGTATTCTTATATGGGAATATAGAAAGAGTTACGACCATAAAACCAAACTACGATCGGAAAATGATCGTAAAAAGCAGCGAAATATGCAAATTAGACGACAGTCGTAATCTGAAAAATAGAATTACGTCTGCCTTTTTACGATCGTAATTCAATCGTACTTTTATTATATTACGACTACTTCCATTACGATCATCAGTAACTGTTGTAAAAATTTACGATCGTAAAAATACACCACTGTAATATAGGTACAGTGTCTGAAAGAAAGACAGAAAGAATGACAGAAAAGAAGAAAGAAAGACAAACAATTTATATTGTCAACAGTTGGCTGTAAAACATTGGCAGAAGAGCAAAAGAAAGCACTTTTGAATTACACAAAATAAATTCTGATATCATTTTAATAATGTTCACAATATAATTATCTAACAAAATAAAATAAGAAAAAAAGCAGTAAAAGATATACCAATTCAACTTAAACTTTTTTTTTTCAAAGTACTTCATATGATATAAGCATGCAATGTACTTAGTGCTTCAATGTGTTATTACAATTTGGCCTTGCAGTGGTAAAACCAGAAATTCTTAGTCCAAAAGGGGACATAAATTTGTTATTCAAAAAGGGACATAATTTTGTAAAAACAACTTTCAAGAGTTATCAAACTTGACTCTTGAACAGCTGTGTGATTTTAAATGCGACACATGTACATGTGTCACTTGTGTGCAGTACTTTTTGGGGTATGCAAATCAAATAAACCAAGGTTTGATACAAATGGCGATGATCAACAACAGAGTGATTAGAATTGCTCAGAGTATTATTTGCATAGTCTGGCTAAAATGAATGAGACAATGTTATCAAGGATACTCCATGCAAGAATTTCATATTACATGTGTATTATGAAGATTCTGAATAATCTGTTCATTTTAATTGTCAATTTTGATTCCAACCATAATGTTAATACATTTTATTTAAATTTTTATTATAATAATAAAATCTGTGATCGTTTTATTTTATGATCACATATTACTTAATAGCTTCAATAATTGCTACTCTAGAAAATATATACATAATATAACTTATATGAATCAAATATTCAATATACCTTTGCTCAGTATAATCACAGCCACTGCATGCTTTTCAAATCCTCAGTTTATTGAACACAAGTGATCTAAACCATCATTTTTTTCTTAGATATAAAGTTATTGTTTAGGCAAATGATTCTGTCATGTTCAGCACAAAGTTCACAGAAGTATGATCCACATGTAAACATTTTTAAAAACCTTCTCTCATATTATGTCGAACATATTTGAATCAACAAATCCAAATGACCACTTCCTGTAGAGATCCTGCTTCCTGTAAATTGATACTGAGGTTCCAGGTGGTGATTGTAAAGAAAGATGTTGAATGTTATCTTTGTATGCTATCTATTTTTATGACCCAGTTCCCTGAATGACCCCACAGAGATTAATACCTTGCCTCCTGTTTATCTCCACAGTGACTGCAGATTTGCAAAATAAAGGGCTGCATGAGTTTTATACAGTGCTGTTCACAGTGTTAAAAAATAAAACATGAAAAAAAGTTTGACTTATAGTCACATATAGTAGTAACAGTAGTAACAGTTAAAATAATTTTAGACTGAAACCTCTGCACACCTGAGAAATTGAACATAATAATACAACTGAACATTTAGAATCTCAAACTTATGAAAAATCCCTACTAATTGAAAGAATTAGTTTTTAAGAAATAGAAATTTGGAGTTTGAAAGCAAATACTTAAAGCAGAAAGTAGTTAAGTTGAAAATAATAAAATTTTAATAAAGTTTAAAATAAATAATAATGGAAATATTTTTTTTGTACACAATTATTAAAATATTATGCTGAAGCCTGTCAAATTGCATTTTGAGAATTTCATTCTGATTATATTTAAGTAGTGAAAATGTTAACAACTATCTGTGCGAAAAAAGCTAAGTCCACAACCTAGTGAAATTTTTCTAAGTCCCAAATTACGATCAAAACAGAACAAGAAAAATTCTAAGTTCAGAATTACGATCGTAATGATAAGAAAATACGACTGCTCAGTCGTAACTCCACTCATACTTTGTAGTCGTAATTGTTTTACGTTTGAAATACGATCGTAGAACAGTCGTCACGACTATTTTACGTGCATTTTACGCCAATATTACGATGGGATTTTTCGTACAGGAGTCCACATCCGTTATCTCGACTTCGGTTGTCTCGATTTTTCGATATCTCGAATGGATTTTCTCGGTCCCGATTTTTTCCCTTCTTGTTCTATATAAATCAACTACGGATATCTCGATTTGTTTATCTCGACTAAATTTTTGATCCCAACTATGAAATTTCCTCTATTTTGAAATCCGATATCTCGATTTGACATTTATCACCTGCCAAACAAGGTGCGAAAAGCTGCAGGCGATTGTCGTCTGCTGTCAGAGATGCAAAAAACACCACGCGCGGCTATTAACTCAGCGATTCGGTTAACGACCACAACTTTATTAATTATTTGTTTGCGACGTAAGCTGTGTAATATGCGAAATGGGTAATTTATATTGAATTGTCAAAACTGAGAAAATTTATTCTGTCAATTATAAATTGTGTCTTTAATACGTACAATACGGCAACCGCTGAGAGTTTTTGAAAACATTCAGGGATTTTGCTTTACGAATCGTATCAGGAATAGAGTTCCACACCCGCATGCTTAAGTATTGAAAAGACTGTTTCATATAATGAGTATTAAATGAGATCTGTACAACATTTTATCTTGAAGAGGATCGCAACATGTATCTGTTATTATTTGCAAGAGGTATTGATCAGATCACTAATATATTCAGGGACATCATTTTAGAATGATTTGTAAGTTATTACTCCTGCATGATAGAACCAGCAATTTTCAAACGTGAGTCACTGAAGGGTTTTGAAGGATCTGCAGATCCTTTTCTGACTGGTTTACATAATATTACCTTCGCTGCTCGCTTCTGGAGATTTGTAATTGTTGAGATGTGCGATTGCTTATTTTTTTACCAAAATAATGTTGCAGTATTCAAACGTTGACATAATATATGAATTGTAAAACATAGATTTCATAGTGTCATATAAATAAAAGAGAATGCGTTTAAAAAAAATAAATAGAATTAAGCCTTTTGCAAACTGTTTCTACTTGCAAGTCCCACTTGAGATTTTTATTGATATATATATATACCGAGAAGTTTTTGACTGCATACATTATTGATGTGCATAATATTTATACGTAGATTTAGGTCATGTGAATGTTTCGGTTTATAGGGTGTTCCTTAGACTAGTTACTAGTCTGATAAAATTTATGTTTTTTCTATATACTATATTTCCTGCACTAATTCCAGTCTATCTTATATGATTTTGTTTTATACACTGGCGCTGGATAGTAGACTGGCTCTAGAACAAAACTGATAGATATTTATTAGAAAAAGAGAACTTTCAGGGCCTGGTGACCAGGCTAGGTGTTCCTATAAGCATACAGATTGTTTTAAAAGGACGTATCGCCATATTATTTACAGTACACCAACAGGGATGTGCTACTCGTACTTGTACTCGTACTTACTCGAGTACCAATTTTCAAGTACTCAGCAGTACTCTGTACTCGTCGTAAATTATGAGTTCAAGTACTCGTACTTACTCAAGTACTAAAGCAAAATGGCCAGTACTTATGAGTATTTTACGATTACTCTATGAGTACTTCCACACTTTTAGTGAAATGCAATATGAAGTAACCTAATGAATACATATATATATATGTAAAGTGAATGGTAAGAGACAATCTAATGACTGAAGTAAATAAATAAAGTGAATGGTAAGAAATAATTCATATTAACAACAAATTGGACAGGCTAATTAAAAAAATCGTTGTATTATATCTAAAAATCAGCTAAAACTTGTTTTAAGTTAAGACATTGACAAAGTTTAGTGCCATTTTTGTGAGAAACATGTACAAATGTATAGACATTAAACCATTTCCCAGTTTTTAACGAATACACAAAAAAGTTACCCAGGTCTTTTTTTGAGAAAAAATTGCATGTCAAACATCACGTCTTAATTACATATTTTATTATGTATCGGCCTTTGAAAAAATTGACACTTCTTTTTCTTTGATATTGCATCTTTCATGCATTATAAGTAAATCATAATGGCAGTCAATGTTGTTAAAGCTATGGCAGAAATACCTAACTGTAAACTACAGTACATTCAATAAGCTATATCAATTAACACCTTACTATACCTGTATACAATGCATAATAGCAATTTGCTAATACAGCAAACAATTATGGTATTATCACCTTCACAAACAGGCAAGTTTCATTTTCACAAATGGTGAATAGCAGTCATACTTTAAATGGTGTTAAAGCTAAAGCAAGCTAACAGAGTAACTTGCTCAAGATTTGTAGACCACTTTGTTTCATTTGTACACCTGTACTTGAATGTATCAGTCATGTCAAATTCAAGTGTGTTGAAACACTATGAAGAGTAGGAGATGACCTAAATGCCTAGTATACTAGGTGGTAAGGTATTCAGACCTGACAGGTGCAGACTAAAAGACGACACATTTGAAATGCTCATGATGATAATTGATGCAACAGCCCGCGACTATTGACAGTGGGATTTATTGGCAACTATTTTCCAATCTTTGAATATTTTTGAATATATTTCTGGATTGATCTCTGGGTTAATTCATTTTTTTTTGTCTACTGACAATATACATTATCAAATGTATTTTACATACATTTTGAATAACATATCCTGTTTTTATTTGTGATCCATCATTGTCTACATTTACAAAGTTTTATACCAAATAATGATTATTAAAAAAATGTGTACTCAGAAAGTACTCGTGAGTACTTCAAGTAGTACTCAGTACTTACTCAAGTACACACAAAAAAGTGAGTACTCAGTACTTACTCGAGTACTCCTTAAGTATCAAGTACTCAGTACTTACTTGAGTACTAACCCCTAGTACTCGACCCATCCCTGTACACCAATGAATAATATTGTTCAGGTCATATTGAAGCTTTCCTTCTATTTCTGCATTTGTTTTACCCCCATTGTAAAGAGTTGGGTCATCAGCATATAAGTCGACTGTGGACTTTTTTATTTCTAAATTGATGTCATTCATATAGATTATGAACATTATCGGTCCTAAAATGGACCCCTAGGGAACACCACACCTTATTGTTTTCTTAGAAGATTTAATATTTCCGGCTTTGACTATTTGTACTCTATTATCTAAGTATGATTTAAAGATATTAAATGTACCTTCAGCAAAATGATACAATTTTAATTTATGAAGAGGTATTTGATGGTCTACAAGATCAAAGGCTTTCCTAAGATCCAGAAATATTGCGCCAATAAGATTGTCTTTGTCAATTTCGTTATACCAATCATCAAGAAGGCGAAAAAGTGCCGTTTGACATGAATGATGTTTTTTAAAGTGGATTGAAAGGTTATATACGCATTTATGTAGTTGATGTTGACGCTGGATGTGTTTGTACCACCTTCTAATTATGTAAGTATTTATTTCTCTTTTTTTTAAGAGAACAAGATCATTTTTTCGATGTAATTAGACACGGGAGTAAGACTGACACCGAGGAATCCTGTAGAAACGGTTTGTTGATAGCAAACAAGTTATGTTGACCACATAAATTCAAATATACTGTAGATATAAGTTATTGTAGACCTAGGGAAATTAGACAGGAAGAATGTTCACTGTCAAGAACAATTTCTTATCCTGCAGAGGACTTAGGTTTTCAATTGTGCTGGAGTGGATGCCTGGTTGATAAGGAATTCCAACAGCCTCACTGTTGGGCTAGCTCTTTGCTTTGGCGACATGGTTAGAAACCACGGAAAGATGGTAAAGTTTATGATGATTATAAATACATTATGCGTGCATACTATTACATATATTATATGATTTATGCTGCTGTTGATGCAGAGTGATGATGATGATTTTGTTAAGAGCTAAAGAGAACTATTTGATGATGATAAAATACTTTGTAACTAAATCTAAAAAGGGTTCTTGTGGTTGCAGTAAATATCATGGTATATAAACTGCTTGTTCAAAAGTTGTAGATTATAGTAAACATACTGCATATGACCTACCTACACCAAAGATGCATGGAAATGTTTGTAGGGAAATTAGTTGTTAAAAATCAAACTTTGAAGTGAAAATGTCTGCATGTACATAGTAAGCCTGGCACAAGAACTTGCCATAAATGCTGGTTTATGAACTGGTACATTGTTCCCTGTGCTTGCATGCTTAATGAACTAATAACAAATTTAGTTCACAGTCACTTACTATACTAATTATGACATTATCTTTATAGACTTTTCCTTTGTTTGAGGTAGTCCACCATGCAGACTAGATGCTGAAACAATAACCCTTTTATCTGTAGCTCTAGCTATTTAATGCAACACTGAAGTCAAACTATAGATGGGTGTTTTAAATCAGTAGTGCAATTATACAAAACCATTAATTAGAAATTTAAATAATGTTTAATACTTTGTTTCTCTTAAAGATCAATTAAAAGCATTATTCTATCTAATCAAAATGCAAATAATATAATCTTAATTGCATGTAACTGGAGAATGTTTCTAGTTTCAGGTGTACATGAGAGTAATAAGTATATAGTGAAATGGAGGGATTGCTGAAAAAATGGGACAAATTACAGACACTGTGTGACAGTCATCCCTAGGTGGTCACAATAGACTATAAATTTATAGAGGATTGTGAAAGTTTTCTTAAATTTGGAAGTCATTTCTTGAAAACCATTTTAAACCTGTCAAACAGTTACTAAAAATAGTCCCACTTTTGTCAGCTAACCTGAGCCAGGTATTGTAACCTGAAAGAATTATATGAATTCAAGCAAATCCTTAAAGAAGATGTAATGTCTGGGTGTATTAATGCAATAAATCAGTGGTATCTGTTCAAGTAGATTCAGTTCTTTTTTAAGTCTAACATGGCCAAAATACTTAACTTGTATGTCTCCCCCCATACCCCCTCCCTACTATGGGGAGATATATTGTTTTTGCCCTGCCTGTCCATCCCTCACAATTCTGTTTCCGCTCAATAACAGGAGTTACATATGACACAGAGTCCTCAAACTTCATAATTATGATAATTGAACTTACTGAGTAGATGATCCTTATTGTGTTTTGGGTCACAGGGGCCTTAAATGTCAAATTGGTTTCCCCTCAATACCCCAAGAACCCTATTCCCAGAGTATCCGAACTTTGTAGGACGATTGGATTCCTTAAGTAGATGACCTCTATTGTTTTGGATTCACTTAGTTAAATGTCAAGTTCACAGGGGTCGTTAAGGTCAAATTTGTTTTTTCGCTCAATATCTCGAGAACCCTTTGTCCCAGTCTTCAAACTTTGTAGGATGATTGAACATATTAAGTAGATGACCACTTTAATTTTGGGGTCAAAGGTCAAGGTCACAGGGGATTTAAAGGCCAACTCCACTTCTGCTCAATATCAAGAACTATTTGACCCAGAATCTTCAAACTTCACAGGATGATTGCAATCCTTGAGTCCTTAAGAAGGTGACCATTTATGTTTTGGGGTCACTGTGTCAGAGGTCAAGGACACAGTTACTTCGGCTCATGTCCCACTTATACTCTTTTTTTCTCATCTTATCTTTAATAATTTCTCTCCCAATTGTGCAATGGGGGTGGCATGCTAATTTTAAGAAAAAACATATACTAGTGTAACGTGTGTGTGTGTGTGTGTGTGTTTGCATGTGCTCGAATGTTCTTGTTTACTGTTTCTGTAATTTTTATGAATAAATGTATCATTTATATCTATTACTGACTGTTCTTTTGATTTATGTAACTAAGAGAGAGAGAGAGAAATTAAGATACTTTGTACATATTGCAGTCTATTTAGTATTACAAACAGTAAAATAATTCACAAAAGTGTTGATGTTTTCAGAAATTAGCATATTGGGTAATCCAATATAAGTCCAAGTAATGTCACAAATTTGTTTGCCAAATAAGAATGTTTTGGTGATTTTAATTTTAAGAGACTTTAATGACAACAGTGGTGCATTATTTACCTCGCTCTGCTACCATGTGCCAGTGTAGAAGTTCCCTGTGCATTTATACAATGGTGTCAGCGTGACCCGATTACACGCCAGGAGACCTAAGTTTTAAGAATTGGGTGGAGAACTCCGTCACACGTGGTTGCGACGCGTGGCCATATTTGATTGTCCCGACCATCCTTTGACTTCTCAAGTTTTCTTGAGCCGGTATAAATATCGGCTTGAGATATTATTAGTAGGCTTTACAAAGAGCCTGTTTTGCGCGGGATATCAACTTTATCCCGAGACTTCATTTTAAAATTGAATCTTTATTTGGCAGGTATCCGCACGCCGGATATCTGCTGCTGAAGTGCTGGTCATATTTGGTGTTACTTGGGCCGTCTATTGACTGTCCTATTTCATTATTAGGGTTTATGTAAAATTGGGGATTATAGTTTAGGGATTTTCACTATTCTTTGGGTTTCCGAGATTCTGAATCCGTTTCGGATTTTGGGCAATGCGGGTCAAGCAACTTGCTTTAAGGGGGGGGGGGGTTGGCAATATCACCCCGACTGCATTTTACAGAATGCGGGGTCTACAAAACAACACAGCAGTGATGAACCAAATATCCTTTGTGAGAAAACCTAAGCTTCCATATCACTCACATGACCCCGGTTAGTTAGACTCTGATGAAGAGGACTCTAAGGAGGTAGACTGTTCCGCTCCCTTGCCATCAGGGCAATGTGAACTGGAGCACTACTCTTGTTCTAGCCCGGGGGGTTCTGACATCTTGGGTGGTGATAACGATCGCCTAACTTCCTTTCAACCCCCGGGGCTGCTTACAGTGGATGGGAGTGGTCCATCGGCACCAGTGGATAATTCAAACAATCACTGCAGTGGTAATGAGTTGTGCCGTTCAAGAAATGAACAGGTGTTTCCTGAGGGGGCGGGTCCTTCGGGGTCTCTTGTGGGGAGTACAAGCCAGAGGGTTTGGTCAACGTCACCTGGGGCACCCGGATCCCCAATGTTGAGACCTTTGGCACATCCACAGGTACGGGGGGAGTTGAGGCATAGGCATGTCAGTTTTGAAGGGGATGGGGAGACATCAGCCCCCAAAGGGGATACTCCGGTTGATTTGAGACACGGGAGAGATGGGGATGCCCGCGCCTCTGGGTATGACTTGGCACCCCAGAAGAATCAAGTTTATATAGCGACTGATCAACATTTTGCTCAGATTGGCCACGTTGAGGGGCCAGCCCAACCCCTGTCAAACATTGCATTGCCAGAAGTTCAACAAGCTGATCCGCATGGCTCCCCTCTACATGGGTTTGCTCAAGTTGCGCTTACCCCATCCCAGGGAAATCCTAGTATTAATCCGGGGGAGCACACACACGTATTTTTAAATCAGGGTCAGTACACTCGAGCCACCATTGATCAGAGAGGGTACATCTCTGCCCCCATTTGTCACGGGGGCACCTCCTCAGTATTGGTCATGGGGAGCACACCACGGCCCCAGTTAGTCAGGGGGGTACACCTCAGCCCCCATTGGTCAAGAAGGGTACACTTCAGCCAATAGTTGTCAGGAAGGGGTACACCTCAGCCCCTCTCAGTGATTATTATGATCAAATCGGTACAGCGGCTACAAATGCCCTACCTTGCTGATCAACCAAGACGGGTGCACAATTCAACTTTAGTCAGGGGGCACTACAGCAAGCTGATTCCCCTGAATTCAGTTACACATACCCCTTCAAATGAAAATCACCCGGGGTCAGACAAGGGTGTAATCGGGGTGGAGGGGTCATTGCGTTGCGCCTCAGCGCGACGCATGTTTGGGGTCACGTAACTGGGAGTCACTGGTGAGGTGGCAATGATCAATTTATCACCGTATCGGTAGTAGTGAATAAATTCGTTTACGATACTGAAAAGACTTCGTTGAAGTTACTGACATTGTACTTAATTCCACTGGTAAACAGTGCAGTTATCTAAATTTGCTACAAAGGCACATACTATTTTAGTGATAAAAATGATGAATAATCGTGTTTATATTAAACAATTTTTTTTTTCCGGCAAATAACAGTTCATTTCGGTAAATAATCAGGTACTAGGTAAAACCCTGACCAGACCATACCAGAACACGAAAAAGGCCGATCGTACTGGAAATTTGCGCCGTTATGACTTGCACACAATTTTATTATTATTTATTTATTATTTCGATATTATAAATATCTGCATTGGGTACATGTGTAACCAAACTAGATTTTTATTGTTAAAGTAATAATATTGAGCACTAAGAGTTTTCATCTGTAATAGAAACTATAAATGTAAGTTCATCGCAGGGATTTATATGTGTATATAGGCCCGCTCATGTTTTACCGAGTTCTGAGCATTCTCTGTTTAAATTGTTTTGTTCATATCGGCGAAAATTTCCAGTACGATCGGCCTTTTGCGTGCTGTAGTCTTTCACCCCTAGCAATTAAAATTTACAAAATTGAAAGACACCTCAATAATTACGATCTTTGCGGGACTGTTTCCTCCCATTATGACGGTCAGGAAAAATGTTAGAAATTATAAATTCGCATAGAAAGTACAGTAACAATGCATTGAATATAGCCTATGCTCACTACAGATGACCACTATACAATTTACATTCGTAAATCTCGATCTTTACAGGTCAAGTTCGATTATTGCCACGTGTGGACTAAATATTTCAGAGAAACACATGTGCACCTGTATGATTGTCGTTATACATTTTCACACTTGCATGTTACTGAATAGCTCAAAGCGGGAGCATCCGTTTCCTTTGGACACATTTCTAGTTTTTGCTCTATTACTTTAGGTAGAAAAACTCTGACATGTTGTAAAACAAATGATTAAATAGTACACCATCTTATATTCACTACTCTGGGAAATATTACATATTGTGTATGCCATAAAGTTTTCCTATTCTCTTCCTGTTTGCAAGAACGGTAACATACACTTCCACATAATATACTTGTATAAATAATATATATGTCTTTGAACAGTTAGTCTAGTTATTATGATAATACTAAACAATGCCACCAGGGATTTGACGGGTATATTGTCGTAATTGTAAGACTTAGTGTAATTTGAAAAATTAAAAAAAAACCTTGCTTTTTTCTATTCCTTGGTTTTATTCAAACAGGTCGTTACAATGAATTATTAAAAAGATCCCGTTTTTAAAGTTGTTAAGTATATAAAGAGTATGCATGTGATTATATTATTATCGCAAACACATTTTAAAAGTCTGACAAGACTTCTGGCATTTATTCTTGTTTTCATAGTATTAGCTCACCTGAGACAAAAGATGACAGTCGACCTTGAAAACATTCTAGATACCACATTTCATATCAAATAATCATGAAAATTGGTCAGAATGTTTGTCTCAATGATATCTAGGTCAAGTTTGAATCTGGGTCACCTGGAGTAGAAACTAGGTCACACAGTTAAATTAAAGAAAAACCTTGAAACACTCTAGCAGTCACATTTTAGTCAATCATCATGGAAATTGGTCAGAACGTGTGTTTCAATGATTTCTAGGCCAATCTCGAATCTGGGTCACCTGGAGTCAGAAACTAGGTCACACAGTCAAATTAAAGAAGAGCAATGTTAAAACTCTAGATGTCACATTTTAAAGCCAATCATATGAACATTTGTCAAAATGTTTGTCTATGTTATATTGGAATGGTGGTAACCTTGGGTCAAAAACTAGGATACAAGGTCAGATCAACAGATAACTTTTTACTGGAATGTTCCGGTCTTGATGATAACCAAACTAATCTGGATCACATATAGATCAAGGTTGATTTTGGACCACATCGTGTCATAAGTAGGCCATACACTCAGGTGAGCGATATAGGGCCAAGATGGCTCCTCTTGTTAGCAGTTCTAGTCAAGTTAAGAAAATCAGTCGATCTCTTGTTTTATTTAACCTTTCAAAATCGTGTTCCGAAGTCTAATACAGTTCTGCCTTTAATACAAGTTATCATCATTTCCTTGGGCAACGCTATCTTCTTTGCTGCGATTCGCAGCAACTTTTCTACTTGTTGACATCTGGGCATATACAACACGGGGCACCCAGTTCAGAAGGGGGATCAGGTGCTGGGGGCTGGCAGGAGGACACCGAAGCTCCTATTTATGAGAGGGAGTACAACCCAGCTCCTATTGAACAGTGGAAGCACGCCTCAGCTCCTATTTATAAGCGGGAGTGCATCCCAGCTTCTATTCATCAGGAGGAGGACACTAAAGCTCCTATTAGTGAGGGGGAGTACACCTCATCCCCTATTGATGAAGGGGAGTACACCCCAGCTCCCTCCTATTTATCAGGAGGACACCAAAGCCTCTATTAGTGAGGGGGAGCACACCCAAGCTCCTGTTAATGAGGGGGAGTACACCCAAACTCCTATAAAACAGGATGACACCGAAGCTCCTATTAATGAGGATGAGTACACCCCAGCCCCTATTAATCAGGGGAAGCACACCGCAGCTCCTATCAATGAGAGGGAGAACACCAAGCTCCTATTTATCAGGACATCAAAGCTCCTATTTGTGAAGGGGAATACACCTCAGCCCCTATTAACCAGGGGGAGCACATCTCAGCTCCTATTAATGAGAGGGAGTTCACCCCTGCTCCTAGTAATCAGGGGGAGGACACCAAAGCTCCTGGTAATCGGGGGAAGTACACCCTAGACCCAATTGATCAAGGGGAATACACCCCAGCTCTTATTAATAAGGGGGAGTACACCCAAGCTCCTATTTATCAGGGGGGAGTGCACCTTAGACCATATTATCCAGGGGGTATAACCCAGTTCCTGAGAATCATAGGGTGTACAGTCCAGTCCCCCTCAGTCACGAGGGGTACATTACCATACACCCCATGGCTAACACTCAGAGATATGCCCAAGTTCCCCATTATCCAGGGGGATACACCCCAGTACCTCTCAGTCAAGAAGAGTATTTTTCTACAATACCTGTGGCTAACACTGCGGGCTATGCGGCTCAGGCGGCGTATTCAGATGGTGTCCTATGCATTTATCAAGGGGGGAACACCCAAATCCCAAATAATCATAGGGGGTGGGGGTACACCAAAACCCATAATAGTCAAGGGGTGTACGCTTCAATCCCTCTTTATAAAGAGGGGAGGAGTACAACATAGCCTCCTTAGTCAGCCCGGTTAGCTCAATCAGTAGAGCACGAGACTTGTAATCTCGAGGTAGCCTGTTCGATTACCGGGGTTGACCAACTAAAATTACTAACAGTTTCGGATGAGACAAAAACCGAGGTCCCATGTATGGGTGCTATACACCTGGCATGTTAAAAGAACAAGGGGTGTCTCTGGAATTGGGACGTTTTCTGTATCTTGCACTAACCTCTGAAACCTAAAATAACTTGCCTCTTATGGGGGCGTTGGTCATGTGGGAAACCGGTACCAACGATAAAACCCTAATATACGATACGATATATAGCCTCCCCTTACACACCAACTGCGACATGTACTCACAGATACGTTCCAGTGCTGGGGACACGGCCAACCAGTTTAGTAGGGGGTCCTTCCTGTCCAGTGTCTAGTGAGGGAAGGTATACACCTGCACCTCCTCTCACTCTACCTACGGCACCTGTTCAGGGTGTTGCTACGCAATACCAAGCATCAAACACCGGTGAAGTATATACACCACCCCGTCTTGCAGGTCTTATAAAATGTGGACCCCCCCCCCAGCTTACAACAGCGGGGGAGCTCGGACACCCATCGCCGGGGCTGGGGCAAGGGATCCCTTTCTCACCTTTACACCAGAAAAAGTTGGTGGCGTAATTTAACTTTAACATAATGCAATTTATATGTTTTTACTTTAATTTTGTAGTAGGTTTCAAAGCAGAATACCCTTCCTGTCTACTAACATGTATTTAGAAACTTAAAATATAATTAAATGGAGAAAATATTCATCATTTTTTGGTAACTATGAGTTTCTCTGTTTTTCAGCTACCAGAAAATAGTGGTAAAGTTTGAAAAAAGGCTAGCGCGAAACAAAGTCCCGATAGTACCTGTTTTCCCCTTAATTGTAATGATATTATATTGATCTTTAATTGATCACTTTAAGAAAATCGTTGAAATCCTTTCACTGATTTAAAGGTCATCGATATGCATTAATTAAGTGCCATTCTGAAAATAAGTGGGTGGGGTAATCAAATTTTGACATTTTGCATTTCGACAAATATTTGTTCTGAGTCAATTTTTTTAGTGATTTTCAATCACAGTACCATTATTTTCAACAATCATGTAATAAAACGTGTTTTATTTTACCAATGGAATAAACAGGAGATAATGAAGGTTAACTATGACTAAGTAACGTTTATGTATTCGCAAATATGGTGACATAGTTTGTTAAAGCCTAGCGCAAAAAAGCCTGGATAGGTACCCATTTTAAAGTTTTATTTTGATAGTGATACGTTCCCCTTGATGTATGTTGATTTTCAGAAAATCGTTGAAATCTGAACACAACATAGCAGACATCCTTAAGTCATAAATGATACACTGAAAATGAGAAACAGTTAATTGTAAATGCACTTATGCTATAATTCGATTCTCTCAAACGAGCATAAATCATTTACCATCTCTCATCATAAACCTTTAACAATAAAAACACAACACAAAGTGGGATCGTGTTTGAGCCGTCCCAGTAAACCGTTTATTTGTATAACTGTACCTTAATACAAGTGGATTTTATGTATGTAAACATAAAATAATTTATGGTGTTGGGCACGGATTTGTTATTATATGTGTTTTTGTTAGACGATATATTTTCGTTCGTTATCAATTAGTGTTTTAGTTACTTTTCACACTTTATTATTACTACTATTAGATTAACCGGGCTCCAGCCAATCAGATCTCTCCTTAGGTACTTACCAATCACAGACCACGCTTCACATAAGCTCTAGCGTGTTTTCAAGAATTACCTACATAAATTATCGTCCGAAAACTTTTTCAAATATTTGGACTATTTCTTGGTTTTTTATCGTTCTAATTGTGCATTATTTTATATCATCATCTATGTGATACAGTGCATTCTTCAATTACGGACAAATCGACCCAGGATCAGTGTCGATATCTCCAACAGTAAGGAAATATTTTGTGTCGTTACCCGATTCCTTTGTTTGGAGCACGTGGCCTCGCTTTGGCTTTGGCAGCTCGGTCTAACATTCTGGTGATCGCTCGAGATAAAGTGATACATTATGCCATTGAAGGTTCAAATTTGTGGACACTCTTTTGTTAAGCGCTTGAAATCTTTCATCCGAGACAGTGACCATCACGATTTTCAATTTCAATTGAATCCTAGGGATTTTATGGTTCAATCGACCTATACTGGAAGTTATGTTCAGGACATTGCAGAAAATCATGAGTTGATTTCTTCATTCAATCCGGATGTGGTGATCCTAATAGTAGGGACAAATGACCTCACTCATAATTCTACCTCTCCTCAAGACGTATCAGAACAGGTGAAGGACTGTGCACAGCTTCTCCGACTCTCTCTGGGAGTTAAACTGGTTTTAATCTGTCAGGGAATCTATCGTGCACCAGCATCGATTAATAGAAGACGCCCTTTGAACACTGAATGGTTCAACAACAGAGTGGACATTTTCAATGCTACATTAGGTTCATTACTGGTTGGAAGAAGTGACGTATACCTTTGGAAACTGAAAGGATTCTGGTCAACACGTAGTCAACAAGCTGTTCTAGGGCAAGACGGCCTACATTTGTCAACACATGGCCAGTTGAAACTATTCCAGAATATTCGAGCTGCCATCGTCTTTGCCAGGAACCGATTACATTCCTCCTAGTCACTACCCTCCACTACGTTTTACGTCCAAGATATGTATTCAAAGTTATATTTTCAATTTTGGACTCAAATTTTTATATACAGTTTTGTTTAAAATTGGTTTCCTAAGAGTGAGAGGGTGTATTAACTCTTTGGGACCGACGACCAACAGCGTTTTATTTAGTGCTTTTTAGCCTGTCCGATTATAGTGGTTTCGAACCTATAAATTTTTTACACAGTCAGTTATTTCTACAAAGTACCGGAATCTAAATAAAAATAAAAAACAATATATTTTAAGCCTCAATTACGTTCACTAGGGCTTATGCTACCTTGTCACACCCCTCAGAAGGTAATATACAGTTGCCTTATAGGACATTTTGTTCAAGCTTTACAATTTGTTCCCGTCCTAAAGGAGCAGGGGCGCATTTTGTGTCCAGCTGTCTAATGTAAATTATCGTACTATGACTAAGCTAACTTTACCTCATTATTGGTTTTAACTGTTCCTTCCTATGGAGCAGCATAATGGTTATATAACTAAAGCGATTATCATCTGCCTGCACAACGGCAGAAGGCATTTTGAGAGTGTACAAGGCAATTTCATATATAGATTTCTAACAATGTTTTCTTAGCTACATTAGGAAATGTGCGAGCCGTTCCACTCCCTTACATTTTTCCTGTCGTAATGGCAGAGTTTCATTGCCCGGTAAAGTACACGTCTCTCTTTTACCTGTTAGTTAACTGACAGTGCTTCTACTACCTGTAAAATAGCTGGTTATTCCTGCTAATGCAAGTATTATTCCTGCTGACACAGCAGTGTTATTCCTGCTACATAGCAGTGTTATTCCTGTTGACACAGCAGCGTTATTCCTGCCAATAGGGCAGTGTCATTCCTGCCGTTAGGGCAGTGTTATTCCTGCCGATAGGGCAGTGTTGTTCCTGCCAGAAGGGCGGTGTTATTCCTGCTGTTACGGCAGAGACAATACATTTCTACAGCTGAGTGGTTGAGATGCAGCTTGTTCAATTAATATGTTTAGCTACATGTCCAGAACAATGTGTTGCACCGAACTCTATTATTAATCAGACATCACGGCCATCATTCGTCATGTCTCCCAATCAGCTTTGGTATCAAAGTTCTGAATAAACGTTTAGATCTTCAAGTATGATTAACAAATGTATAAATGTATAGCTTATGGTCTATTTCCAGATGCGTCGCTCCAGGCGTCCTATCAAACCAAAGGAAGATGACCAGTTTATATCACCACCCCTTTCCAGCACAAAAAAGAAAAACAGTACAGTGAAACAAAAAAATCAACAATCAGGTAGCAACAATGTTTCAAACAAAAGTAAAGAAAATAACATCAGGCCAGCTACTACCCGGAAATCTAAATTGACTATAAAAAAAACGAAGAAGTCAGGCAAGGTCCAACAAAAAGTGCAAAGTGAACTGTCAAGTAGTGATAGCGACGAGTCGTCTAAGATGCAGACTAAGAATCATGCAATCGATACGTCATCGGAAAGCAGTCCTGAATCAGATAGTGACTACGTGTCAGTCGGGTGTACTGCGAGCGGGCTACTCAATTCTACTTGGAAAGGGGAGGGGAAGGTAGGAAGCTATATAGGAACGGTCCACCCTGTCTGCTAACCTGCGCATTGACTTCTTTTTTTTCTTTTTTTCTGCTAACGAGAGGTCAATTTCAAGCGTTCTCATAAGATGTCAATATACCTAGGTTTGAGTACGACATGTCTGCTTTATGTCTGTGAAAAAATATTTGCACGCACTCAAAACACTATCCCAAAGGGGCCTGTACGCGAACGTTGGTAAAATGAAAATTTTCAAAGCTGTTAAAATTGTGTCCAAGGTCATTTTCAAGGTCGTCTTAAAGTGTCAGCATTTGCCTCGGACGTCTGAGTTTTCAACATTCAGGAGCTGTCGGCATAGCCTTTAAATTCATACAGACAAAACGTGTTCCATACGGTCACTGTCACTTCTATGGAAGGCCAAACCTGTCTTAACCCGCGTATACGGTTTATTACGTTACAGGTGTTCAAAGGATATAAACAGATCTAGAAAAAGGGCTGGTAAAGTATAGTAATTAACAAATCAAGGCTATAATCTCGATATAAAAACCAAATTTATGTGTGCGATGCGTGTGCGTCTGTCTGTCTGTCGGTCGGTCGTATGTGTGTGTGTGTGTGTGTGTGTGTGCGTGCGTGCGTGCGCCTGTGCGTATGTATACACTCAACATAAAGCAAAAACTGGAATTAACGTTTTTCCTGGCAAAATACATCGGAATAATTTTCCTTGAAAAGAATACTTGATTGGACCGTTCCTATATAAGCATCATAAATGGGTTACATGTACTTTTCTTGTTTGATTTAAAAAACAAATATTTTTTCTTCGTTTGAATATCACTTTAAATACGTTTAAAGGGAAATAATTTCATTATATATGTCTTTTAATACAGGAGGGATAATACTTGCGCTATGTGTTTATATTACTTTTTGGTATTGTCGGATACCTTGGTTTCGGTAGACGTGTAGACGTTATACTATCCTCGTACATTATATGAAAATGCAGGAACACATATTTTGTAATTGACCATTCTTCTTAAAGATAAAAAAGTTTCAGTAGTAACTCGTGAGCGCTGAATATTTAAGTTTGGTTAAAGCCAAACGGGGTACAAAAGTTTTTGGTATCAAAATGATTATGAGATGATTTACATAAAATCTACATGTTTCTATTAAAATGGGTCCTGATACAGAAGAAAAGGTAATCAAAGGGCATTACTTCCTTAAAAACATCATTGAAGCTGAACACAATGATAGTATGCGATTGGAATTACCTGTGAAGCTTTATTGATTTCAATCCAGATGCTCCTTATAGTAGCCAAAACATAAAGCGTTCTATGCACTATAAGTACGTGTAATGAATGGGCTATAATTCAATGTAAATACCATCAAACCGGAATGTGTTTGCAATATACGCACCTCCTCTTGTTAGAAAAAGCTTCCCATAAAGATTTGTTGAATACCAGCCTATTTTTGCTTAAAATTTCATAGACGATATGTATTATTATAAAAAAAGTAATCAAAGGGCAATGCCGCTGTGAAAAATCGCTTAACTGGAACATATTGATAATAAACACACCTGCTATAGCAAGAAAGCTTCCCATGAAAATTTATATAATACTAGCATGTGGTTGACACCAACGTTGCCGTTACCTGGTTCAAGAGGTCTTGTGACCATATATAATATAGATTCGATAAGTGCAGAAGGTAAATGTAGGCAACACAACAGAAATGTCGTAAATATAAAAGATAAATAGGTCATGTACTATTTACGTACATATTATTATTAATATACTAGTATGACAAACTAATATTCAAGTATTACATGGCAAAATATATAAAAATAAGACGTGTAGAAGCATCTTTTAACCTTTCTCCTCATTGCAATGAAAATATGTGAATACGACGTAATACGAATGCATGTATGTTTTTGCAGCTGACCAATGAAAACTGTACAAACCAAATTTGACTGGAATATAACTGTCAAACCAATAGTACATCACATCGCTGATGGCTTGAATCCACTGGTACGTGTGTTCTTCCGATCACAGCAGTTTCATTTATATCCACTATTGAATATGTAGAAATGTGTTTGTTACGCTTGATTATTATAACACAAAAGTAATCGCAATAATGTGCAGAGTCCGATTGTCCTCTAAGTGTATCACAGTGTCAAATTTGTATATATTGGAATTGCTGAGGTAATGTCATCTGAAACAGATATGTATATCATAAGTAACTACTGTGTTTTCTCATTTACTAATGTATGTCCTTGCCAGTTATTGAATGTATAACTATGATAATAGTTGACCTCTTTATAATTATTTTAATGCAATATGTGTTTGTGACTTCTTATATTTGTTTCCATCATTTACTAACATTAACAGTCGAGTAAGTTTCCACTTTAAAACTTTTTTAATATTTTACCATTGACATGTTTGCAGTACACAAAAGAAAGATGTGTTATATAAATGTCTAAACATACTAACCTGTGTCTGCGTTAGCTTCTTCTGAATCATTTTCTTTTCTCCCGGTCGCTTTACTGCCTATGAGAGATAAATAAATTGTAAATAACTTGAATGACATTGAAATCGGGTACATTTAAGTGTCCTATGCCAATAACAGCAACTGTCTCCTGCTCAGTCAGGTTTGAGACAAAAGTAACAGTTTCTGATTGTAATTTCGTCAAGAAGCTAGAATCGTCATCAGAAATTATAAGCGATTGTAATAAAGATATGGTCACGCTATTTTTACAATTTACAGTGAAATAATATCAGTAAGGCATCGATAAGAAAGGTATATGCATATTTTGGTATAACTGTATCAGCTTATATCAAAGGAATACGGCGCGAACAATATTTAAAACGACCTGTATATTTCTCCAAGTCAATGTTATCCTGCGGCTGGAGATGCGACGATGCGAATTTAAAGATTAATATTTCATATACGCGTATAGTGGTTTAATAATACTAATCCATACACACGCGAAATTTACAAGACAATTATCGTCAAAATTTCGTGTTAGTATGACATCTGTTCAAGCGGAGAAATCGAAGGCGGAAACCAGATGCCGTAGGAATATGGCTTTTGTGTTACTATATAACTGACATTGTGTTCATTGTACTGCTAAAAACATGAATGTTTAATCCATAATTTTCAATCTATTTATATTTGTTTCTCTTGTAAATAATATGCATAAACATTTTTGAAATAGAATAGTTATCGAAGTTGCATAAACACATTTAACGTAGAAAAACATATCGCATCAATTAAAGTCGCATATATTTCCAGCAGGGATTCGTTCTGATTTGGCGCGTAGGTGAGTCGCCCGCTAGTGACATAATGGTTATCGTACGTCTACCTGTGCTGTGCCTGGTATTAAAGAATAGGATCTCGAGATAAATGTGCTCAGAAAAGAAGGTGTCTCATCAGTCAGAAATGCTTGCCCTTTAAGTAGTGTGACACTATATATAAACAAACAATTTATCCTTACAATTCAATTCCATTCAATATACTTTATTTAACGACGGTTACACAATAAACAATTTCAACATCATTTATCTCACTTGCGGCCGTCAACAATATGATTAAAGAAAACATTTACACACAATCAAGCATTCTAAACACATTTAAACAATGGTATATACAATGTATATATAAAAACATTAAAGAAGACGAACGCTGTGAGCGAGTTGCCTGGATTACTTCATATAACCATTCTTTTTATAATCATGGTTGTTTTCCAAGAAGATAGTTTCTGTAGTGTTTGCGAAACGTGTATAATTTATCACAGGTACGGATCTGAACCGGGATTTCTTTCCAGACAACCATAGCAGAATATTGGAAACTGTATTTTGTATAACGCGATTTAATTAATGGATGAGGAATATCGTTTTTGTTTTTGGAACGAAGACTAATATATAATTGCAAAATTACCTTTATCCAGTCTTAATTTTTCATATTCATTTTCAATTCTGTCAACATCTCCTCTGTCTGTAAAGTGTATATAAAATAAATTTTGTTAAAGCTGACAAGAAGAGCTAAAGTAATGTACATTGTACTTTTCGTTTACATGGCAAAACTACATATACAAGCCGAAAGGCATTTCTAAACTATCAATCACTTAAGACACCTGTGTATAAGGCCATTACATGCTTGTTCAAATGTATTACAACAAGTGTCCACAATTGCGAGAAATCATTCATTACTGTTTCTTCAAAAGAGTTATAGCGTTGTACAATCTCTATTACCAAATACACTCTTGAATTATGACCACGTCTGTCAAGGTGATAATTGTGACAAGAATTCAATATATTACACAACTATATTATTTACCACCAAACACAGGTTTTGCTGTCTTGAAATCGTCTTTAAACTATTTGTTTATCTTTCTTTGGTGTAATATCTTCATAGACTGTCACAGTTCTTTTACAACTGTTTTCTTCTGTAAATATAATATAAATGGGAAGCAATACTATACATGTACAATAATGCACTTTGATATGATGTGGCATTCACCAGTAGAAGGCATTCTTTATATATGAACGAATTACTAAGTGATTATAGTAAAAGACAGACTAATTTCCTTACAGACAAATATGTTTAGGCATCAATTTTTTTTTACATTTGAAATTAATAAAAAAATTTTATAAAAAATTTTTTTTTTTTTTTTTTTTTTATATAACTAATTTTTTAATAAAAAAAAAAAAAAAAAAAAAAATTTTTTTTTTTTTTAAAAAAAAAAAAAATTTTTTTTTTTTTTTTTTTTTGTGGGTTTTTGTTGAAAAAAAAAAAAAATTATTTTTTGGGTTTTTTTTTTTTTTCTATCTTTTTTTTTTTTTTTTTTTTTTTTTTCTTCCTTTTTCCGATTGAATTTATATCTATAAATATGTATAAATAATTTATTTAGACTTTTTGACTCGGGAATGAAATATTCCAAACATGATGAAAAAGTTTAGAATAATTTTGACTGGCTTGCGGATAGGACACATTTACTTTATCTACATATGTATCTATCTATATTTTTTGTTTTAGGCGTAAGGATGTGTACAAGAGCTGAAATGGTCCTGCAATTTAATTTTAAACTGTCATTGGAAAAGCATGAACATCCTAACTATAAACAGTCAACCATCGGTCCTGAAAAGAATACAAATGCACGAGTGGTTTTGAATGCAAACGTGTGTTTTTTTATAACAACATCCACACATATCATATGTATTTCCAAAGGGATCAGTCTTTTTCGTGAAAACTGATTTCAATCGGCGTGCGTGCAATTTTACTCTTCAAATTGAATTTTACTTACGCAACTGTTGATACTTGTTTATAAAAGCAGAAGATCTTTTTAGGTAAGAGTTCAACTTCAAAGACATCTTTTAGAAACAGAAAGAAAAAGTGTCGCTCCTTCCATCTCATATCAGCTATGAGAAACCCATATAGACGCAGCACTTCAGTTGACGAGAATATGGCTGGTATCTCAACTTGGTAATTCAACAACTCATTTAGCAAGCGAGTCATTCATTTGACATACTCCGTTGAGCTTCAGTGTGCAAGTAAGAAGTGAAAAGGTAGTGACTTAGCAGAAGTTTTATGTATCCGGTAGTAGATTAGTTTAGACAATATTTTATTAACTCATGCATTTACAAAATATGAACAATACATACTCAATAAATTCAGGATGTTGTGGAAAGCTAACAACTTAGTCGATAGTTGATTGTTCCAACTATTCAGGCACATCTGTAACTTTGAATTATTTTCATTAGATCTTCAGTTTAGCGGACTATACAGGTTTTACATTTTTTATCTGATTAATTGATATAAATATAATATATAATTTGTCTGATTTACAGTCTCACTACGGTGCTCCTGTTTCATTTTGCCATACATTTTTGCAAAGGCGAGACCATAAACAAACTTTTTCATAATTACTTACAACCTAAGAGGACAAGGAAGTATAAAAGCAGTGTTGACATTGTAGTTTTGCACTAGGCTGACTAAAGAAACATGTTAAATGTAGTGTGCGTTTGATATTTATCGAATTTTACATTCATTATATTTATATTGCTGAAGAGACCGTTCTACAATGTGTCATGGACATCCATGGACGAAGTTCGCAGTAGTCGTACATTTTTACATGTACCAATGGCAGAGGGAAAACACTGGGATTAATGACAAAAAAGAAGCAATGCGCCTGTCCTTACTCCACATCATAAACTTTGGTTCGGGTCGAACAGTAATGATGCTATATTTTTGTCCAACATTTACTTTTTGCTTAAATCAAATGGACCTAGTAACTAAGCTTAGTTTTCAATACTTGCTCGATATCTGCATTACGACTTAATTGGTTCTTTATCATTTTCCTTGTTCTTTTAATAAGAAATAAACACAATCATAGTTACTCTTATATTTAAAAGTGCAATACTGTGACGCACACACAAAATAAAATACTAATAACTAAATAATATCATTTTTTCAGAAATCATCTTGTTAAACTGCAGTCAATTTATAATGTCACCAAGAGTCATCACTGAAATGCATGTTTTATAAATTACGCTTAAAGGGAGAGTACAATTTTAAAAAGTATATCATGATTTACAACAACCTCCAAACATTTATGTCTCTTCGTCTATCGTGAACTTTCGTGATTTAATGTATGTTCATTAATCTGTTGTAGATATGCTGGCTTTATTGTTTGCAGGATAAAATTAATAGATACATGTATTGTCTAAAATTGAAATCGACATAAATGTTTTATTATCTTTTATCAATCAATTTGTTTTCCTTCAACCCGAAGGTTTAAACAAATTTGGTTATTTTAAGCAGCAAAAGAAGACAGTCAGCACAACTTAGCTCTGAAATAGAAAGGCATAATCAAACTTGCACATTTGAATACCTGTTTTAGCAACATAAACCTAAATGTAACGAACATGGTGAACTCTAATATGCCTATCGTATATTTTTATAGTCAATCGGAGTGCTTTAACATGATGAAGTACTTCCTTCAGACCTTTCTTGTTTACTCCCGCGCAGAAAATAAAAACTAATATTCGTATGAATACATCGGGATAAAATTGTTGCTTTATACTGGATGTACATACTTCGCATTAAACAACATTATTAAACTAGATGGATTGTGTAATGTAGTGTTACACGCATTTACATTCAGTTTAAGGGTTGATAAGGAAGAAATGCACAATCAATAAAGATTAAATGTCCATACACATATTGAATGTCTTATAAGCGATATAACTTCAGCAGGTTTGTAACAAATAGTCATGCTCTCGTTAAGATTGTATTCTCCCTTTATCTGATAACATGAATGAAATAAATGAAATTCAGACGCTTTACATATTAAGGGGAAGTACTGTAGAAAGCTTATTATTAATGACCTTACTTTAAAATTAGTTAAACTCTCCCTTCGACTGTTATCATGTAATAGATTGGGGTATTCCTTTATATCGTTTAAGATAAATGTATTGAAGGACGTTAGCACAGACCAGAAAAAGCCAGATACTAATTAATGCATTGTGTAGAAAGCAAAACACATAAGCCTAAATAAATAAAAACAAGGACACGATACTCCTCAAATAGGAAATGCAAAATAAAAAAGTGAAGTAAAAGTGCAGCCCCTTAACGATCTCGTTAACAGCAACGTGGGGTTAATTACGATTTTAAAAAGTGTTAATATCTCGCTTAGCAACAAACAGACCACAAAGCGGTTCAAGGACTCCTGTCCTTTCCCGTACGCGAAGAAAGACATACCGAGCAGTCCCGATAGACGGTTCAAATGCACCAGTATCAGAATATATTTTCTAAATGACGAAAATACCCCGATAATTATTTCATACTAGGGTACATAAAAAAAGTATGTATTTGGCCTTGCACATTTCTTTTCTTTACAATCGCGTGAAAGGATGTAATTGTTTAGCCATTTATCATTGTTTGATCATTGATGAGTTGTAACCTATTGCTGAAATAGCGAAGAAAGCAGGGATAAAGTATTTGCATTTGTTTATGAAGACGTGAAAAATAAACGCGTTGACGGCTGTCCTCCATTTAAATTTAAAAATAAAAAAAAAAAAAAAAAAAACCAAAAAAAACAACTAAAAAAATTTTTTTTTCCCCCCCCCCCCCCCAAAAAAACCCAAAAAAATTCAAATTGATGTTGTACATCGTATGGTAATGAATGATAAAAGAGTGACCTTTAAGCATATTGCTAATACTTTTAAGTGTTAACTTTCTCAGGAGAATTCTGATCCAGGATGAGAAGTTGGCGCATCACTTTGATACAGAGTCAAAGGTTTGAACTAATCATTGAAAACATCGTGGTTTCCGGTCTGTTAAGATGGTAGATTATTATCAGAGAGGTCAAACCATCACTGGGCAGAACTATGCTTATTAATTACGAAGGTTGGAGGACGGTAAGGCGAAACGATGGAGGAGGAGGGGGCTCAGAGCAGGTACCCTTTTGCTTCAAGATAATGTAATTGATAAATTTCAGTAGCTGCAGCTGCTGAGTGTGGCTTAGAACGTCGTCCACATCCCTCGTATTCACCCAAATAAGCACCCTCGAATGTTTACCTCTTTTCCAAATCTGAACTGCGTGGGAGGCATTTTTACAGTGATACATGTAATGACGTCATATATGCTATTGAAGTCTTATTGGCTGATCAGGAAATATTCCTTCGATATAGCATAATTAAGTCGGAGCATTGCACGATCAATCGAATTAGATTCAAAGGTTATTTTGTTGAAAGATAATTGCATACAAATGTGAATAAGCTTTGTTTATTAATTATTATGTTAGACCTCTTAGATACTAAATAAATCCCCAAACGCACAATTATGTTATGTGCTATAAATGATACAAGTTAAGCACGTAACACAAAGTTTTTCATGTCCTTTGTTATTTCGTTTGGAGTGTTTGATAATCCAGGAATACAATGGTCGTTTAGCGTAAGGGTAAAACAATATATTACTCCAACTTAAAACAAGTTTCGCTTCTTTAACTTCCACCTCAACATTTAACAGATGACCTGAAAAACGAATACAGTATTGGATTGCAAAATAATGTATCGAATCATACTAAATCACCGATATGTTTGAAAAGGGTTAAACCACATGCATATTTTCTGTTCACCGTAATCACGAATAAATACAATGGTTTTACGAGATTGTCAACTTATCTTCAAATGTTAGAAAATGATAAAATCTATTTAAGACGAAGAATGTTGAAGCATTTTGAGCTAGATAAAGAAAACTGTATCGAATCGGCGAACATAGCTTGTAACAGCTGAGGGCCAATAAATCACAATGATTTGATCGTCTACCAAAGTAGTCCAACAAGTGTTGTAAGAAAGACAATTTAGGACATTTTTAAAACGCAAATGAAATGATACTTTCAAATTAACACAAGGTGTATCGGTAAGATTACTTCATTAAATATATCGCTAAGCAGAAGACCAGGCAACGTATTGCTGCTACGTAATTGAATGTACGTTCAGAGAAATAAAAAATGATACAGTTTTGATCAATATCAAGACATACAATAATCTGATGAGGTTTTAACAAACGCTTTGCTTCTGAATTATTGAAACTGTGTTTAAGGCACAGCATGAGTTTGATAAGTTTCGTACTTCCGTTAGGGCCATCTGCATATTCGCCTTTGAAAAAGATTGAATCGCGATAAACACGAAGAGTATATGCTCCAATCACAAATAATGTGTTTAATGAACGTAAAATGATAAATAAATACCATTATAAAGAACAAAATATATCGCAAAATGACTCAATTTAGCACAAATAATAAATGTGGAGGCCTTCTGTAATAAATCGCTATCCACCCATTAGTTGCGCAACAACATCTTTACATAGATTATGTAATGTTGAACGGCACTGTAACATATCTTAAAATTCTGAGTTTTACCCCCCGCCACGAAGCGGGATGGGATATAGGAATAGCCTCCGTCCGTAACATCCTTCCGTCAGTCCGTAACATTTCCTGTCCGTTCCATATCTCCTTAACTCATTAAAGGATTTTCATGAAACTCGGGTATGATGATCACCTCATCAAGATGATGTGTAGAACGCATGAACCGGTCACTCTGGCTCAAGGTCAAGGTCACAACTCAAGGTTAAAGGTTTGAGTCTAACATTTCCTGTCTGCTCCATATCTCCTTAACGCTTTGAAGAACTTTCATGAAACTCGGGTCAGATTTTAACCTCATCAAGACGGTGTGCAAAATTTATGAGACGATCACGATGGCTCAATGTCAAGGTCACAAGTTAAGGTCAAAGGTTTGAGTCTCACATTTCTTTGACTACTTGAACAGATCAGTAACTTTATTTGCCTTTTAGAAATCTGCAGTGTGTACCTTTGAGAAAAACTACACGCAGTAACATTAGTTCCGTCAATGTTCTTATTTGCGGCGGGGGATATAGCTGTCTTTTAGAATGCTTTGTACCGATAATGACTTGAATGTATCGCTAAAGCATTAAAGTTAAGGGAAGATATGTGCAACTATTTTATTCTTTATACTTTTGAACTTAATTAAATTTAAACTAGTTTTAGGGAGTGTCTCTTTTAATCAAACACAATATATATGGCAGAAATATCTCGAGTTCGATTGTGAGCAAACTCATGTTTGTATGTCCAGAGAAATTGTCCCTGAAATAATAATAATGTTGTATTTCAGTTTGTTTATACACTCAACCACTTTTCTAAGTATACACCTAAACGAAATATTGTAGTTTATTCAATTTTCAAGATATTTTGAGATTATTTCAAATTCACAAGCGATGGCCCTAACGGAATTCCGTAGATAAGTTCCTACTTTTGTACGAACATTTCAAAAGCAATATTAAAGATATACTCCCTATATATAGAAGATTATATGCTCCAATCACAAATAATGTGTTTAATGAACGTAAAATGATAAATAAATACTATTATAAAGAACAAAATATATCGCAAAATGACTCAATTTAGCACATATAATAAATGTGGAGGCCTTCTGTAATAAATCACCATCCACCCATTATTTGCACAACAACATCTTTACATAGATTATGTAATGTTGTACGGCACTGTAACATATCTTAAAATTCTGAGTTTTACCCCCCGCCACGAAGCGGGAGGCGATATAGGAATGACCTCCGTCCGTAACATCCTTCCGTCCGTCCGTAACATTTCCTGTCCGCTCCATATCTCCTTAACTCCTTAAAGGATTTTCATGAAACTCGGGTATGATCATCACCAAGATGATGTGTAGAACGCATGAACCGGTCACACTGGCTCAAGGTCAAGGTCACAACTCAAGGTTAAAGGTTTGAGTCTAACATTTCCTGTCTGCTCCATATCTCCTAAACCCTTTGAAGAATTTTCATGAAACTCGGGTCAGATTTTAACCTCATCAAGACGGTGTTTCAAAATTTATGAGACGATCACGATGGCTCAATGTCAAGGTCACAAGTTAAGGTCAAGGGTTTGAGTCTAACATTTCTTTGACTACTTGAACAGATAAGTAACTTTATTTGCCTTTTAGAAATCTGCAGTGTGTACCTTTGAGAAAAACTACACTCAGTAACATTAGTTCCGTCAATGTTCTTATTTGCGGCGGGGAATATAGCTGTCTTTTAGACTGCTTTGTACCGATAATGACTTGAATGTATCGCTAAAGCATTAAGGTTAAGGGAAAATATTTGCAACTATTCTATTCTTTATTCTTTTGAACTTAATTAAAGTTAAACTAGTTTTAGGGAGTGTCTCTTTTAATCAAACACAATATATACGGCAGAAATATCTCGAGTTCGATTGTGAGCAAACTCATGTTTGTATGTCCAGAGAAATTGTCCCTGAAGTAATAATAATGATGTATTTCAGTTTGTTTATATACTAGGGGTTATATATCTTTAGCAATAATAACCCAACTCGAAGGAAATGTATTTGGTTGAGATCGATTATTGCTTAGATACAACCAGAAATTCAGCGACACGTCCATTTTAGCCTGGTAACCACCTGTACGTCACATTGTTTAGCAACAACGAGTAAGCTTTAAACATTGTATAACGTTAATTACAGAATAATTGAATTACAGGCATAATAAAACAAAAATGGGTAATTACATTTAGAAAACTTGCAGTCTTTAAGTGTATTTCACTACTGAAACCACATTGTTTAGCAGTCACAACTAAACCTTCATAAAATCTGTATTGCCATAAGATCTGGGTCAAGTTCAATAAAGTGCCTAATCAGACCCGAAAATGAGTTATACCGTAAGAAATTCTGCTATAATAAGCACGTTTCTACTCTGCAGCAGAGACAACAATTTCATGATTGAATTCAGTTATGGGCCTGATTAGACCAGAAACTTGTCCACGTTTAGGGAGACCTTTGAGCTCGTTTTTGTTATGAAAGCATCATTTTAGCAGCACAAAAGGCAACAAAATAACGGTCAAGTTCTATGAAACCGGGATGTAGGTCATGCTGTTGGTACATTGAATATGTATTTAATCATCGCAATCAAACATACATGGAATGTGTATAGCCGAAAGATATTTGTCAAGTTTTATTTTGGGCCCAATGAGACCAAAAATAGGTCTACGTTGTGGAAAAAAGCTTCTATGTTTGAGCAAGTTTTCGCTCTGGAAGTGTTTTGTGAAATCATATTCAAACATTGATTAATGTGTTGTCAGTTAACGATAATATGTTAAACTAAGTGATTAGGACAATGCTGGCCCTTTAGTTTAATATTTAGATATATGAAGCTGTTTCTTCCTTGACAGACGACACATTTCAGGTTCATACATTTGAGACAGTTCATATGGCTAATAGGCTAATATTCATGTAAGGGTAAAGTGTTAAAAAGACATGTAATGAAGCTTTTACCTAGCAAACAACTGTTTTGAGCTATACGACCGTTTGTGTTTCGACTGATACATGAACTATATGCGCAAGTTCTGTTTATAGTTTCAAGATCTGATAAATGTGCAATCTAGTGGGTCGTACATATAAAATCACTATCACTCGTTTTATATCAATCATGATAAGTGGTGGTATTTTACATATCTATAAAACAGTCAAACTTATCCAGTTTTTATATATACATACATACTGTTTCACTGTGTCTTGACAGCTGGATTTAGTTTGATTTTGATAAGAAAATGTGAGCAGATATATATATTCTAGAACGAATACAAAAATATTACATCTGCAACAAACGAAACTTGTACTTTTATAATATAGGCACATTTCACAATATCTAGAGATTACTTTTCGAGTAAATAATTTCGTAATTACTGCACGTAACGACATATTTTAGAGTGAACTTGTTGACATTTTATATCGTTTTTTTTTCTTAACATATCATAACAAATAGCAACAGAGAAAATACATTTGAAAGTAACACACCAGCTAGTATGGAAAGCGTGACACATATTTGCGAGCAAAAAGATACACTGTTATAGGCAACGGAAAGAGAATATCAGCAAACAGGTAAGTTTACAGATATTACTTCTCTCTTAGTAATAAAATGAAAAAAGCTCATGTAAAAGTTTGAAGGGTAAAAACAAAAATAATATCAAACAGGGAATGCCACGTACCAAAAACCCCCCCCCCCCCCCCCCCCCGCACCAGAAGTAAACCCCAACCCAGCTTTTGCTATTTTCGGCCAATAATACCATACTAAAGTGATTTTTACATGGATAAAAACATTTAATTTCAATTCTTAATCAATTACATTTGAATTTGAGTCTACCATTAACTCCGAGTTTCACCTTCCCACAAAAGAAAAAAACGTAATTGAACTACCTAAATCAGGTTACATTTTTGTAACTATCCTTTTGGACGGTACAGGGAAGTAAAAAATGCTTCAAATGACTGAGCAAACATCTATTTCATAGATTAAGTATGAAACCAAAGAGAAATTTAGAAAACGAATTATGAAAACACAATAAAAGTTAAACAAGAGTGGCGAACTATCACAAAATACAGCTGTCAAATTTTAGGGAAATGTCACGCTAATTTAAACACTTTTGTTATGTGTATAGTGCTACAGGTCAACCCCAGTATTGTATGGGTTTTTTAAATTGACAGAGTTTTCAATAATCAAAGGGATGCGCCGTGGTTTAGGGATGGAGCCTCGGGCTCAAAACCCGGAGTTTATGGGTTTATATTGCAGCGGCATTTGACCGCAACCTCCACAAGCCCTTTTACAGCTTGAGTAGTGGTCAAAACTCGAGGAAACAGTCAATGTGAGTAGTTAATATATTAGACACAAGAAATTGTTCTACAATCGATGTAATAAAAACATATTTAAACTAAATTATCGACAATGACTTTATCAGTAGCAACATGAATACAACGGAAAGTAAACGGACAACAACTCTGGAGTGACTTGGGCTATTTGGCTGGTTATCGAAGCTTTTGCTCTAGACATTCACATCAATGTTCACCGAGAGTTGTGGATGTTAGAGAGCCGACAACATTGTGAGCGCCACCCGCATGTCCGCGGGCCCGCTACGAGTGATCCAATAAAACGGCCCGTCACGATGAGTGTATTAGCTATTCAAGTATATATCAAGATATTCAGGCCAAAGAAGAATTTAATATATATCCTCATTAGTTAGGATATTCACAACGTCTCAATTCATGTGTGTAATTTGTGCACTATTTGCAGAGGCTAAAATGAAAATAATCATTATACAAGGTGATACCGTAAAAGGCCTTACCCCAACATATTGCAACTGATTTGATTAATTGTAAATCTGCAAAGTGAGGTGCAGTGAGTGATACAATAAGAGCACTACATTTTAATCATATCATTCGTTTTGCTTAATTGTACTGTTTCATTTTAATTCTAATTGAAGAAAAAGTCTACCTCTAAATATTCGTAGTATCAATAACAGAGAATTACAGAGGACAATCAGATTAATATAGCTACATATAAATATCAAAAGCTACAGGAAAGGACACTATTTTAATCATATTATCATTTAGTGTGCGTTTCCGCTGGATCGCATGCGTATAATTTTCTTACATACCAGAAAAAGAACTTTCTATTTGCAATGATTCTTCCTCTTTTATTTCTTTTCCATTTCTTCTCTATCTTCTTTGCATACACGTTGATGGTAACAATCATGATACCAATTATCTCGCTTGGCGCCCATAATAAAAATGAGTAGTGATAGAAATGAGTTCGAAAATGGGTGATGTTAAGATGTTTCCTACTGTTTTAAATTTCAATCCACAAACATGTCGGGTAATAGATCGTCCTCATGTGTAACCTCGGACTAAACATTTGACTACTGTGTATGGTATGTGCTTAGTGGCGATTTCACTTTTTGAACTAGGCCAAAACACTGCTATTACATAGTTTACATTACATTTTTTCCATGTCTGCTGCTTTTCGCAATGGTCAGTGGACAGTCTTTTGTGTATGGGTGTGGTTGATGTAGGATCTTAATTTTTATGGTGCTAAGACCTTATTAATTCTTATAAAATTTGCAATCAAATTCTTTAAAATTAGTTCTACATCCATTAAATAAGTAGTCCCTTGTATGTTGTGTTAATTTTCGTCTTAATAACCGAATGTAAATTCTTAGCTTTAAAAAAGCAGAGAGGCTGTTATTTGGTTTACTGTGTCAACAGTTTGAAATGGAAATAAAGTATTGATTCCATGTAAGAAAATGTCACATTTGACATGAAAGTGGGTACAATTTGGACGTTTGTGAAAGTTTGTAAAGAAGACATCACTTTTGAATGTTCAGATTTTACAAACCAGGCTTCTGACACAAATTGGACAGAAACATCTTGGAAAACATTCACATGCTGTCAGAATATACGAAAGCGCTGGACAAAACATCCCTTTCTTTACCAAAAAGATATGGTACAAGCTGTCACATGGAGATGTTAAAGTTGTCAGGCATATCGAGAAGAGACTGTTTGCAAGAAGTGCTTGCATACAGTTTGAAGCTGCATCGACAATATTTGTAGATTCAGAAAAAGGAGTAGTTTCTGCAGCAACCGAAGACGGACATCAGGGGATGAAATGATACCTTAAAGTTAGCAAGAGGGTCATGAAGGACATACATCGCTGACCTGAGTATAATTTCACTTTCGGATAAAGAAATGTATGCACGATAATTTTGAACTTTCTAAAGGTCAACATATAAAATATGTCGCAAAATGAAGCATAATTATTGACCGGTATCTTGACATGTGTTTACAAATCTGTACATATGGTTTGAACTTCATGACTGTAGCGTCACAAGTCAAGGCCAATGTGATTTCAGGTTAACGTTGACATCTGTTTGGAAAACGGAACGCATGAACCAAATTTCATCAGTGTAGCATCGAAAACAGGACAGTTTGGCATATGGGCCGGCCAATTTTGACCTCAGGAGAAAAAGTAGAACAGTCATTCGAGAGGACCACCATACAATGCTACATACCAAATACTTAGGCTTCATACGTTGCAATACTGGAGAGGAAGATTTAAAAATAATCCTTAATAAGTCCCCTGGAGCAGGCATCATTTGAACATCTTGGTAATGACCACTAGCTATGCTATATATAAAATTATCCACGGGTTTCAACAAGAGGATTGTCTAGTATGTCATTACATTTTATTGAAGTCTATATGAAACAAGTGAGAAGGTCATTATCGACCCAAGGGGAATAATTTGAATAATCTTTATAGTGGACCACTAGGCAATTTAACATTTCAAATATCAAAGCTCTTGTCCTCACTTTTACTAGTCTATATGAAAATGTTCCGCCCGGGAGCAATGTTTTAATACCACTCGTGCAGGAAAGGTTGTTCCATAAAATATTTATTATTTCAGAAGTCAGATACAAAAAGATAATTCAAAATATTTTTAAACGTGATAGTTGACATGCCCTCACGTGAAAATAGTCATCGTCACGTTATTTTTTGTTTGCAGTGATTTAAGAACGAAGCTGGTCCTATCACATCGCTGTGAGGAGTTTGACCGTATTTGCCGTATCATTTGTTTCTTTACATGTATCAGTCATAAGCATATTGCCTGGTTCGGTTGGTTTTAACCGGTAATGAATATTTTTGTGATTACCCCATTTTTCCACAAGGATCAAATGTCTGAAATGGCAATGCTTAAACTATTAACTCGTGATTTTTCTTGATGACAGGTAACAAAACATATAGGTATATATATGACTGTACTTTATTTGACATATATTTGAAATTGTATTATTCGGCGTATTAACGTTGTCCGTCCTTTGTCCGTCACGCTTTTCCTTCCGGAGCCGTATCTCGGTACTGCTTGGTAAATTATTATTGAAACTTGGTGGGAATATTTACATAGGGGAATGATGTACACCAAATGCCATCACAATCCTACTAAATGTATTTATAACAGAGTTATCGCTCTTTGTTACTTTAAAATAGCCATTTTATAGAGGCATACATGTATTTCCGTCCATAGCTATATCTTGGTACCGGTTGATCAGAATCGAAACTTGAAATGGTAATCACAATATAGAGAGTAGCTGATATGTGCAACTTTGATAAACCCCAGCAGGAATGTTTATTTCGGTAGGGGAATGATGTACACCATATGCTGTTGCAATCCATTTATTTATAGAAGAGCTATGGCCCTCTGGAACTTTAAAAAATATTAAAATAGGCATATCTGCAACCCGGATTAATATTTCCGATTTCGTTGAAACCTTTGATTGATGTTCATATTTTACTATGCTATACTTGACTGTACTTCTTGAGTTGCTTTATTCATAAATATTTTACACTTGTATTGCAGTAAATCAAACCCAAATTTGTTGACATAGCAGGAAAGTAAACAGACTGAATACATCTGCCTTAAGTAGCACGCCGATATAGAATTGCAAAAACGCTTAAACATTTCTACAATGCACATTTAAAATATCATTACGACCACGCGTATTGTACTTTATCACAATAGTAGTTCAGTATCTGATTAACGTGTAATTTTGACAATAACTTTATGTAGTAATTTTGTTTTTAGTCATTTACTGTGATTGACAATTGCTTTGTGTCTTTATTACAACATATGACGAAAGACTAGGAACTGATGTTTCACAATGTGTTAGGAATTGTAACATTTAGCTTCCAACGACATTTTCTCTTAAGCAAACAAATTTTAAAGCTATATTTCTTGGATTATCATCTTTTAAAGTTGTTAAATGCATCCCATGCAGAACATAATGAAAATCTTTCAAATCTTCTAGTCGAAAGAAGCTAAATCAAAGCTTTGATGTTAGGTGTGTATCATCGTGTAGTGGTCCTCTGTTAAAATTTCACTATAAGGACACTGGAGTCAAACATTTCGCCGCCTTAATTATTTCCTGTACTCAAGTACATACAGGAAAATCCTTAAAACAACTGTGTCAGTAACCACATTGTGTAGGAGCCAAAAGTGTTCAAACCATGTCCATTGAGTCGAAATTAGCCTCTGGGGGTTTCTGTTCGACATACACTTCTATAAAAAATGCATTAACATTCTTGTCTGAAATAGCAAGGCCCAATATTTTGTAGCTTTTTAGTGGTCCTGTAGAAAAAGTATCCAGAACATGCTCCCTAGATAAACATTAGCCCTCCTTTGGATCACGTCTTTTACATAGCCTTAGATAGTAAAAATCCTTCACTAGTAATTTTCATAATCAGAAAGCCTAGAGCCTATGGGACAGATAATAACCTTAAGCGATCTCGATAGTGTCTTTTTATAGAATGACGGACGTGTCAACATTTGCCCATACTTTGGAGGTCACAGGTATATAAATAAAGTGGAATAAGTTAAAACTATTCTTGTTAATTAATTTGTTTGAAAAATCTTTATGTAGCCTTGTACAAAATATTGATCAATGTATGTTTATGTTTGATATCTCTAGGGGACTAAATGCTGTATGTGAAAGTGAACAATGTCTGCCAAAATGCCGATACAGGATGTGGTCGAAGGTATCGACATTTGAAAGATATAGGGCCACCGTGGCCCTCTTGGTTGCTTTCGAGTTTTTAATCAGTTGTAAGATATATCATTTTTGTTTAGCCCTTCATTTACTGATTTAACGACATAGTGTGCAGTTTTAATTTGAATTATTTTTTCTACAACACAGGCTTGGCAATGTAGAGAACAATCGTATCTTTAATCCTTATTTTTACTATTTTGGACAAAGTAGACAAAATATAATTCCACTGTGAAAAAGTAATAGTATTTCATGGGAATTTCATCTTGTATACAGTACTTGATATCCTTTCGATAGACATACGACTTTATTTTACTATTTGGGCTCTTCTAACGCATTTAGATTTTTTTTTCACTAGTTAAGAGAAAATAAAAAAAATAGAAATTGACCGCTTCCGTCACAAACCTATTTGATGGTATTATCACATGGCAGTAAAAGTGCTTTACGTCTGTTGGTTATTTAATCATTTTTGTTACGATGAAAATGTCAGCACTGACTTTGAATAAGTTAAATGCACAGTCATACGCATTCTTTTAATGTTTGTGATGTTATTAATGATAAATGTTTGGATTTCTGTCTACACGGTATCACACTATAAATTTGGAGTTTTTTTACGTAAATTGTGAACTAATGCATCAACATCTAACACAGTCACAAATGTGACGGCATTCTCGTAGTTTTTGTGTGTGTCCGTCCAACATTGTGTCTGTGCCGGTTACAAAGAAGAATTGTCTGCAATTCTATTTTCTATCAACTTTACATCCTTGTGCATATAGAATGCATTGGATTTATATTTCAAGTGACTTTCTAGTGCACATTGAGAAAGCTTAACATTTGTGCATGTTAGAATGATGTTTCAGGTGAGATTAATAAGATTGCTGTGAATCTTAGATGGTGTGAAAGTTGATAGCATGTATTTTCACCAGCCAAGAGATTCGATGTCAAGGGTAAAGATCACTAGTCTTTTTTGTGTAAAATTAAAGGATTATATCTTCACATGAATATATTTTTTTATATATAATACATTTTTTTAAATATATATATAGTTATAATTATAGAATGATATATTGCTGAAAGGTGTCTTTTTGTGTCAATTGCACAGGTAATGACATAACTGCCCTCGGGTTGAAAACCTCCGGCAATCATTAATATGACGGGGCCTTTATCACTTTAAGACTGCACTCCAAAAGGAAAAACCCCAAAAAAAAAAAAAATCCCCCCCAAAAAAAAAAAAACCCCCCCCCCTACTTCTCAGCCATTTAATGTTATGAATAATAGAAATGTGATTCCATTAGTCATTACATCTACTACTTTAACTCTCTTAAATTCAAGTGTATATTTTTAAATAAAAACCCATACCAGGGAACGTACGAAAGCTAACAAGCTAAGAACACAGGAGTCGCCCCCCTTGTAAACAAGAAACCTGCAATCAATGTTCAGTTATGATTCATACTTTGTAATTCTTTTAACCACTTTTAGCTGCAACAAGCTAAGCGTACAGGAGCTGCTCTCCTTTTATCTGTGAATCCTGTAATCCATGATCAGTTGTGTTTCATACCTCTTGTCCTTTTTTATTCAGTGACATGTAATATTAAGGCCACCAACGACTCCAATTTTCTTTCACTGGCAGCAATTTGTGTCATAACGTCTCATTTGCACGGTCAAATATTCCTATGGCAATTTTGCGATACTCGCCCTGCTCGTTTAGGTCAAAAGCTTCAGGAAATTTCAGGAGAGTGGATGATACATTTTTCCTATAAACAAAAGTGTTACAATATTAAGTAATATTTTTAATGTGTAGAAGTAAAAAATCTTAGTACATGTATCTTAATTCAATGAGAATTATGTGTGAGCTTAACTGTTTGATCAAAGAATGATTTGCTTTGTTTTGGAAGACTATGTGACTTTGTACACATGAATATTAAGAATTTTGTGATATTTTAAAGGTTGTAATTTTATACTGAAACTGTTTTATAATAAAGAAAATAACTATAAACAGTCATTAAGTAGTTTATAGGCTATATTTTCTTGTGTAAAGAAATAATATGACTATAGTTATCGTACATTTAGAAAAGGATCTATAAGTGACATTGACGTGTAAGTGCAACAACATTTGAAAGTGATAAGGCAGTAATAATTTACTAAATGTTCAGTCAAACTTAAAAAGATAAATGCAAGTGAAATGTTTGAATGGATACTCTCTTAACATTTTACTACGTTTTTACGTTGTATCAAGTGCTAAAGTGATCGCAGTATTACAGTCTTGTTTATCGATACTAATCTTCTTTATGACAGTACACCAGTACAGTAACATATGTTTATTAATTACTCAATAGTAGCTTAAAGTAGAGCCTTCCGTTCAGTACTTGTAATGTAATGTCTAAACGGAAATTAATACAAAGTTGACTCTAGCATTGTTCAAATAGTTTTAGGGTCTGTCAAAGTATATCATAACATTCATCGCAGGTATGAAGTAATTAATCATGCTGATTTTATTTGTAATTTGCGTATATAACAACGTTGTTTTGAAAAAATTTTAAAAAAAAAAAAAAAAAAAAAAAAAAACCTCCTTCCCCCCCTCTGTCTTATTATGTCCCACTTTAAAGAATAGGGAGTATATTGCTTTGCAGCCGTCGGTCAGCATGTTGGCTGGTCGGTCGGAAGATCTTTGATTTCTGCTCAATAAATTGTGAAGGCTTTAATCTAGAGGTCTAAAACTTAAAAGGGACATTGGTTATGGACAGTAGATAAACCCTATGTATTTTGAGGAAACTTGGTCAAAGTTCTAGGTCAGACTGACCTTGTAATTGAAAACCGTTTCCACCCAATAACCAGAGGGCTTTCACTCCCATGTCACAGACTTGGTAGGAACAATGGTCCTGAACATTAACTGAACAACCTTGATCCTGAGATCCCTTTGTCAAAGCTCTGGGTCACAGTGGCTAGTTTCTTGCATCAAAATCGTTTCTGGTCAATAACATGATTATGCTTTGACGTAGAGGTCCAACTTGGTATGGACAATTGCAATGAACAGAAAATAACATAAAAACCGTTTCCGATCTATAATTGGACAATGTCTAAGATCTCCAAACTAATCAAAGTTATAGTTTGTGAAGATAAAATGAGCGTTGCTGATTTATAGGTCAAAGATCAAAGATCAAGGTCACAGTGATATTGCATTTTAAAAATAGTTCCCGCTCAATTACTCAGAAACGTACTATGAGTAAAGCCTATGAAGGGTAGATGACAACTATTTGCATTTGGTTAACTAGGTCTAAGTTCAATGACACAAGGGTAGCAATATAACAGTGACAGTAAGTTTTATGAAAGGAGTTCTCAATTTACATTGCTGGGCGATGGCGCAGTACGGTGTTCGAATTCTGGCGGTTACCTTGTGATCATTTTGTAGATATCAGTTAATGAAATGTATACAATTTAACAAAACAGGCTTTGATCACATCCATAAAACTAAACACATATACATTTAATAAAGCGTCATTTATTCAGTATAAGTAGTCATACTTACAAACAATAAAACATTTCATTCAAAGTGTTTGTCCTGTGCTCCTGACAGCAAGTTAAATTAATTTTTATATTAGATATGATTTGAAGATTAGAATATGTAAAATGTTTACTTTAATCAAATTAGAAGAAGTACACATAGCTGTATTGGAATTTGCCATAATCGTATACAACAACACATGGAATCAACTGCGAGTATCTATGATGCATGATCAGACGCCTGTGATAATGTTCTATATAAAGATCTGAATGTACCGTTGTGAGAGCAGAAGTAAGAATTAAAGAAATACGTGAGGGTTGTCCCAAAAGATCAAGTATTTAGTTACGAGGCGCACGATTGCGACTTTTTTAAGAGTAATAGTCATAAGTTAATAATCCTCTACAAAACCCAAGTTTTTCTTCCTCATAGAAGTGTAACAATATAAAAGATTGTATAATGTAAGAGGAAATCCCCACTTTATGTCGTTTAGCGTTTTTTTTCAATCTACACATTTAAACAATATATATTATATCCATAATATGTGTCATGTTGGATATATCAATTTCGAAATCAACAAATGTTTATGAAAGTGATTATTTAGTTTCCTTTAGAATACACAAATGCAAAGAAGTTAGTTAAATTTACATTTGATCTGCCTCCTTGTAACCGTTAGAAGTAACGAGTAAGACATAACACCATTTATTTGTTAGGAATAGATTTGCAGGGTATATTTTGAAGGCATTACGTAATCAACACACTACGTTTAGTTTACTTCGATACAACAATACTTGAGAAAACGTTATAGTTCCTTTGAAATAAAAGAGATGTTTTATACTCAGAAGTCTTATCTTTAAGACACTTGATTTTTTCATAGCAACATCTCATTAAAAGGCGAAACATTTGCCCAATCATGTACTGCATTCATTGTTTTATTATTTTAAGAATATTTGTATTACACATATGACGCCTGGCTGTCAGTCGTCAAAATAATCAAAATGAACAAAGACTTATGAACTTATGGCAATTTTAAAATGAACAATTCATATTTATGTCTTAGCTTATTTAAACAAAGTCACCCAAACAACCTATATAGAATTTCACTTAACAATTTCCGACAACTTAAAATCATTGTCAGAAACATAATCACTTATTGCCTTGTACAACAACTTTCGAATAAAGGTGTTTGTTTTTATACAATTATAACTTATTCTTTCCGTAACCGTTGCCGCCTTATACCGACTTGAAAACCGGGTTCCAAGTCGCTATCTTACACTGACGCAGTACCGTAGCCCCGTTTTCAAGTCGGTATATGGCGGCAACGGTAACGGAAAGAATAAGTTATAATATGGGTAGCCGCGTAAAATATACCCATATTTTGAGCACCTGAGTACATCGGCCAATATCGTACAGCGTAGGAGTACCACAAACTTTGAAACATGAATGTTTTCAATGGAGAAGTAGATGCATCGAGTACCGCTTCCATACACCGACGCTGTACCATAGCCGCTTTTTTTCCGACCAAAATTTTCTCCAGGACCGCTTCCGTTTCATCGTCGGAATACAATAGACGACTTTTACGTACCAAAATATAGGGGCTGTCTAGTACCGTAGTCGCATAATGTACGTTTTGCCGAGAATCATATTTGTTTTTAATTAAAAAGAGACGGATTGAAAACAAAAATTCTGCAATATTAGGCTACGGTACTTTTTTTTAAGAAACAGTTACTACACTGTGGTATCGCAGTCGTTTTAAGTAATGCGCTTGAATGTGCATTGGTACTGTCTTGAAATTTTAAATTATTACGGTTCTTGAAGCTACATGTTTAGTAGCCTTTAATTATCTCGGATGTGGTATGTTATAGATATAATTATATCGAGAGGGTGCAAGTGACATATTTCGCAAAAAAAATTTTTTTTTTAATTTTTTTTTTAATTATTTGGATTGAAAAAAAAAAAAAAAATGAAAAAAAACAGATTTTTTGTTTAAAAAAAAAAAAAAAAAAAAAAAAAAAAAAAAAAAAAAAAAAAAAAAAAAAAAAACAAAAAAAAAAAAAAAAAAAAAAAAAAAAAAAAAAAAAAAAAAAAAAAAAAAAAAAAAAAAAAAAAAAAAAAAAATAATTTTTTTTTTTAAAACCCACAGACTAGTAATGAACATATCAAAGTTATGACACAATTACCACGGAGTAGAAACTTAAGAATTATTGTTGCCTGGTGGTACTGACTTTACAAATTGTACAAAAAATAAAAATACAAGCAATTAATGCTTTGATTTTTTCATAAAAATAACTAGCACGATGTTACTATTGTTGAACAGTACTATTAAATTTGTACACAAATACATAAATGAATAAATAGTACATGTATTCTGTTAACTGAATCATCTTGGAAAGTCCTGCTTTCATTGAAGGTACAACAGATAAACTACAGCTTTCATTGAAGGTGATAAATACTTCTAGTTACCGCCTTGAGTTTTATTATTTTGCTACTCGCAAATTTTGTCTACAGACGGTCATGCGTGATTTTGTTATACAGTACTGTCAACGGTAACTTTTAACATTTTAGCGGCCAGGTTCTGTTTCTTTTAGTGTTCACGGTTCGGTTATACCGGCCCATAACCGTTGACTGCACCGTTTACCGGACCGATGACTGCACCGATTACCACAATGAACCGGTAAGCGAACCGTTTCAATTGGTGTTTAGGGTTATGCGATCTGATTTGCTGACTCCACTCAAAATTATTTTCATGTTCAAAAATAGTTAAACAGTGACAACAAAATGACACCGTTTTAGATATATAGCGTTAAAGATACACGTAAAAGGAGGCATAGAAATGCATTGAAAACAGGCGCAAATTGCAAGTTCGTATAAAAAACCTATTAGTAGATTACCATCCCACTTGTCATACATACGTATTCTTAATTGAAGTTTTATAAATTTCAATCGAGCTGCAGTTGCTGTCAAGTTCTATATCGTAACACATTCTTTGAAAATAAAGAAGATATTATATAATGTACAGTGTGGCAAGTAACCCATCTGCTTGACTGATCAGAATAACTTCAGACACGGTACATGTATGATCCACCTAATTGCAGGCAATAAAATATTGTAAAACGTGATTGTTAATTCTGCATGTCACTATCGTCTGATATCGTCATCATCATTATTTGATACTTTTCATGATTTTCAAAATTAAACTATGAAAATGAATTTGTGAATAAAATATTTACATTTTATAGTTTATATAATTGATTCTTAAACCTCCTTTACATGTAACTGACTCTAATGTGCCGATCGTTTACTTCACGCGACAGATATTACCACACCACGTGATCTTTTCAGTTTGTAAATGCTCTTTGTAATCAACTAAAGGTAAACAGTTTTAACTGTTTACCGCTAGGTCCATTCCCCTCGGTTCGGTAGCGGTTCTAAATGGTTTTTGGTTGGTGCTCGGTTGTAAAACTAACCGTTGACAGTAATGTAGCCCAAAAATAGTTTCGTTCCTGATGGTAAGATACCTTTACTTTTTTTAGATATTTTGGCAATTTGTCTATAAACGTAATGAATATTAGTCAATGTTTCGCATTTCTTCTCGAACACTTCCAGTGCTAAGAGTTTTTTGAAACCAGGAATCTTTTTGTTAACATTTAAACTCAATTTACATGTAACAACAATACAACTTAGCCACGATGTATCGAATGGGAACAGCGATCAAAGTACAAACGCCACTTTCCAGGTAGGTGAAGGTGTATGGACAGTGAGGAGAAGTGAACGGACAATAATAGTAAATTGTCAACACACACTCAAATGATATGTCAGAGTTGACTTCCTTCTTCTTGTTCATAACAACAGATTACCATTGACGGAAGGATAAAAGCGCACAATAATCAATTTTTGCACCGGTTTTACTGAAGTGATGTTGAAAAACGATAGAGCAAACGATAATTTTGTAATCGTAAAAGTATCTAAAAAAGAAGAACTGTTAAGAGTTCAGTCCGGGAAAGATGAGTGACACTAGCATCTAAGTTACCGTTATAAGGGTACAACCTCTGATTCAATCTACTATGTTCTGTTCATAGCCATTTGTCGCATCATTTTGTCTGTTTTTTTCTTTGCTCAGTATACTTAGCGAAAACATTGCTGCTATAAAAGTAATATGATTATAGCTGAAGCGTGCTACCTTTAAAGATACTGTGAGGGTTCAGTCTTCTATGTTTCGTTCTAGAAATGTTAATAACAATTATGTTATAAAATTAATAGTAATAATAGTTACATTTATAACTTTATTTCAAGAAGGAAATTGATTTAGCTAAGCGATCATTCTTACGCAAGGTTCTCCACTAACAATAACAACTAACAATGAACAACAACATTTAAAAGACATGAAAAATAATAAATATTTAAACAACAAAAAAATGATTTGTATTTACAGAGATAGCATATTCATAGTGAAAACTGCATCAATGTACATGCTAGTTTAGTATGAAAGTTTCATAATAAATAATACCGAACTTAACAAATGGTAGCATATTAAACAAATCGTTGCACTAAAACCAACCACAATCAAAATATACGACAAAAATGCGCATACATATACATGTACTTCTAAATCAACGAGCGAAAATGTATACTTGTATCCTTTGAAATGATATATGCTATAGTGATTATGTAAATAGTGGTAAAATATGTTAAAATGTTAAAAATGTACTTTTGGGACAGGTTCAACAATGCCTGGCGTTCCGAGGTGTCAAATACTACCACTATATCAAACAAATCCAAAAGACATGTTTTGTCGTATCATGTTTAAAGTCAACATTGTAGTTTCTTTGGAAAGGTTGATGGCCCCTTTTAATTTTTATACCCCCGGACACAAAGTGTTAGGGGGGGGTATACTGAATTCAGCTTGTCCGTCCGTCCGTCTGTCCGTCCGTCCATCTGTCTGTAGACGGAATTTTGTGGACACTAGATCTCCAATACCCCTGGTCAGAATGTAATGATACTTCACAGAAGTGATAAGTACAATGCCTCGTTGTGCATGGTCTATGTTTCGGGTCTCTAGGTCAAAGTTCAAGGTCACAGGGGCTCGAGATGGTAAAATCTTGTGGACGCTAAATCTCCAAAACCCCTGGTCAGAATGTAATGATACTTCACAGAAGTGATAAGTGCAATGCTCAGTTGTGCATGGTCGATGTTTCGGGTCACTAGGTTAAAGGTCAAGGTCACAGGGGCTCGAGATGGTAAAATCTTGTGGACGCGAAATCTCCAAAACCCTTGGTCAAAATTTAATGACACTTCATAGAAGTGATAAGCCCCAAGCCTAGTTGTGCATGATTCATGTTTGGGTCACTAGATCAAAGGTCACAGGGGCTTGAGATAGTCAAATTTTGTGCGCTTTTAATCTCCAAACCCGCTGGTCAAAATTCAATTATACTTTACAGAAGCCTTAAGTTGTGCAGGTCCAATAATCAAAGCATCAAATATTACATACATTTTAAATACTGTGTCAGTGGGATGTTCGGGGGGTATTCATCACCTTCAGTGATAGTTCTAGTTGGTTCAATTTGTGAAAGGCCGATGTCAAATAAAGCTTTTTTGGTAAACAAATGCCCCGGAATAAAGTATAAATGTTCGAATGCGATTCTTACTACCGCACATGACGATTACTTTGAATGAGGGGGTAATTTCTATTACAATTGAGGTCACGTTTTTGGTGATATCTCAATTATGATTTGTCGTTTATATGTGAAATTTGGACTGATTCGATTGCTTACCATTGAGATATAGATGTACCTTCCTAACTTTCGATGCCAGTCTTAATGTCAATATAACTTATATCTTAATATATAGAAAACTAATATAGGATATGGAAAATGTTTTAATAAACAGACATTTGTTGTCTCTGCTTCAGATGTTTCTGTAAATAAATGAAAGAAGACAGACGGAATGAACGTTCTTACCTATTATTGGCAATAGTCATACATTATTATTCTAGTATGTTATATGCACAAAAGAAGAAAGAAAATGAAAGCAAATTAAAAATGATATGTATCTTCTTTTGCTACAAAATGAGATTAATACTTATAGCAATGTACAAAGAACAACTTAAAATGAATATGCTTCACATTTTAGTCTGCAATTAAAATACATGATCATGGTAAAAGGCAAAATGAATAGTGTGTGGTTTGCACATATGTGCATATCATTCTTATATACAGTTAATGCAATCGGTAAATGAATATTGTATTTAAACGAGTTTACCCTATATGTAATGGTATGAATTACAAAATGTCCAAAATATGTAATAAATGAATAATAAAATGAACAACGTTAAATACAAAATATCGAAAGTTTAGAACAAAGTTTTATATTTTCTTATGATTTAAAAACTTAGCATCAATGTATTTAATATTCGTTCTCATAGATCGACACATTTGTAATGTGTTATCTTTGACAGGAGTACGCTGCATTAAACTAGATCCAAATGTGTATGGTTTGTTTCGTTTGATTAAATAGTGTCCAGCATCTTCCATCGTTTGAGCTGTGTACGCTTAGTCTCTAAAATCATTCACAGTTTCAATTTCGTATATGCAGGAATCGGAGAGCTAATGTCATCTGAAAAAAACGTCAAAGAGATGTTTATACAATTGTTAAATGTAAGTACCGTTTTTCGTAAACTATATGTCCATATACTAAAAGTTGAGTATGATGTCGAATTGTTACGCTGCGCTATCGTTTCCTGGTTTAAAATCCAAAATGGAAAAAAAAAAACAACATAAGTTTGATTTCACCAACGACTTTATATAAACTATTCAAATTATGTATTTGTAGTAATGATTTCAATTGTATTTACTCTTGCTTAACTGTTGTAACCTAGATAACAAGAGCCATGTTAGACATGGCCATCCCCCCCGCCGAGTGCTCTTTCTATGACCAAGACATTTGAAGTGAGAGGAATTGATATTGTACAGGTTCTCATTTGATAAGATATTAGTATTATTAATAAGTAGCATTAGTGTTGATGGTTATTCACCTGCTCCTTTTCTGTGTTTATGTCGTTATTCTACTCTAACAAATATACATTGTATTCTTTGTAAAAATGTTTAATGCAAATAATTAATGAAGGAACATAACTCAAAACCAGGATAAGTTTAATTTATGGTTCTTGTGTACTGCACTGCATCTTAATGTCTTCTGAGACTGTAATCAATTCAGTTTAGTACTTAAGGAGTTATAGCCCAAACAAGTTGTGGCCCTGACAAGAAAATGTAATAGAGATAATTCAAAAATAGGACAAGCTAGAGTTATGGTCCTTGTACGCTACACTTTCAATGTCCTCTGCCTGTGTGTAAAGTTTAAACAAACTCCCAAGAATAATTTCGGAGTTATGCGCCGGACAAAAGTTGAATATGAAACACCAATAAGTGGAGATAACTCAAAAACAGAGTACGATATAGTTGTGGTTCTTAGACATTGCTCTGCGTCTTAATGTGTTATGTTAGTGTTTGCAATTTAAATCAAATCAGTTGAGTACTTAAGGACTTATAGCCCAAACAAGAAATAAAATAAAGGAAGATAATTAAAAAAGAGGACAAGTTAGAGTTGGGGTCCTTATACACTGCACTTCCTCTCATTGTCTTCTGTCTGTGTGTAAAGTTACGATACGTACATAGTTATGCTCCGGACAAGTGTGACGCACGGACAGAGCCCATTACCATATTCCGCCGCCTTGCCAGGGGGATTACAAGAGCTATATTAACGTTTAAAATGACGAAAACTGGTATGTTGATATGTAGTCGGATTTCTGCGCGTACTAACCATCTTCAATGCATCTTTCAACTTCCTCAGATACTGTCCCTGTGACGAATATAATCAGCAGTAAGTTATTAAGATTTTCATGAAAAAGGAAATAAATCAAGTCAAAATAATCAGCAAAGAATGTCAATTTAGTTACACAGTTATAATTGTAGACAATTTTGACACTTGCGCATTTTGTATATGTCAGAAATGTAGAATTGTGTTAATTCTGTGAATGACATTCGGTAACGTAAAGCTTCCTTTTCAATCAAAAATGAAATTAAGATACTATACAACGTCGAGATAATCAAAGAAAGCGTATGTAGCCTACATGAGCATAATATAGTTTACCTTCATTTGGTCTAAGTTGTTCATATGCGTCTTCCATTCTCTCAATTACTCCTCTGTCTGTAAAAGCATATGAACATAGCAAAATCTCGAGTTTGAGTATGAAATGCGTTTCCCCTGTAGCTTTGAACATTTGAAAAATAATAGGGAAGCAATTTTGAAGGTCGTTTACAATTCTTATAGAAAACATTACATTACAGTATTTTACAAAGAATTTATTATTGTTTTCAATATTTTATTTATTCAAAGTTTGAGCATTAAACTGAGTTCAGCATAAAACGTGTCTGATTTATCTATATGTACAATGCACTATTTCTATGTTTAAAGAGTCTTCCCTATGAAGACTTTTATAAGAGAATGAATAAATCCAAATTGATAGAAATTGCTCATTTAAATATTAATTGCATTTCGCTTAATTCTATTTAGTGTTAGTTTTACCTGTATGCGGTATGATATCTTCATATACTGTCTGTTGTGTTGGTGGAAGACGTCCATCTGTAATACTATCTGTAAATATAACGTTATGAAGTGTAATGTTCGCCTCCGTGGCCGAGTGTGGTTAAGTTTCGCTGACTTTAAAACACTACAAATAACATATTATTGGCTAAGTGTCCCTTTATGTGAGACGATTGGCAGTTTCTCACGGACGATGGTGTTATAGTAATGGTCCTTCCAAAGAACGATGGTCGGGTAAACTGTCCGCCTGTACAAATGACTAATACGGTTAAAATTGGCATTATACTCCGACAAACAAACACTCTATAGCGTAAGTTACAACGAGTTGATGATCTGAACAGTTTGTCTTGAACTATAGGTATTCAAGTTAATAATTAATAGTGTTTACATTCTTTAATGTAAAAAAACTAAATTTAATAAAGTCAGTTTCAATCACTTGTTTTCTATTCATACTTGAAAATCATTATATTTGTTAAAATTATGTTGTTGTTTTTTTTCAACATTACCAGCTATTGTCGTCATCTCGAAAACTTCTTCATTCGATTTTACATTGTTTGTGCTTTTGCATTTCCTGTCCCTTCTTCCTGATGTTCTAACAAAACAAAAAATATGATCCATCAAAACAAATCTTTCAAAGTACATACATATATGTACGTTCTGGCACAATTTGCAAGCAGTCTTTTTTAAATTATATTAAACCACATGGCAGTCAACAAGAAATGTTAACATGGCACTATTTCCGTTTCAGCATTCTAAATTAAGTCTCTATTTAGGTGAAAGGTCACATTTGTATCATTCCTGTGAAAACATTTTACAAGTTGACAAAACCGTCCGACATTACCAGTGAAATCCAAAAATGTCAAGTACCAATGAAATTGCATTTAGTCAAACTTCAATTTATCTTATATCTACAAATTGGTGTGCATTCACAATACAGGTATATGTAAAACAAGTATAATCTCTCATTAACCCCATTGCTCACGGATGGCAAGTGTTTAAAAAAACTTAGCACAATATTACCGCTTTCTGTGCATATTATGCTAAGTTGTGTTCGGAGACATTATTATAACATGTATCAATTTGTCACAACAAACAATGCAGAAAGTAAAAAGGTACATATAGATCTGGTCCTGTTCTGAACATATAGTCCAGATATAGTCATCCATATTGAAAATAAGATTGATCGATATTCTACTACTCAAGCGAGAACGGCTGACCCGAGTAACCAGAGTAGCAGACCCATTGAGGTAGACATGCGTTTGATACAGTGCTAAGATTGTTTTGATATCGACACAATACAGTTGTATAAATGTATTTGTGACATTATGAAGGCTTTTGTTGTGACATATATACTGTTCCTTTAAAGAGGCACTTCCTAAATCACGTGTCAAATTAAATAACTAGTATATTTACTAGTAATAATACTTAACCTAAAAGTCTAAACTATACATTCCAGTCATAATTTGAAAACTCAGCGTTTTAAAATATCGATGCATTACCGTAAAACATTCATTACTTTTCGTACAGGTGCTGTTGTACAATAAATGGATTGATAGCTATGTATTATAGAAGGTCTCCATGTCGATTATTTGTGCAAAAACCTTTCCCCAAATTTTTCCCCCAAAATTTCCCCTCCCCCCCCTTTCCCTTTTTCCCCCCCCCCCCCCCCCCCCCCCCCCCCCCCCCCCCCCCCCCCCCCCCCCTCAAAACAAAATCAACCGAAAAAAATGTTACGTCAATGACAATAATGCTCACTATTTAAACAGAAAGAATGATCGGTACCTTTTTCTATATAAACATAAGGTACATGTAAGCACTATCCCCACTGCAATAGCAACAGCTCCAATAATACTGCCAGCTACCAAACCTACTGGAATTTTCGATCGTTCAGTAGATGTTTCCATAGCTACAATAGAAATAAGTAATTAAGCTAAAAAAAATGATGCTACCTTTTAAACGTGTCTGTTTGGTGTTGTAATTTATCCCCGTCTTTCCTAAACTCTAAGTCAAAATGTCGTGTTTACTTTGTAAATACCTCATCCGTGATTTATTTAAATCACAAGGCAAGACATTTTTAACCAAAGTATTGATCCACATTTTGCCGAATAGATTTGATATCCTTAACTTTAAAAAAAAAAGTAAAAAAATTTTTAAAAAAAAAAAAAAAAAAAAAAAAAAAATTTGGGGGGGGGGAGAAAGTGGGTTGAAAAAAAATTAATAGAGTTTTTTTTTTAAAAAAAAAAAAAAAAAAAAAAAAAAAAAAAAAAAAAAAAAAAAAAAAAAAAAAAAAAAAAAAAAAAAAATTTTTTTTTTTTTAAAAAAAAAAAAAAACCCCCCCCCCCCCCCCCCCCCGAACTTGATTTCCTAATATCTGAACTGTTTATTAAACTCCTTCAGTGTAACATTGACCTCATACCTTTGGTTTTCGTTTCTTTTTATTATTTACTATTTTAAATGTTGTTATCAGACAATTATTCTTGAAATTATATATTCAATGTAAAGCTATGCAAACATATTTTCTTATGAACTCTGACCTGTGATCTAAAACGTCGTGCATTTTATTATATCAGGACTTCATTTTCTGATACATTGTATATAATGCCGAATTGTTTACAAATCATATGTTGATGTCAGACAATATTTTTTTATATTAAATATTTAAAGTACATGTATAGCTATGCAGAAAAATGTTGTGTAGTTTAATATCAAGACCTCATTTTGAGTATGAAAACTAACGAAAGACAGCGAGGCTAACATGCTGTACCGTTTGTTTCTTATCAGACATACAAATCTATCATATAAAGTATCTAGGACTTTAAGATCCAATTCAAGATGTAGTGATTTTAACTCGTAACAAATACTCAATAAAGTTCATACCTAACGGCTGAAGTGTATAATTTTGTATCAATTTTCCCATGAAATTCTCTACAATCAGTCGAAAGAAGTTCACTTCCATGGAGGCAAAATTCTTAAGTGTCAATTTAGACTGCATTCCTACAGACGAAATAAAAGTGATGCTGTTGCTTGTAAGTTGTTTCCATGACGAATTCGTCCACATCTCCCACGTAAATTTAGGCTCCGGATAGGCGACTGCTTTAAACTGTAACGTAACAGGGACATACAGTTCACTTCTAACGTCTACTTGAACCGGCGAATAAGCCATAGGTTTACCTGTATGAAAGACAATAACAATGAACATGAAATGTCATTTTCTAATACACAATACAACGAATAAATGAATTAGTTGTTTGGTTCATTAACAAACTAGTACTCGTGCATTTAAAAAGAAACATATTATTAATGCGATATGTTACTGTAGCATGGTACTTACTCTGGTTTGTATGCTAATTTCAAGGAAAACAACAAACATGTAGAATGAAGAAACTACTACTAAACAAAGGTATCATGTTAAAAGCTTATAATTGTGGCAGTACAATACATTTAAAAGAAACTTACAATTAACAAGTATCCTGATATAAGCGCTGGTATATTTTCCATTATTGTAATCATTACTTCCTGAACATGAATATATTCCACTGTCCATACAAGATGTAAGAAGGTAACTGTATTCAATAATGTTTTTGTCAGATGAAAGAAGTATTGTGCCATTTGGCGACTTTATGGCAACTGTTGAAATCGGGTTGCTGTCCATCTCACAAATAAATTCTATCCTACTTGATTCGTTTGCAATGACAGGGTTTTCATTTTCATGCCCGAGTATCAGAAACTTCTTTACAGATGACCCGTCTACAAATAAAACAAAAACAGTTTAAAATCAAAAGAACCCACAGAGTACATTAAACTACTGTACGACAGAAGCAAGATGTCTGTTACGACAGTATTGTATACGGAAAAAGAAATAAAGTCCCGCAGGTGATGCTAGTTTTTTTCATTGAAAATACCGGCATATCTTCCTACAATTTTGTATATAATCATATGAAAATTTCGAAATATACCTTGTTTGTTTCAAGTGATATTCGGCACGATATAATCGGCAGTACTTAAAAAGTTTAAGTACCTTTAAAAAGTTTATCCTTTAGTGGTCAAAGTAAAACCATTCTTGGTTAGTATATAGCTGTAGCCAGGATATGGACTGGAATTGTTGCAGTTTCCAGTAAAACAAACGTCTTCCTTTTAATTTCGTATGAGTTTTTCTGTAACTATTAGTTTAAGGAAAGCAGGAAGAACCGATTTAAAGTTGTATAGATATGTGCTTATACAAACCGTTTACATATAGCATGTTTTATTATTGTTTTATATTAGTTTGAAATGATAAAAGATCAGTATTTGATAAAAGAGAACCTGAATGTTACCTTTCTATGCTGTGAAAGCGTGTTATAAGTTTTCTAACTTTTGTTAAGTTAAACATACCGAGAACTGCATTAATTTTACCAATAGCAGCCTTCACTAATCAATCACCTGATTGCTTAACATGCTTTCATAACACAGGATTTACAATAGAATATCCTGTCGAAAATAGTTTTAACAGATTTCAGGTTCGCCATAAGACAATGATATAGTTAGGAGAAAATGACAACGTAAGAATTTCTTCGCACAATGACATCAAATATTACTTGCAAATTGCTATAGATAGAATGGTTTACAACTATTGATGCAATTTGAACAGTCCGGTTAAAATCTAGGTATTCTCCATTTATTTTTATCTGGGTTCGATGTGATTTATTTTCTATCAGTTTAACATCAAAAGTAACATCCTTCGTGTAGTTTTGATATGGGAGCTGTACATTAGGAGCATCAGGTGGGTCTAAAATAAAGCATGATCAAAAAGATATTTTTTTTTAAATTGTCGATAATCCCATTCTCACAATTATTAAGTCTCAAAGAGGCATTTATCTATGCATGTTTTATGATGTATGTCTATTTTTAGCAATGAACGTCATTTGAACTTTTATGATTGTGTTTCAAATTCATGCGACTTGGAAATTGTACTTTACATCAGCAGTTCATATTTCAGGGCTCCTCAAATCTAATACGCTTTATTATTATTATTATTATTATTATTATTATTGTTATCAATTGCCAAGTATATTAAAATGCAATGATCATTCTCCTTATATAGTTGTATACACCATTAATGTATAGTCTCGATCTTCAAATGACGCAAATACTTACATACAGGTAAAACATCAATGTTAACCGAAACAAAATCTTTTGAAAGCAAATGGTCCGTCTGACATATACATGTTTTCTCTTGGTCACGTTTTGCAGTCCAAGTCAGACTGGTCACTGTTCTATTGCCTGTAGTTATTTCTTTAGATGTAGTGTTGATGATATCCTTGCAGTGCCATTTTGGTTTCCCAAGAGGATTGCCACCTTCTACCGAACAAGACAAGTGAGCTAATTTAGTTTCAATGACTTTGTAAGTGCTTCCGTTTGAAAATTGATGTATCACTGGGGGTCGATCAGGGGGAACTGAAAATTACACAAAATGCATACATATAAATGTATAATCTAAATGAGAAGGGACAGCACGTTAAACTTCGCCTTTTATCACTGTGCCTTTTTTTCAATCATAAAAATTGTGTGCGGACTGGTTCGACATTTTCTTTCTTACTGTAAATTTAAGGGTCTAAATACTCTTGCTTCGTTATAAAATGACGTTATTCATCTATTGCTTCACATTGTTTGCCGCTGTATAAGGTTTTTTTTTTTTTTGAAAAAAAAAACTCCCCCAAAAAAAAAAAAAAAAAAAAAAAAAACTATAAACCCCCCCCCCAAAAAACAAAAAAAAAAAAAAAAAAAAAAAAAAAAATAATTTTAAAAAACCCCCCCCAAAAAAAAAAAAAAAAAAATTCATTTTTCTCCCCCCCCAAAAAAAAAAAAACAAGCTTAGTACGTTTTTTGGAGAGGTTGCCCCATTGGTTCTTGCTTATGACCCTCTCTTGCTATAACTCGTGGCCCAATCCATTTGTCAAATGTATTTAAATTGTTTCTAACCAAATGTTATATGTGTATTTATTTGTACATAGAACAATAAAATAGTATTACAAATAAGTTTTATGGGTATTTCCAAAAAAAATGGTGAACAGTCTCTGTCTGCATTAGGAATGAATATATAAAAACATATTGCACATTAGCCAATGATCCTCGCTCAGTGTTTCCACGACCAAAAAAAAATTGTTTTCCCCCCCAAAAATTTCCCCCTTTAAAAATACCCTTTTTTTTTTGTTTTTTTTTTTTAAAAAAAAAAAAAAATTTATTCTATAATAAAAAAATAAAAAAAAAAAAAAAAAAAAAAATTTTTTTTTTAATAAAATTTTTTTTTTTTTTTTTTTTTTTTTTTTTTTTTTTTTTTTTTTTTTTTTTTTTTTTTTAAAAAAAAAAAAAAAAAAAAAAAAAAAAAATTTTTATTAATTTTTTTTTTTTTTTTTTTTTAAAAAAAAAAAAAAAAAAATTTTTTTTTTTTTTAAATATAAATTTTTTTTATTTAAAAAAAAAAAAAAAAAAAAAAAAAAAAAAAAAAAAAAAAAAAAAAAAAAAAAAAAAAAATAATTATTTTTTTTTTTTTCTCCCAAAAAAAAAAAAAAAAAAAAAATAGACATTCAATAAGAAACAACTACGAGTAAGATTACAACGTCAACGACACTTAGTCAATACATCGTACTTTAGGCATAATAACTGACTAATTACAATATTCACTAAGATATTATAAGAATATTAAATATTCGCCAGAACGAGCAGACGCATAAAAAATAATTTTACCGTAAACGTTTCTTGGAAGTTTGATTATGAAAGCTTTCCCAAAAAAATTAAAGTATGCATATTTCTTGTTTTTTCGTTTATCACTCATTCTCACCAAAGGATACCATTACATGTTTCAAATGTTCTTTGCACTCTTCCAAGGCCTCTGAAGAAAGTATCATGTCGAGACTTTGCATAACAAAACTAGAGACATATGCCGTAATTTTTGAAAACTTATTTGCAAAGTATCGGATGTTTCTAATTGACGTCTCCGGTTAACCAGTGTTATATTCAAGAGTTATTTATGAGAAGAAACAGGAGAACTTAACACTAGTTTTGTAGTTTGGATGGAAACTTTATGAAACAAAACATTTTTGTTATCCTCAGAAGTTTTGAACATTAAAAGTAAGTTTATAAGTCCGTGTCACCACCTGCTGATCATTTACGAATCTTTTGTCCCAATGCACCGTGAAATAACTCATTTTACTACACGTTTTGGTATTGATACATCCAAACAAATAGTTATATATATTACATATTTGGTAAAACAAAGATCCGAGAGCTAACAGTATTTGTTATGCAAACTTAAACCCGTGTATTTGGAATTCTGCAGGGTAATTTAAAAAAACATTTACGGGCCATTCATTTAACTCATCAATTACACATTTTGTTGGAAGTGCATGTTAACGTCTTTCTGTCTATGCCGAGCTGATATACATGTATGTGTTCCTTAAAAGAACTTAAATGTTGACAATTTTTCAAATATTCCTATCACTTTTGGAGCTTAGACTTGATTTTGCAACAATATTAAAGTAAGACATTTACGAGCCATAAATTGCAATTATTTGAGTTATCTTCTGAATTTGGTTGTAATATTAATACATTTTGGTATTCTAACATTGCTATCAAGCTTCTCGACACACCAGACAATTATACACATGTTTGAATTGCTGTCATTTACGAGTCGCCATTTACGAGTAAAACAGGTTTTATTCGCGATCGTTTAATTTTCGCTAATATTCGCGATTTCAGTACCTCGCGAATTCAAGAATGTCGTGAAATATTCCTTATCCGAATTAAATTTTAAACATCCGAATTTGCGGTACTTACAAACGTACCTTTTGTATGTTATGAAGTTAACTGACCGTACCTTGACGTATACAAGGTAGATGTTTCACCCCTTTCGTTTTGTTTGTCCCATTTTCGTAAATTTTTGTAAATCGTGTGAATTAAAATTTGTTTGCACATCTTTGGTTGTTGGCTTACCTGAACTTTAATCATTCAATTACAAACCTGTTATAGTTTGTGCATGTCAGGCGAGTGAAACATGTATGTAGTACGAGTGATTAATTCAACAAACATACGAGTAGGATTATACATTGTTTACAGAGAACGGCAATTTCGGCTTTGGGTTAATTTATACGACGCAAATGTAGACTAAGTTAAAAACCAAGGTTATCCAATGAAGACGTCACTTTCGATTCTCAGGATGTTGAACTTCGCGAATTCAAAAATACGCGAATTAATAAAAACGTCAAAATTAGACAAAAATCGCGAAATTTCGGTGCCGCGAAATTAAAGTGTTTTACAGTAACATTATTTGTATACATATTTTTCTTATAACTCGCAGGCAAAATAAATGTATGTGCAATAAACAATGGCTGTGGACATATTAGAGCGGATAACATAAGGGCAATTTGCATCACAGTTTGTCCTTTAAATGGCCAATTGTCCCGTAAATGATCGATGTCCACAAATTGTCAACTAATTTTGAAACCAGGAAGCTTGTACTGATAAATGTTTGGAAATAATTTCCTAATACAGAATAACTTCAACAAAGGTTTTATTCAAACAATTGAAAGTGATCGAAAAATGACTTTTAATTAAGCCCCAATTGTTGCATTTTGGTGATAATGAGTGTTTAAATATCAAACTACGCATTTTCTTTTCTGATAGTACAATTTTGAGACTTGTATTTAAAAAGTTGCTTAACTGATTCCATAAATGTTGAGTATGTCTACAAGTCCAAAAAGATGTTCCATTGTCTCTTCATACATGCTACAAAGGTCACACAGCTTTGAAGGTATTAATTTACATACGAATAAGTATGTGTTGGGACTAAACGCATTAAAAATTATACTGAACATTTCTTATTTTTGTATGGTTGTTTTGAAAGTTTTAATGCTTTGTGTTTGTTTTGAATACAACATTTAATTCGGTTGTTTTGATTGTTTTAGTTTTTCTTGTAGGTATTGTTCTCTCGGGGAGTTGGATAAATGTAATATTCTTAAACTGTTTTGGATTTTCTTTGGTATATTATTAAATAGCTAATGGTATTTTAGGAAGTCATTACTTGGTATATACATGTAGTATATAAATTGAAACATCTCAAATGTGTAAAAATCTTTTATTCTGTCTTCAAAAATTTGTTCCATTTGTTTTATACCCTTTCTATGCCAGTTCTCATATTAAACCATCTTTTTCTGTATTTTCATATTAGAGTTATTCCAAATAATCTGTTTTTCGTGTACGTTACGCTGGAATGGCTTTATTGTACACCACACTTTTGATATGTCTGAAAATAGCTTTTTCCATGACAGAATTAGTCTGCGTCTTTTACGCTGATATTGCAATCAAATATAAAGTACCATCCATATTGTTTTATTTGTTTTCATTTAATATTTTCCAATCTCCTGTGCTATTAGTGTCAGTTAGTCTTTATATCCAGCAAGATTTGATTTGCCCGTCGCGCACAACCCAGTTATCATTTAAAACAATGCGGAACGTTTTTTTCTATGTGTATATGCCGCCGACAAGAATCTCTGTCGCCAACTTTGACGGCTTCAAATATTTATTTAAACTCAATATATCTTGAAAAGAATCACATACCTGTAAAGCTCATTCCAAATAGAAACAATATAAGTGAAAATTAATAAGAAACTTGTTAGTTTATTATGCAAAACACTTATAAACCGTGCACATGTCAATGTGTTTTTGTTTACACCTCTTTAATTCTATTTGACTGTAGTTTATCGATAGATTTTGTTTTTAAACCTCACCAGCTTGAAATACGAGGGTGCTTCAAAAAGTAATGTTACTTATGGCTTTCCATAGTCAAAACGCGCGTTCTGGTTCAATAATTCTATTCAGCCGAGTAGGCCAATTTAATAGCTACATAAGCACGAAAACCTTGTACAAATCGGTAAACATTTGACAAAGTAATCCACTTTTATAGGTGTGTTACTCATATACACTGTGCAAGTTGCTGTCTTACAAATGAATACTGAAGTAAAAGGAGAAATACGTGCCTACATAAAAGGCGGCGTTGCTCTAAGTATACCGCCAAAGCAAGTTTATAACGAACTGAATGATATATATGGGCCTTCCCCGGTATCGTATATGACAGTTTGCAGATGGGTTAAACAATTTAAAATTGGAATATCCAGCATTAAAGATGCGGGTCGAGAATGGCGACCAAAGACATATGTTACTAAGTGCTAAGAAAAGTTTATACACAATCTTCTTAAATTCGTCTGGCCCAGTGGTACAAATACCTTAAAAGGTAGGAAAATCCATTACAGGGAAGTTCTACATGAACACAGTGTTGACAAGAATCAAGAAATTCTATGAACAGAAACGCCAAAGTACTGGTTTAAAGGGCATTAATCTGCTTCATGACAATGCTCCAGCTCATAAAGTCGGGTGGGGGTTAGTGGAGTTTCTGAACAAAGAAAAAGTTAATGTCTTGAAGCATCCTCCCTATTCAGCCGATTTAAGTCCGTGCGACTTTTTTCTGTTCCCTCGGCTCAAGAAAGTTCTTTCTGGGCGGAGATATGACAGCAGAAATGCACTTAGAAGTGCAGTGCATCAGTGCCTGAGACAGATACCAAGGGCAGACTACTTTGGCGCTTTTAGGAAATGGATAGCGAGATTACAAAAGTGCATTTCTGTTAAGGGTGAATATTTTGAGGGGTTGAAATAATTTCATCTGAGGTACTATTCACCGTCTTCAATTTATTAATCTAGTAACATTACTTTTTGAAGCACCCTCGTATGTACTGCGGAAAAACCTTGGTTTTCGCAGCCGGTGGAAAAGGGTTTGGTGGTTGTGAATAGAATACAGTAGATCTATAATTTGACTGTTATATACATAGCATTAGGGAAGATATGATTGAAACTTACTAGAGTGGAGGCGGGTATCAAAGCAATACATTTTAATGTTCTGGTACAGCAGGAACCGTCTATAAAGTATTCCTGAGTATAGCACGGACCTAAATACACATGTGGGTATAGTCGTTAATGATGTAATTTTGATAGGTATATAATCTTTATTTCCTCCAATGGAAGAGTATACATGTATGCATATTTATCAAATAGTACATCTCTGTAAAGTCGTGAAAAGTACAACAAAGTAAATGGGGCTTTTTCATTTTGTGTCATGCGAAAGTTTGACAGTATAACGTGTTAAAAGTATTGCCTCTTGTCACGAACCTATATATATATATATATATATATATAGGTCCGTGTTTCTGAACATAATAACCTAATTGGGAATTTAGAACAGATGTGGGTATTTCCGGACGGTAATTAACTTTTTATATAGAACTTTTTGCTTATCTCCTATTGAAAGCACATGGTTTTCTCGTATTTGGCGGGAATATTTTGCGCGGGAACTTAAAAGATGCAAATCAAATGTTCCAGGAGAACAATATCATATGTATATGCCATAGTAACTACGTCATTGCAAGTCGAGTGTTCGTTGCTGCTTAACTTTTCATATCCCCGAGTCCCTCGACGCAGTACATTTAGACCTACTATACATGTACCCCAAAACTGAATAACGAGACAGCTTTTATTTAACCGCACGGATATATTGCGTGGATCATTCCTATAAAGTGAGGATAATCAAAGTTGATGAAAGATAATCAACGAGGCCGTCTGATCTGATGATGCCCCGACCTTTGTTAAACATGCTGATAATCAAACGATAACCAGATTACTCAATAGTAAATGTGTTTGACTTTCGACAGAAGCTACATGTATCTGTCATATTCGATAGGTATATAACATTTGGAAAATTTTAAAGCTTCGGCATGTATACTCGTATATAAAACTTTATCATAAATTGAGATTCTTGATAATAATTTCGTCCTTTTTTATAGCACTCGTCAAGTGAACTTTAGAGATCTGCAACATGTATGTGTTCTGTTTCATTGACGCTTATTTTCTCTGAAGTACTTTTCCACAATAATACAGTATGAAATTATGTTTTCCAGCTACGGTTTAGTAATGAAAACAGGCTAATATAACCGTTTAGGAAAATATATTCGAAAACGGGCAATGTTGCATCATTGTGTACAAGGTGAAAGTGCGTATGTAAACTGGGAATCATGTGTGAGAGCGAAGTATTATTTATTAAAACAAAATGTTCGTGGGTTGTATGCCAGTAAAGTAAAGTTTTTATAACAATTTTACAATCCTCAAAATTTCGTGTCTAAAATGCTTTTGAAAGCGCACTTGATTCTTGTTACTAACCGTACAAAACAGCGTTCACGTCGAATACACCACATCGGCTGTGAAAAGCAGAAGTTTTGCACACAAACTATGATATGATGTGCATGTTCATAAGATAGAACACGTCAATGGTAAGAATTTGTCTTCATGATTTATATGCCGCTCCTTTGATGTTCGGCACGGCGAGTCTTACTTCGAAAATAGCTGATCGCTTCAATATACAACCTCAATATTGTACGGGGAAATACACAAACTACAATCTGATAATTTAATGAGTTTCATTAATTAAATTAATTTCTGCCTAACACATATCATGATCAAATAATGTACGTAAATACATAGATTGTAAGATACTTTTTTTCTCGGGTATTCCGGAATTTTGGTTAAACGTGTGACCGCATGATAAGTGCTAGATCTTTATAATATATAACTCGTTCGAACATGATCTTGGCGAATAGAGTAAACTCGTTGTTGCTCTTTTAGCACTATAAAATAGTATATATATCATTCTTGAAGTTAGTTCAAACAACTGCAAGCGATTACTTCAGGAGTATAGTATGCGTATTTCCGCGTGCAGCCTCCCGCGGTGTAAAAATAAGCGTAAATTCACGTTTACACATCAACATGTAAACGACAGGTACCGTGTTAGGTTTAATAAGTGTTATTTAGGAATATTTGTCATTTTGTTGATACTTTAAGGACCATTTATATTTCATAACAACAAATGAAACATACTAGAGTGGAAATTTTCATGTTGCAGTGAAAAAAGGGAAATTTAAATCAGTACGATTTCCAACAGCAGTTTTGATCCTAACTGGTTGAGACGTAAAGACAGACATCTATGCAATATCAGTTTGTAAACTTGCAGTCGAAATATTGAGGCTAATTCTAAAGTAAGCAAGTCTCGTTTAATTTTATCTGGTTTACTGTCCCATATGAAATTAAACATAGTTTTAATATGTCTTTAAAAATGTCATCGTGTGGATTTTGTAATAGTGATAAGGCATATATTAGTTTTGATAATGCAAATGATTTAATAACTGTAAATTTGCCGAGTAGAGTGGGTTTTCTGTGTTGCCATTGTTTTAAACCGTTCTTAAAACTTATAAGCTTTGGATCTAGATTTAATGTAATATTTTGTTGTGGATTATTTATTAAAGTTCCCTTACAATTCTGCATTTATCAAATGATTTTTAGCATACTTTTTTAAAAGGTTGCATCATCTGCAAAACATAAGTATTGCGTGATTTCATTTCGTGATTTTTTATGCATTTTATAATTTTATCTGTAGCAATGATATCTTTCAACAATTCTATACAGAAAATAAATTAGAAGGGTAATAGAGGGCGTCCTTGTCTGTATCTTGACAGGTTCAGATAAATGTCCATTATGCAGTATAATACTTGGTATATTGTATGTATTTATAAAAAGAGTTTACCAATCGTATAAACGAGCTTCCAAAGTTTAAATGTTTGAAGCAATAGAACATGGATTCATGATCTAGGCTGTCGAAGGCTTTTTAAAAATTAACTAAGAAAAGCAAAACTGGTTGTTTATTTTCGTTTAGATATTCGATAATTTCAAATATTGTGCGTACACGTTCTCCTATATCTTCCTTTTAAAAATCCCGGACTTTTTGATATTGCAGTTCTTTAAGCGCTTGAAAGCATTTATTTTCAATTAGTTGGCCTTGACATTTTATTTAATCTTCGTCATTAAGTTTATTAGTATTTTCTGCAAAGAAATTGTATTCCGACAAATGTGAACCTGTTTTGTCCTTTTTAGATATAATTTACTCTTCTTCTTGTTTTGTAATTTCATTGTTGTTGATGACAAATTTCGATATAGTTTTCTTTTCAGCAATTCGTCATTCTAGGTTTGCAAAATATTTACTGTTTTTTTTCCATTTCCCTCGATAATTATCGCTTTTGATCTGATCATAAGGCCGTTTAATTTTATATCAAAAGTGTTATACATTTCCTGTTTTTTCTTGTCCAAATTTCTTTTCAAATCTTCTGAATATCCCTCATTTTTGATAAGTTCATTTTCTAATTGTTCTATTTTTTGTTGTTTTCTATTTCGTAAATATGAATCTGTAACTTCATATCGACTCGTTCTGTTAAAAATCTTTGAAAAATACATTGTTTACATCATTTGGTCATTTGGGCTGTACTGTTACAAAAGTTATACAATTTATATACATGTGTTGGCAGAAAGGTCAATACATTATGTAGTATTTCAAGGTAGCGGTCAACTTTTGCTTTCTGTTATATGTATTTGTTATTCTTTTTTTTTAAAGTCACTGATCTTGTAACATCTGTTAGAATAAATGTTTAATAATTGTCTTATAGTAGAATAGTTTATCAGGTATCTTTTGTTTTCTTTGAAAATGATGCATATATGCTACAAGTTTTTTTCTAATAAGAGACAAAGCATAAGAAAGATGTTGCTGGTTGCTTATCTTTTTAAAACATATGGTTATTCGGTGAAACATAAAGTAATGAGTCAATAGTAACACGAACCGAAAACAACATCAAACACTTAATAAGAGAAAAAACATAAAAAAAGTTGCTGCTCTCTTTTCTTATTATCTATTTAACATGTTTATGATGCATATTTTTTAATCAAGATGATTTTTCGAAAACTAATGTTTTCTATAAGATTAAAAAAAGCTGAAAAATAATTGGAGAGTGAAAACTTTACGTGCCGATTGAAACCTGAATGATAACGACTTAACAGTATCAGTCTACTTACAATTTTTTTACTGTTTGCGAGAAGTATTATGTTAAATGGTGCAGCTTCCGAGTAATAACACATCTGTTCGAGCAAACATTTGTCTATTATATTTGTATCATGGCCAATTCAGACACTACTCTGTTTAAACTGTTTCAGTTAGAGTGCAGTTTTAAGCTTAGCTCTCTTTTTTGCACCCTAAAGTCATAACACCAGTGAAGGCTGACTTAACGGAATTGGTGACAATCTTTTAAGCAAGCTTCCATTGTCTACAAACATGTACCTGAATAATTGCTTCAAAACGTGATTTGAAATCTCTGAGATCAACGTTAGAGTTTTAATAATAATGCCTTTTATTAGCCTAAGACACTTAGAGGTCAGTTGTGTATGCAAACAGAATTGATTCAAACATGAATCCCACTGGGACGAAACTGTTTTGATTTCTGTCCTCTGGCCTGTTTCGTCGGGCCCTTAAGGGTGTTTCTCTTGGTGCTCTGCCTTCTGCAAATGCATTGAGTACATACGTTTTTTGGTTCTCAAGGTTTGTTTTTTTTTATATATATATATTTATACACGAGCATTTTTGTGTTTTACATATCATGCCTTTTGTTTCCATTGCGTGTGTTAGAGATTCACCTAGCAGGGATTACTTTTATTTACACTGTCCTGTGACTTTGGAACATGGTGGGGGTAAGAGTGAGGTTGGGTGCGCACCATAAACCGGTTTAAGCTCCCCAGTGGTGTTTTTGCCACTGACCGTTCCAAGGCGGTGCCCCACTGTGTTCCGTTAATTGTTCGTTTTGTCCTCGTGTGTTTGCTTTGTGTGCTTGTGTGTGTTGGTAGTGTATGTTTGTGTGTGTACATGATTGTGTGTGTGTGTGTGTTGTGTGTGTGTGTGTGTGTGCGTGTGTGCGTGTGTGTGTGTGTGTGTGTGTGTTGGTGGTGTGCACTTCTGGGTGCTGTGGGGCTCGTTTTGGGGAGGCTGCGTTTTTGGTACGTGGCATTCCCTGTTTGATATTATTTTTGTTTTTAGACAACCGCCATTAACATAGTTCAGTGATCGTAAGAAACTGACCTGAAGCTTGACTAAAATGTTTATGGACATGCAACAAAAAGCTGAATTTTAAATGAATTCTAATCCTCGTATGGCTTAACTTAAATTTTGCTGATATTTCACGTGCAACCTACTTACACACATATTTTAAGTGTTTCGCTCTACATGTAACAGTATGACGCTTGTTACAATAAACTATATTGATTTTTGCCTTTATGCTATTATTACGCATATCAAAACATTCGTCACGCGACAAAAAGCCAATTTACAGTATAAAAGTACATGTACGTTGCACTTACATAGCGCTATTAAAACATAGCTGAACAATCGGATTGATATCTTTTAAACGAATTACACTATAAACTTTTTTATTTATTATGTTCAGTAAAGGCATCAGGCAAGTGACAATCCTAACAAATTAAGGAAATATCGTTCCAATGTTACTGTCCTTAACATATTATGTATTTACCTGATACGTTTATGACAACAGTGTTACTGACACTTTGTATATCTCCACATCTCCAAGTTGCTCCATGTTGATAGCGGTCCACATTTTTCAACAGTACAGAAATAGTTCCATCGTTACAAATACAGTCGTATAGGTCATCTTTAGTCAGGAAGTTGAACGTCCCGCACGTGTCACCTGAAATGCCGCACCCTCCTTGCATACCTTCCATTGAGGTTATCCATTTGGTTGAGTCCACCGATCCAGTTGCCTTCGAACATGTTAGTGTAGCGCTGGTATTTTCTCGCACGATCTCTTCAGACAATGACAGCACAATGTTGCTTTGAAGTATACCTTTATAGGAAAACTAACTACATGTAATTTAGAAAAAAAATATTTTCACCCTAAGTGGCACATCGTAATTTCATTGAAACACCTGAGCACGTTCAACTTTACTGGGTTGTCATGTTTTGAAAGACACTTGAGAGACCATTGTAAAGAGGATTTAGTCATATAGGAATCAAAGTTAAATATTTATCAATATGTCCTGAATAGGTTTTGTAGAGGGTCACAAAAAGACCATTCCCACCACATAACATCACAATCTTATTCATGGCTTCTGAGCAAAATATTTTTCAATACACCCACATAAAGAATATTTACCCGGGTCCCGTGTTACCATGTTTTTGACGAATACACAATAGTGATTAATCTTGTAGAAAGTTGAACAAGGAACATTTCTCTTGGATTAGTTCTAAGTCCAGTTTTCAAATTCCGAATACATGTGAAATGCTATATAAAACAAATGACTCACGTGCGGGGCAAATAATATTTTCAAAACTTTTCGGTATGTATACATAAAAAAAGTGACCTCCTGGCGGTGTCATTTTGACTTAAGGGTCATTAGCTGGTTACACTTTGTCGTGGACTAAGAAGACTTCACAACAAATATCTATGATTTTGCCCTTGTGGTTTTGCCAAACAAGATGTTTGAAATATTTCATATAGGTCTACATGGAATTTATGTCTGTGAACAACTTGTTGTGTGGAACATATGAAGAACCCATCCATACCAGGCTTGTTTTTATTAAATGATTGTGGAGGAAACTGAAAACTGCAAAACATGGTTACATGTAACAGCACGTGCGACGGACGTACGACAGTAAGTGAACACAATATGCTCAGTTAAGAGTATCCATAATTCAAAATGCAGTTATGAAAAATACAGAATGAGTGGAGAGCTCAAGATCAGTAATGATTAATTTTAATGATTGGCTTTTAGAGATTCAACGCACCTTTCTTCCAAAATAAAAAATAAGTTTTTACATTTCTATCTTAAATATATGGTATGTATAAGAAACAATTATAAACTGACTGTTGATCTATTCTGATGCATTTTAGAATACATATCAACCTGATTAATGTATGCGAGATTGTTCTAGTCTAATTTACAGTTAATCATTTACATTTATCTACATAAAAAACAATAGATCTATAATAACACAATTTGTCAAATGTAGCATTACATGCTACTATAAACAGCCCCGTATGCATGTTTTAGCTACATGTGTGTCAAGGGCTTACATGTTACATCTTGCTTATTCTAATAAGTATTATTCAACTTTACAATATTCACACTGTATTAGATCAATTGCGCACATGATATGAAACAGGTAGAGCTAATACAAAGCATAACTGAGCCAATATGAGAAAAACAGGACCAATACGAGAAAACAGGGCCAATATGGAATGCAAGCATTCTGATTGGTTTAAAAGAGAGGGCCAATACGGAGAAGTAACTTCCGTTAGATTTTTAAACGACGCCATTTTGTAAATCAAACAATTAACGATAGTTTGAAAATTCCTGCCGATATCTTATTTTACTAAGTTAAAAACAAATAAAATTGTTATTGTTACAAGAACATTAAATTTTATATGTTTTTTTTTTTTTAGCCAATATTGTTAAGTTGAATCATAAAACTTTCATTAATCAAGTGATTTCATATTGGCTTTGTTATTTGTCCTCGGGCAGTTCGGCCGAGGGCAAATACGACCACCCTCGTTATAATAACTTTATAAAACTGATTAAATTTATGCTATGTTTTATAACTGCTAGACACATACAAGTTTATTTGGAGTAACGCATGGCACAATAAATAATGATTCTGTTTTTAATAAGATATTAGTAGTATAGTGTGACTTAAAATAACCAGGCCACATTTCTGCAAATCGGCCACATTTTTGCAAATTTTTTCAACCGAAACTAATGAGCGATAGCGTAGGTAAATACCCATCCAGGTATAAATGACAGGACACTACTTATATTATAAGCAAACTATCTTATACTGTATCGTTGTAAACCTTTCGATAACTCTGTATGGCATTAAACTGTTAATTGGCGTATCGCATACTGAGACACCGGCGCGTTCTATAGCCGTACTTGATTGGTCTCCGGAAACTACCGAATCAGGAACAGGTGAAGATTAAAACAACATTGCCCGCTTACTTCTACTAGTGTTTTACCTTCAAGCGAATTCATAGAGGAAAAGAACAACAAACAAGTAATATCTTTAAAAAAAAAGATGGTCGACGTAGGTGACGTAATAAACACATTTTGTGTTTCAGAAGGCTCCCGGGCAGTACACTGCTTATTCCGGTACCGAAACGCTAGCCAATAATCAATGACGCTAGATGTCCGGCCCCGGACAACACCTCGTTGAATACAAAAAATGATCTTCGTACTGTCAAGAAACCTTGACATAACGTGTTCTGTTTTTTCTTTTTTTGCATCATGATTTGTTATAAATAACTTTAATATAAAAAAATATACACATTTTGTGTTTCAGAAGGCTCCCGGGCAGTACACTGCTTATTCCGGTACCGAAACGCTAGCCAATAATTTGCAGATTCTGATTGGTCACATTATAACGAAGTTGGTTAGCAACGCGTCCATACCAACGGAAGTTCAAATCAAAAGTATACGACTACGTCGAAAAAAAAAATGGCTCAAAAACGTTCTGCAGAATATAGCGAAGACTTCGCCAGTTTAAAGATTTTTAAACAGATGGAGGAAAATGATAATGATGTGACACTGGACAGTTCGATTATATCCTCGGACTTTAAAAGTTCTCTTGAATACGATTGTATGCTGAAAACATTTTCAGTGACATTAGAAAAAGAGCGCAGGGATGGAGACAGGTTTATTTGTTTCGGTGAGGAAGAATTGGGAAACATTATTAAACTGTTGCCAGTCATAGACAAACCCGTATGCAGGTATTCATCAAAGAGATATCCCAAAATTATAGACATACCGTTTGAAGTGAGTGATGCGGAAATCGGCGACTTAGTTACTGTGCTGTCTTTAAAAGAGAACAGTTACAAGAGGGGACATTTTGATGTCGACCTAAGAAAATGCGTTGAAAAAGAAGAGGGATCTTACCAAGGGTGTGCGTGTTACGTTGTTGCTGATTACAGCATTGAAAGCAAATCTTCTCAGATATCAATCTCTCATTGCATCTGCCACAGAAAAGTCAACAGAAGTATTATCGATGGCAATGGCACACGCTGTTATACGCGAAATAAATGAGCTTGTCAAAACTGTCACGGTTGCCAATTACATCCTTCTCAGAAAGAGCATATGGGTCACGGCGGATGTCTGTCAGCAGAACAGCCAACATGGGAGGAATCATGTAACCAATACTGGCAAGCAGGTAAAAACCTGATTAAAGACGAGGAGGTGCAAAGCCTGGCGAAAAGAGCGGCATCTCGTATCCCAGAACTGCATGTATTTATTCATTTATTACTATCATCATCATCATCATAATCATCATCATCATCATCATCATCATCATCATCATCATCATCATCGTCATCACTACTACAACATATTCTGCCTTTAAGTTGTGGGGGGGGGGTTAAATGTTTTTTTTTGCTATCATCCTTTTCATTAATGGTTATAAATCAATGTATTCTACGCTTACTTAAACTCCTTCAATCTACTATTTTATATCCCGATATTTTACTTTTTATTTCAGACAAGGTTTATCCCCGGACTAATTTTCATAGAAAACATTCCAGAATGTAACGTGAAAGATATTGTATTACGGAAAGAGGAGATGGAAGACGATCCGTTGTTCAAGATATATGCAGAGATGTAAAAACTGTCTAACCTGAGAAAACAACAATAATATTTAATCATTTAATCACCAATTCTATTTTTTTTTATATATGTACGATATGTTGAGTTGCTGTTATAATCAAATATGTACACGTTATATAAGTTGTACAGTGTTTATATGTAGCATATTGTATATGAAAAAAAAGTAAAAACGATTGCTATTGTTTTTATCTACAGCTTTATATGTCCATTCCTTAAGACTACGAATATCATTTCCTGTTTCAACCGGTCGTAACCAGAGAGTACAGGAATCATTAAATTGGGTATTAAAAAGGCTGAACTGAAGGAACGTAGAACATATTTTCAACTCTTTTCTACAATGGCACAGGCCCATGTCGATATTGGGATTAACGAGTCAGTTACTGAGAATGATTTAAATAACAAACGGAAAATAAGTTTAAATGTAGACGGTTATCACCACATTTCAGTTTTTCAAAACCAGGAAGGACACGTTGTTGTAAATATAAGAAGGGGAACGAGATCAGTAACCATTCTGAAAGAAGTGATGTTACAGATTTGCGATTTAAAAGAAACGCTTTTGCAGTGCTGCAACTTCATAGATTCTTAAATGTATTTAATTTATCATGACTTACAACGACTACCTAAAATCTATTTATTTCGATGGATGTCAGCAGCCCTGCTTCTTTTACCAGCGCCGAAAAGTTATACCAAGTAGTAAAGAGACTTGGTAAATACAAAATTTCAAGACAAAAAATTAAACGGTGGTTGCGAGAACAAGATGTGTATACACTTCACAGAGATGTGAAAAGGAAATTTTCGAGGAGAAAAATAATAACTTCCGGCGTAAACATTCAGTGGGGAGCTGATTTAGCCAGCGTTGCCAACATAGCAAAATATATGGCGTGAAGTATTTGCTAATGGTTATGGACGTATTTTCTAAATATCTGTTTGTTGAGCCAGTCAATAGTAAACTGGCCAAAGACGTTACACAAGCATTTAACCGCGTTTTACAAGAAACAGAGGGAGAGCGATCTGTACAAATTTTGTATTTTGACAAAGGAAGCGAATTTAACAATAGATTGTTCAAATCGTATTTAGAGAAAAGAAATATCAAATATTTCGCGACTCAAAATGAAAATATCAAAGTTTCACCGGTCGAAAGAGTTATTCGTTCATACAGAAACAAAATGCACAAATTGTTCCAAAGTACAAGGAATTACAGATATTTAGAACAGTTAGACGATCTAACAGATAGCTACAACTCCACTCCCCATAGAAGCTTGTCTGACAATATGTCTCCATCCGACGTTAATGAAGAAAATGAGGCCGTTGTTTGGGATTACATGTATAACAATTACACGGACAGCTACAAAACACCGCCGATATATAAATACAAAACAGGTGACTTGGTTAGACTCGCCTATAACAAATATACGTTCCAGAGGGATTATCAACAGAAATGGGCATCTGAAATATTTAAAATTTCCGAGCGATTCATTAGTCAACATATTCCTCTTTATAAAGTAGTAGACTTCTCCAACGAAGCCATAACCGGTTCCTTTTATGAACAGGAGTTACAATGCGTTCATAAAAATGAAAACGCTCTATGGATCGTTGAAAAAGTTCTAAGAAAAAGGAAACGTTCAGGAATAGAAGAATATCTAGTTAAATACGAAGGCTGGCCCGAAAAATTTAATTCTTGGGTAAGAAAAGACGACATTTACGACGTTAAAAGGTAAATCGATTCAATATGTCGTGTAATTAGAATACAGATTTTTATCCGGATAATAAATCGTACACGTTTAAGATTAAGTAAAGGCAAACTTTAAAGCTACCAGGTGACTGGAATATTGCTTTAACTGAGGTAACTCTCAATGAAGATAACAAACATGAAGACACTTTGTGTATATATTCTAATATATGTGGAGAAAGTATCATTAACGGCGTGAAAGTGCCTCTGTTAAGGAGAGTGGTCATTAATAACAGTAGAAACACGATATTTACATCTCCTTACTACATTCCTGTGATAAAATCTGAGATAAATGAGATTGAATTTAAACTAGAAAACGACCGAGGAGAGCCGGCGAAGCATATAAAAAATCCAGTTACTGTCGTTTTACATTTAACATCAGCACAAGTGAATACTGTTTAAAAGAGCGAGATTGTGTGAAAAAAAAATGAATCCGAATAAGCTTTACGTTCCAAGCCACGAGAAATGGATAAAATATTACGAGTCTGTTGGAACATCAGAACATCCGCATTATCATGTTCATTCCACCAGAAGATCAAGCGGCCAGCCTAGCGGGTCTATCGGTAAAACAGGAGAGAATAAAATCATCCCGATTGAGAAACATTCTCATAAGTCAACAGATAAACCGAATGAAATCAAAGTTGAATTTGTATCTCCCGCCCAACAAGTTGTTGAACAGGCAGTGAGCGAAATACAACGCGAAAAAAACTATAAAAAGAAAAGGAACAAAACGTCAAAAACAGTCTAGAAGTAGTTATCGAAAGAAAAAGTTGAAATTCGACGATGGCAGCAATCAATTCTGATTATTTAATTGAGGCACAGCCCAGCGAAATGGAGTTATTTAAATTAAATCCTACTCAAACTGCAGTAGAAAAGTTATACTTTCAGCAAATATCACCGATCGGGCAAATAACCGACACATCTCCGATACAATTTATTGTCAGCGGCCAGAATGGTATGGAGTACATAGACACGAAACGGAGCTTTATGAGCATAAAAGCCAGGATTGTGCATCAAGATTGAAGCGCGTTGCAAACCGCTGATTTAGCTGGCCCAGTGAATGTTTTGGCTGCCGCCCTCTTTGATCAAATTGACGTCACAATAGGAGGAAAATTCATAACGTCTTCAACAGGGAATTATGGGTACAAGGCTTATCTTCAAACTTTACTGAAATATGGAAACGATGCCAAATCATCTCAATTAACGTCTCAATGTTACTACAAGGATACGCCTGGAAAACTTGACAACAACGATTCAAAAACTGGCGAGAACAAAGGTTTTAAATTCCGATCGGAGTTATTTGCCGAGAGCAAGACAGTTCATTTAATAGCACCAATTATTCACGATGCCTTTCAGTTAGACAAATATATCCTCAATCAGACTGGGATGAGTATCAAATTTTACAGAGCTAAGCCGGAATTTTATCTGATGTCAGACGCTTTGAGTCCAGACTTTAAAATTATCATCGACGAAATGGTGTTGAACATATGTAAAGTACAGGTAAATCAAGCAGTTGTGTTTGCACATAGTCAGCAGTTAGAAAAGACCAATGCCAAGTATCCGTACGTGAAGACCGAAGTCAGGTTAGCGGCAATTTCGCAAGGACAGGTTAACCTTACCCTTGACAATATATGCCAAGGAATAAGACCGAACAAGATCGTTGTGGCATTTTCTAACAGTCAGTCAGTTTCTGGGTCTTATTACACTTCTCCGTGGAACTTTCAAGGATTTGGATTAACCGACCTGTCAGTCGCTGTTGACAATATTCCCGTTCTAGGAAATCACGTCAGATTAAATTTCAATACCTCTAATGGCGTTGATACTGCTGAAGCTTATCACTGGTTGTTTGAAAGCAGCGGGAAATGGATGAAGGACGAGGGGAACCAAATTTCGCAGTCAGACTTCGCAAAAGGGTTTGCAGTGTATGCCTTTGACATAGAACCTTCTTACCAAGACAGGAACTACCTTACTTTATTAAAGCAAGGAATAGTAAAGGTGGCTGCTAACTTCGCTTCTTCTTTACCAAACCCTATCACATGTATCATATACACTGAATGAGTGGGGTACTTTGAAATAAACAAGGCCAGAGACGTAATCGTATACCAATGAAAGAAAACAAAAGATTGAAGACGATAAACCATTATGTGTATTTAAACTTCAGAGTCGTGTTTCATTTATTTCATAAACCTATGCCACTAACTTGCTTATTGTTCATATGTTATAACTATGAATCTATACAATGATATTAAATTACTACAATAAACATAAAAAAAGTTTACTTGCTTACTTTTCTTTTGTTACATCCGATTTGAAGTTTTGTATATAACGGGAAAGAAATGGTGATATCTTTTATTGTGTATTAAGTGTTCGACAGAGCGGTTTGTTGCGTATTTTTCACGCCTTAAAAGGTAAATGAAATGGCTACATCAAGCCGTAATAGTCAGGTCACATGCGAGGAAACGGACGGAACTACTATCATCGACTCTTTCATTGAAGACAACAGAGGTATTACAAAGACACAAAACATCAAATGTCACTCGAAAATTTTACAGCGGATTGGGATTGTATTGCTACTTTTGGTTTCTACCTCTGTTCCTGGGTTAATCATTTTAAGTGAAGAAAATCTTCATAAAAGCGCTATTTTAGATTATAAAGCGGAGGTACAGCAGAACGAAACGGCATGTGTGTTCATTAAGCAGTATGACATTTATCACGATACATATGTCACAGTGTGTAACAGGTACGGAATTGTAGAACTGGATATACGGAAATTCGTTAATGACACGGAATCCCCCGAAGCCATACAGTTGAGCGAGCGACAGTGGCTTAGACTCAAACAGATTTCCTCCAAAGTTGATACTGCTATATCCGAAGCGCGTACTTATTGGAAAGATTTGAAAATTTTGAAGTACATGGCCGCATCTGCAGCAAACTGAGAAACCAGTTTTGTGATTTAAGAATTTGTATGTTTACTAATGGCTTGGTATAATGATGAATCGTTGCTTCCTTTTGAAAGTCCAAGTACTATTACAATTGTTTCTCCGTCAAACGGTGGGAAAACTACGTTCGTTGCGAAATTATTGAAAAACTCAAAAGGAATGTTCAAGGAAGATTTTTCAACAATTGTATACTGTCACGGCAGTTCCTGGCAACCAATATTCGATGACATGCAGGAGAGTAAACCGAACATGATATTTAAAGACGGCCTGCCTACGGATAATGAACTGGACCTCCTTTCAAAAGACCGTGGGCACACTTGTCTTATTCTCGACGATTTAATGACGGAAATAAATTCAAAACGAAACACCGAAAAACTATGGACAGTTCATTCTCACCACTTCAAAATGACAATCATTTACTTAGCTCATAACATGTATCAGAAATCTCCGTCAGCTAGAACGGTATCCCTTAACACTAAATACTACATTATGTTTAAAAACCACAGGGATGTTCAACAAATACAGTTCTTCTGAAGGCAAGTTTATGGAAATAAAAGCAAGTTTTTTGACACAGCCTACCAGTTGGCGACTTCACGACCTTGGGGTTACTTACTGGTAGATTTAAACATTCACTCTGACGATAAATACCGATTGAGAACGAATATATTTCCGGCAGAGGATACCATTGTGTACGATTTAGAATGACAGATGTCTTGAAAAAGGAGGCATTATTTCTTCATTATTTCGTGAAGCATATGACAAAATCTCAATCAACTGCTATTAGTAAAATCGTGTATAACGCCATCAAAGGGAGTTTCAGCATTGACAAATCGAAATTATCGAAATTAAAAAGATACAGAACTGCGCTTTATAATATTGCTGACAAGAAAACGTCATTGAAACAAAAGAGAAGTATAATATCAAGAAGGATTGGACAAGTGACTGCTATATTGAAAGAGGGGTTAAAGTGGATTCCAGTTAAACATTGAAACGATGTCCGTCAGAGAACTCGTGTTGGTTCCAAAACAAAAATACCAGTTATTATCGGAAAAACAAAGTGCTGATACAGTCTCAGTCGAAACACAGACTGACGCTGAGGTACAGATGAAAGGCAAATCAGACAGCGAAATTACCGATGCAGACAGTCAGCCGGATAATATAAGTGATGGTGCAAACCTTGTACAAGCTGTTCGGTCATCATCAACTTGGGATCGCATTCCGGGTAATAGAGCTAAACGGATGAAAGTTAAAACGAGAAAGAACATTAAATGGATTCCATATTGACTAAAAACAAACTATAATTAAATTACAACATAATGTTTTATTTCACAATGAATAGTTCATATGTACACATAGCTTATGAAAAGATAAATATATACAGGTACAAAAACAAAGTTATGAAGTAAGTAAGGTTATATATGTTGTAATTATGTTTCTTTTTTATAGTCAAGCAATATAACAATCAAAATGAAACAAAAAAAAAAAATCAAATTTGTGACAAATAGAAACATTATACTTTTTAACAGTCACGTGACATACCATCTAATTTGCAATGTAATGTATACATGTAAATAAATAAATGAATAAATAAATAAAAGAATATATACAAATTAGCACTTAGTGATTATTGCACAATTCTCACGGCATCTCTCTCTCTCTCTCTCTCTCTCTCTCTCTCTCTCTCTCTCTCTCTCTCTGCTTTTCCTGTCCCTATCGTTTGAGTTAAAATAACAGCAGAATTATGTGATATTTTCTTAATCAGGGTACACTGGTATACAATATAAAAACAAGACGATTCCTTTACACGTGGTATGGATTTTTACATACTATTAGTCAAAGAGTGAATGTAATTGTTAAGATTGTCTTCCTCTTCTTGTTGGGATTGTTTGTACTTATTAATCGGCTTTAAAACAATATCCAAAGGCTTTGTATGGACACCGTCTTGAAGTACCAACCTTTTGCAATAAAAATAATTAAACGCGAGTTTAGGCTGAATATATGTGAACACTGTGTTATTGAACGACTTAATTCCTTTGTTGTTAGCAGTGACAGGTTCCTGTGTATCAAGTACGCGCTTAAACGAGTCTGACGGCTCAACAAATTGATTATTTACACCCTTTAAGCTGTATTTGACTTTCCTTTTATTTTCTTCATCGTTAATTGCTATGTACGACTTGGAAGAAAGACCTATAATTTGTGTGCCACTAAATTCTAGTTTCATTAGGCCAGGTGTTCTAAGGTCATGTTTGTTGTGCGTTTGGCAACACTCACGCGGAAACCACACAGTATTAAAATTGTCGCCCGCAAAAACATTTCTGCAATTACCTAGAATGTTTTTGTTGAAGATGGATAGCATTTCAGGTTTAATGCTTTCTTGTAAAGTGCGTGTACCTAAACCAAAGTAACAGGAATCTGTATCCATTTCAGACATCTCAAACGAGTTTCTGCCGACAAACTTTAGCAAAAAATCATAATAGAAAACAACATATGCAATTTGGCATACTGGAGTATCATGTACCCCAGGTACATTGGAGAATTAAGAGATATTCTGGCTTGGGCTAATTCTGTTTCAAACATATCATCACCAAGTTCAGTAAGTTGTCTAAATCGCGGGTTATTAATAGCAAAACAGGCTTTTTTATGACCTTTCACATACGTAATTGTTTGAAATTTTTCTTGATTGATAATTGTACCCCCAAATGCTGAAACTCCTATTAATTTTGAAAGAGAACTTTTTAATTCCTGCGACTTGTCAATATCACCCTGACGCCGGTCAGTGGTAACGTTGTCAACAAAATCTTTAAAACATGACAGTTTTGAAAATTCAATAATTTGATGAATATTTGTAACTAAAAGTCCATGCTCTATGTACCATTTTAGAAGAGGCGTAGAGACCAACAAACATTCGGCTTTTATCCCACCTACTAAAAGGGTGCGTGGTTTTGTAGAAAGTCCGTGATTCTGCGCATGTTGCTGCATATGCTCACCAATGAAATCAAAGTCAACTTCACTGGTGCAAAACAGCGGACACATTTCTTCAAAGTATTCGTAAGGATTCAGCTCAGTATTATGTTTAAAAATCACCTGATCCCAGCTATCTGGCACCTGAATATCGACTTCAATAAACCCGAACAACTTTTCCGTAACAATAGCGTCAATGATTTTGGACTCTCTCGACCTTTGTGATTCCTGTAAAATTCTGGATATCTTTTATCAATAAAACCTTTCATTTCGTCATTTTGGTTTACTTGTTTCCAAAAAGCACATTCCCAAATTGAAGTAATATCGTAGCCCATGCTTTTATGAAAGCCATTCTATCGTCCTTTCTTTTTAGCCTTTCCTCATGTGTTTTCATATCTTGGGGATTTATGCATGAATTACCATGAAAATAGCACCCTAGATATTCGTAAACCATTCCAGTATCGGGGTCATAACCATCAATTAGGTACGGACCTATCCTTTTTTCGCTACCGGAGTTCATTTTATGTTGAATGTTAAGATTCTGAGAGTGGTTTAACCACGCCATCCAATGATGCATGACTGTGAACCTATGAAAAGTTTTTTCAGGTTTAAATTCAAGTTTTTTCTTTCTTCTAACGTAATTACCACAAGGCATTGGTTGACTTAACGCATACACATACAAGCTGTTTGCGTCATAACCGAGCACAGACTGACAGGGTAGTTTCTCATTGTTTCTAATGAACGTTTGATCTGCTTCTTGATAGCGTGTAAATATAATTGAAGGTCCGCCAATAATATTTGATTTTATAGAATGATACATGTCCTCATCTTGTCTACTTATTAATGCAAACTCAGCCCCGGCTTGAAACCAGCTTTGATATAACATTTTCCTTGCAGCACCGGGGACAGAAATACAGTCTTAAAAAATATCGACACCTCTTTCCACAAAGTAAGACTTAATTTTTTTTCCTTCTACCATCGGTAATACGTCTAAGTTATTGTAATGTTCAAGGAAATCGAGAAAAGTTAACATATTATTTTTTTCCCAAGTCTGTAAAAGTGAGTGGTAATTCTCGTCTATTGCTGATTTGGGTGGAGAATCTAGGTTTAAAATTGACAGAGCTTCAGCCTCAGTTTTGTTTTCATTTTTAATTAACCTTTCAAACGACAACGTTTTAATGAAGAATAAAAAGCTTCTTTGGGAGGAAGTGAACTTTCTTCGAGCACAGCGATATCTGTGAAATACTCATACGGAAAGTAAGATTTCCTTTGAGCGACCCCAAAAGTAGCAAGGAATTTATCGTAAGAAGTAGCTGGTGGAAGATAGTTAACCATATCTAAGAATTTTAGCGTTTGATTTGACAGACACATATAAGCATTATTTCTTTTGACGACAAATTTCTGTTGCTTGGGTTCATGGAGTCGCAGGTGCCTAGCCAAATGAGATTTCAGAAGGTTTAAGTCGTATTTTGCTGAATTAAAACCTAACACTGGGACTTGGTGACAATATGTTTCAAATTGTTCACGAGTGCGTTTAATCAATTTAATCATCAGTTTTGATGTTTCAGGAAAGGTTCTGTAATCATCATCATCATCATCATCATCATCATCATCGCTTTCTATTCGCCTATAATTTCGCGTCGGAGGATGTATATCATCATCATCATCATCATCATCACTATACTGCTAGAACTTCTCGGATTCAGAGGACAAAAAGGCTGAATTAAATCATGATCATCATCATTTTCATTATAATCATCACGGTAAATGCTACTACTACTGCTACTATTACAACTGCTGCAGCGACTGCTATCATCGTCTTTATCATCATCACCATCATTGTCGCTACTATTACAACTACCATTACTGCTTCCGCTACTACTGTTAGTGCTGTTAAATGTACTTTTTATAGACTGCTTATCCCACTCGTTGTACTCCACTCTTATTTCGTTTGTTGATTCCAAGTTTTTTAATAAACTATGCCAAACATTTTTCTTACTCATTGCATACAAAAAGTCTGCTGATGGAGGCTCGTATTCAGATGATTCTTTTGCCTCACAGCCTATATCATCATCATCATTTTCATCATCATCATCATCATCAACACCATTATCATCATCACTATCATCATCGCCATTATCATTACGTACAGAGATCCTCCTTTCTGGTAGACCCCACTTACTTTCTAACTTTTCCAATTCAATAAAAACGTGTGCCCACCTTTCTTGTGCTAATAAATAAGTTTTGTCTGAAATTTCGTTCATATAGCCGATCATCTGAGTTAGCAAAGACTCTAAATTCTCATCTAAAATAAACTTAGGGCTCGTAAACCCGTTAACATTGCTACATATACTTACCGAAATCGGTTCGTGTCTTGAGGTTTTTGTCAAAAGATCACTGTTTTGTTCGTTTGTTTGTTTCAGCATCGCCTCCAGATCGAAAGTAACAAACCAAGGATAATTTTGCAGAGACGATTCTACATTAATCCCTATATCTTTTAATTTATCAAATATTGTTTTTGCGGATTCGAAATAACCGCCAGGAAATCTTAATTTAGTGGCATTCTCACAAGTGATTTCGTGTCGAACTAAATTACACTTAGTATTAAACAACTTTTCGCAAAGGCGACATTGAAATTTTCTGGCGTATGACTTAAATTTAGATACATAACTTAAATGGTCTTCGAACAAGTTCAAGTTCATGGTATCGGAAGGAAAGCATTCCCTAGATTTGTACAAACTTGTTACAGTTTTCTCCTTATTCAATTCAAAAACATTAATATTCATTTCAAAACAAAGTTCTAAATCGGGCATTCTGCATAGAGTAACGTCAGTTGATTTTAACTTATTTTCGTTAATATAGTTTACCCATTTACCTTGCAATTCGGTCGTCATTGTTTCGCAGTTTATATTTCGTGTTTTATGGTAAGCCAAACATCGAAAGAAACAAAGGTCATCATCGTACAATAGTTTTGTGTTTGGGTTTTTCTCAAATGATATTATACTTTTTGACTTAACAATATAGTTCGGCAATGGTTTACTCAAACCTAATGGAAAGCTAGTCTTGTGTACGTGATATAAAACGTTTGTTATAACAACAGGTGTCCATTTAGAATTTGGTTTTTGTTTTTCGAAATAGTTTGTAATATCTAACTCAGACAATCGCCTGCGCAGCTTTTCAATATCGTTTCTATTATTGATAAGCTGTGGAAACAAGAACAAACCGTCTGTATAATACGGTACAGAATACCTATATGTTCCGTTTTCGATGTTTCGTAAAATTAAACCGAAAGACAAATTCACTTTCAATGCAGTCTGGTTATGTTCAAAAATAAACTCAACTTGGTCAATAAGTTGGTCGAGGTTTGATAAGTTTGGGACAGGAAAATTGTACGTATTTCTCACATCTCCTTCCTGCACTCTTTCTCGCAGGATTAAATGTCTATGTAAATCATACTCCCTTCTCATACTCTCGTCCACACTTTCATCAGCGTCCACCCAAGGTGCCGTATTCTCATCATTTTCTGACCAAGGATCATTTTGCAAACTACCGTTACTTGACTGTTTGTGATACAACATCCTATGCTCGTATAAGCTACGGGAGTTTGTAAAATGATCTTGACAAATCCGACAAGTTAACAAGTTGCTTTTTGACTTATCAAAATGTGTTTTGTTTTTAGTTGTATTTTGTACTAACGATGATGTACTTGATGATGCTTTATTATGTCTGCTTTGGTTTTGATGTTGTACATTTTGTACTAAGGCTTTTCCGGTTTTAAAAGCTTTGTTACACTCGTAACAACTAAAATTAGTCTGGGTAGGTTTAGACTTATTTTCGCATGTTTTTTCGTGCCTTAATCTTGTTCTGTAGTCACTGAATGTTTTTCTACATTTACCGCATACTGTCACCTTTGTCTTGAAGACTCCGTCACACGTTCTTTCATGACGGGCACGCTCATATTTTCTTCCAAAAGTCTTCCCGCACTTTGAACATTTACATTCATTTGGAACTGTGTTTTTACAACTGAAATTGGAAACATAATTTAATTATTGTTTAATAACCACAAGTAGTAAACGCTTTATTGTGAAATAAAAAAATAGTGTAAAATAAAAGATGCTTTTAATACAGCAACACCAGGGGGATTCATTTTATTAAAATATAAAATGAAGTGTTGTGTATGGTAGTAACTGTTTATAAAGCTCGGATTATATTCCTTCAAATACCCACATAAGTATAATATACATAACTAATATATTTTCAACATAATACCTTTATAATACAGCAGTTAAGATAGAAGAACAAGATAGTTACTAACATTTTCTCTCTCTCCTCCTCCTCCTCCTCAACATGACACGTTTTACGACGTTTTGAGGGGCTTTTGTCATCAGATTCACTTGAAGGTGTAACCTGAGAATAATTCAAAACGGTTTTAAATGAAATCTTTTAAAATAACTTAAAATATGTAGACATAAACCGCATTACTCAGTTCATATAATGTACAGTATTTTACTATGTAAGTTGTGGTGTTGTTGTTGTTTTAAATGTCGGTACAATTAATTTCATTCATATTACAAATATAAGCTTATCTTAACTTACCTTATTGCCTGTACAGTTACTGTAATGTCCATGCCATTCACCGGGTCTAATTAGAGAACCGCACGTTTTACATTTTACATGTTTCATTATGAAAACAGTAACCTATGTAACAACTTTTAATACAAGTTTTCACAATATAGCGGAAAAAAAACAATAATAAATACACACTGAGCAACTCATTTATAGTGTACTGAAAATGTATGACAGATATTGGTTAACTTTTAATATGAAAAGATGTACATTGTAGCATTGTTATCCTTTGTTGTTGTTGTGTAACCCCCGGGTATGATTTAAAGGACATTAATTACATTATAAGTAAACTATCCTATACCGTATCGTTTTAAACCGTCCGATAGTTCTGTTTGGCACTAATAGTTTACTTTTTAAACCGACACGTGCTAGTAATTAGTGTCCTGTCATTCATACCTGGGTGGGCATTTACCTACACTATCCCCAGTATCGCTCATTAGTTTCGGTTGAAAAAAATTTGCAAAAATGTGGCCGATTTGCAGAAATGTGGCCTGGTTATTTTAAGTCACACTATACTACTGATATTGACCGTATTTCTGCCTAAATTGCCAACAATTACACGTTTATGAAGCTAAAAGTACACAAGCTCAAATACATTAGCTGTCTGCATTATTGCACTGTTACTCGGCCTGTTTTATCAGATAAAAACAAAAGCACAATAAGTGAGACCCTAATTTGATGGTCGGAGCAAGGAAAACAGTTTTATTCTTTCACTATTCTGATTTATCTCAAAATGATTTGCATACCTTGTTTGATACAGACTGCCACAAGAAGAGCTCCATACAGAAGAGATATCATTTTGACTTTTTATTGTCCATATAATTACCATTCCTGAAATCAGATATTTACTTGTTTACATGGCACACTTTAAGCAGTTACTACATTTGTACATGTATCAGTTCTAAACGTTCTATGACATAATAATTACACTATAAATAATTGATGTTAATTTATTTACTCACGATTACGAAACAAGTTTTTACAGTTTCTAATAATCGCTTTTGAGACTCACTCAAGACGGAATCAACCTCGAAATGAGAAGGATGTGAAATTAGCTGTGTCTCTCCTAAGGACACTACCAACGAACATGCTTTCACTGTACTTATTCGGCTCCACTCGATAAATGCAAGCATATACAAAATGTACATCGATATATATATATATATATATATATCGAAAAAGGTGTGTCAAATACTGGTTAGAAATTCTCAAAATGCCAAATACTAGATTTGTTAAAAAATGTTATTTGATGATGTATACTGATGTTGTTAAAGGTCATATAAACTGGTTTTCATCTTTTATACAATGTCTCCAGATATATGGTTTTGGAAATGTATGGGTAAACTAGTCTGTTAAGTCATAACAAGTGTTCTAAAACATTTTGTACAGAGACTAAAATATATGTTTTTACAGGACTGGCATGAAGCAGAAAATTTAAACAAAAAGCTTTCCAATTACATACTTTTTAAACAAGAATGTACATACGAAAATTATATGGATATGTTAGATATTAAGAAATTTAGGTTTGCTCTTGTACATTTTAGGGTACAAAAATGTAGGTTGTCGTGAAGTAAAAATTGACACATATCGGCATCGGACTATTTCAAGGCAAAACAGGTAATGTAAGGCATGTAATGAAAATGCAATTGAGGACGAATACTTTTTTTGTTTTGTTGTGGATTTTATTCGGATTTAAGAGCAGTATATTTACCCAGAAAATATTTCATATGCCATTCTCAAAATAAATTCTGTATCTTAATGTCTACAGAAAATGATACATTATTAAAATCGATTGCAACATTTCTTTATTATGCTTTCGACAAAAAAACTAATTTACACCACTTAGATGTTCATAATAATTATGATGAAATATTGGTAAACATACTTTAGAGCTACACCCTATTTTATGGCTAATAACCATTTATGTACACATACTATGCGTTTGTGTAGTGTATTTAGGGTAGCTCGCGGGTTTCCCCCAGAAATCGGGTCATTTTTTTAAAAGGCAACGCAGATTTCAGATATTTTGCATGACAATCCCACGACTAATTGACTTATTTTTAGAAAAAATACGATGAAGTGATATTTCCATGGAAACTGAGTTAAAAGCGCCGCCTAGCGGGGAGGTGTATTTTCGTCAATTTTCTTGTTATTTTCGATATGTCTCTGTCTATGTAGATAACGAAACGATCTAACTTTCATAAATGCAATGTCGAATCATTTATCCATCTCAAAAAATAAAAATATCTAATAGTTGTTGCCAAAAAAATGAAAAATTGCGGAACGAACCTCATAGGGGCGATAATTTTCAAAGCAAAAATAACTGTAAAGTTGACGCATTTAGCGTCAATTGCGAAAAACGGAGATAAAAAAAAATAAAAGCGCGATGGAAACTTAAATCAATTTAAAGCATTTTTATCAAATAAAATAAAGGGGTCACCGTCATACTTTTCGTGCCACTGACACTTTTTTTGAAGTGGGAAAAACATGAGAAACCTCGACGTAAAATACAAGATTGGCGTGACGTAACGAGCCGTTACTGACGTTTCCTGACGTTTCTTGTTAAAATAGATTACTAGCGTTGTTGCTTTATTATGCAGACGTCACTTTAGATTGAATACTCAGCATGAAAGTGGTCAAAGTAACAATTTACTATAGTTCGCCATACAACCGTACATTAAAAAAAATTATTACGTATTCTTCATATTAAATAAGCTTTATAGACTTCAAGTTGATATTGGTTATTTTCGTATGCACTAAAAGTAAACTGCGTATCGATATAAAAATATCAAATAAGGAATTAAAAGGCTTCTAGTTGAACCACACTTTAATCGTTTTCGTAATCGTTTTAAAACACGAAAAGACTTCTCTATATAATAGTGTTTAGTACATGTATAATAAGTTTTGCAAGTGTCGCAAAAAGTGTACGATTTACAGTAATACTGGCCAGGAGTTGTACAGTTTTGTGGGCTTTATGGAGCGCTTACGTATAAATACATCGAAAAAACATTAGAAGTCAGAAGCTAGGACATAGACCTGTACGAACGGCGTCACCGGCTAGCAATGCAAATTCCTCAAACAACTCGGCGGCCATCGAATCAACTCCAAGGCATGAATTTTGAAGATAAAGCTAATTTACAATAATAAATTAGTAATTTAAAGATGAAGGTTTATCGCAAACATCTGTGTACATGTGCTTCATTTGCTGAGTTTACTTGTACATGCTTGTAAAATACGCGTTATATATGCATGGAGATGTTGTTCGTTTATTTGTTAGATGTACTTATGGTCCACCATCCTTATTCAAGGTATATACGGTGCAACCTGTAGATAGACAGATACAGATACAAGGGAATCCGGGTACCAGACCCTGGCTCTTATACGAATACACCGCTTGGTTCTTTTCTACGTTCCCGGTGTATAGCACCGAACCGTGGTCCTTCGGATTGGTAGTCCAGGGCGTTAACCACTCGACCACGGCACCACCCATATATATGCATGGAGAGGGCATATATACGACGTCAGCCCGGATAGCTCAATCGGTAGAGCACGAGACTTGTAATATCGGGGTTGTGGGTTCGATACCTGGGGCTGACCTATAATGACTAACAGTCTTTCGGATGAGACTTAAAAACCGAGGCAAGTATAAGAACGAGGGGTGTCTCTACAATTGGGACGCTTTCTGTATCTTGCACTATCATCCGAAACCTTAAATAACTAACCTCTTCTCGGGGCGTTGGTCATATGGGAAACCGGCACCAACGATAAAGCCCTAATATACATACATAGCTACGACTTTAATACAAAAGAATTATCAAGCGGACTAGGGGTTTCAGCGTGTTTTCAGCAGTAACCCCAACTATTTACCTTAAATACCTCAGATATGTTTCCCTTGGTAAGTCTTTTGCATAACAGTCCATTTATTGGATCATACACGTCGTGAACTTAATAAAGACCACTCCAGTCGGCTCAATATCTTTTAATTCATACTCGTATTTTGATGCCAGGAAACGTGCGGTAAAAGCGGTGTTTTATTGAATATAGCAGGTCCGACTTTGCCCAACCACACCAGTTCATTCATTTATTTCCCTTTATTCTTGGGTAGGGTTCCTAGGAAGAGGCGTATATATGTTTTTTCATCAATTCTTGTCAGCAAACGCAACTACTGGCATCGGGAAACTAAACATACAGTCCCTATGGAAACTGCACATACAAGGGAAACTTTTAATTTATACTAATTTATTCATTCTCGATTACGAAACAAGTTCTTACAACTCAGATAATCGCTATGGAGACTCATTCCAGATTAAATCAATCACGAAGAGAGAGAGACAATGTGTAAATACTTGACAAAACCGCAGTGGCACTGGTTTGGATCGAACCGGGACCTTCCGATCCAGAGGCGAACGCGCCCGCCTGCGCCACAACGGCTCCACTGAAGGGAAACTACAGACACATAAAATCAATGGACGGGAGAAAACAATTAAAAAATTTCTTCTTAACTTTATAGCACATACCGCTGTTTTCATTTTGTGTTTTCAGAAAACAAAAAAAAGAATGTAGTTTTATAATTATAAGGGTAAAATGGGAAGTTTTTTCTGGACTGTTCCGTATAAAAACTGAAACAGCATTTCATTATAATAAAAGTGATGGCTTAAATGCTGTTGTGATACACGGTTAGCTCTAAGTACATGCGTGATAAAGATATTTAAACTGTAATAACTAATGTAACCCAATTGAATCGCTCGTCTGGTATTGATAATAGTGTTCGCGTTTCATCATATAATCTTTACTTGCGTGCTACTGTATCAGGGAGTTTGTTGTTGTTCAATTAATAAACTAGGTATCTTTCATGCCAGCATTGACGGAGTCGATTTTGTAAGTAAGAGTAATTTATAAAACACTGTTTTACAGTTAAGGTTAACGTCCGTAAGCATCATTTGACCGCGCTGTTGTCATGTGCATATCCGCGCCCATTCTTCTATTGAAGATTCTGTATTTTATGTTAGACTGAATGCAGCAAGTAAAATGATATTTCTTCTTCAGATTTACCTCGAATGTTTTCTGTATTGTGTTTATTAATGTAACATTACACCACAACAGATCCGTGTTACTAGTAAATGAAATGGTATCGAACTAGTTTGTAACACATATCAGTTGTTATCACTCAATTAAAACACGGTGTCCATTCAAATGTAAAATTTAAGAATCGACTACAAAGTATATTAACCATGGTAGGGTCGATCTAACATGACTTCTGCATAATAAAGCAACAACACTAGTAATTTATTTTAACAAGAAACGTCAGAAAGCGTCAGTAACGGCTCGTTACGTCACGCCAATCTTGTATTTTACGTCAACGTTTCTCATGTTTTTCCCACTTCAAAAATGTTTCAGTTGCCCGAAAAGTTAGACGGTGACCCCCCTTTTATATTTGATAAAAACGCTTTAAATTGATTTCAGATTCCATGGCGCTTCTTTTTTTTAAATCTCTCGGGACGTGTTTTCGCAATTGACGCTAAATGCGTCACATTTGCAGTTACTTTTGCTTTGAAAATTGTCGCCCCTTCAGGAATCAGACAATTGACGAAAATACACCTCCCCTCTAGGTGGCGCTTTTAACTCAGTTTCCATGGAAATATCACTTCACCGTGTTTTTTTCTAAAAATAAGTCAATTAAATACGGGATTGTCATGCAACATATCTTAAATCTGCGCTGCTTTTTAAAAACATGACCCGATTTCTGGGGGAAACCCGCGAGCTACCTTAAATGTATCATATATTTTGCATGGGCCAGAGGTCTTATAGCGAATAAACTTTGTCATTGTCATACAAAGTTAAACAAACCATCTACATGTTATCACGATTCTTCTTCTAACAAGGTTCCGGTGAAGCGACAGAAGTTGTAAACAATATTAGGACAGATGATAAAAATATTATGTTTGCAAAATAAACAAAAGGGCAACGATGACCCTATATCATTCACATGACTATCATTGCACAAACAGAAACAAGAATTTCAGCCAGAATACATTTTGAAATTAGTTTGCAGGCTACACAAATTTCTTATAAATAGCTTGAAAAATAAAAACTATAGGCCAACCGTCAAGGTCAGCCAGGTTGAAATCTGTATTCCAAACTGAACATATGGTTCAAATGTCATTACTGTAGCTAAAAGGAACGAAAGTATGTCAGTAGCTGAAAGTCAGTAAATGAATATGTTTAAAATACATGCAAAGCTGTATACATGGTCGAATAATTATCGATGAGACTTCAAAAACAGACATTAGGTCAGTCGGTCAACGTTAGCAATTGTCTTAATTTACGTGTGTATGCAACACTCTCTTTATAGTTCTATATTTGAATGCAGAAGCTCACGAAACATGACTGTAGGTCAGTAGATCAACGTCAGGTCAGCCAAGGTCAAAGTAAAAATCAGTACGGTAAAAAATAACCCACTACCTAGGTTGAGACCAAATGTTCTGAAGATATTGAGCATAATAAGAATGGGCTTGACATATACATGTACTGCATTATATTAACCTGTCCTTGAAGTCTGTAGATCCTATTGATGGTCCTCGAGTTATTAAACATAATTAACTTCCAATGGTCGAGGTTGATTTTGAAAACCCGGGTGAAATGTGTACAACGTCGTAAAGTATCACCGGGCAACGTTGTACGCCCTTGGCCACACAGTTTCAGCCAAGAAGACTCTGTAACTCTATATAAAAGCGACCCAAGGGCGTGGTCAATTATGACCCATGATCGTGATGTTAACAACATATGTCCACTAGAAAATGTTACATACTAAATATCTAAGCTCTTGGCATTGTGGTTTTGGAGAAGAAGTTTTTTTCCTTGATAAATCTATGTAAAACAATTGACACTCAGGTCAGTGTTTGACCATTACGACCTTATTAGAGATTACTAAACACTACTACAGACTACATATCTAAGGTCTTTGTCTTGTGTTAATGGGGATGAAGATTTTCAAATGTGTTCCTAGTTGTGCATGGAATAGATTCCTTTAAAAAAACTTGATAGATGATCACTTCGGGGAATTTATGTGACGTTTAGTTGAATAAGGCCCAGTCGTTTTATAGGTTATGTTGTTTGAAACAAAAAGTTGACGACGCATGACGCACGGCATACCACGAGAACGGACACAGTGGGATACTAAGAACCTCACTTTTACGTGCTAAGTGAGCTAAAAAGTAAAATTTAACTATTATTATAACGAACATAGATATATCACGATAACAGGCTTCAACGCAAAAGGCCTAACTTATGACCTAATCCGTGCTAAAAACATGAGCGAAAGTAAAAGATGGTGTCTGTTTTTTTTTGCTCTTTCAGCAATTCTTTCGACGTTAAATTGTGTTAAAATTTAGCATTTGTTTCTACGCTATAGGTGCATAGATAATAGATGTAAGTTTTTGTTTTCAAGAAAATAAGCGCACAAATGGAAAAACGATAAAGTAACAATTGAAATGCAGGTGAAAAGCAGGTGAAAAGTGAAAGGATTATACAGCAATGTTCGGCAAAGATTACACGAGAACGGATAGCCGATGGCTAGGACGGGCGGAGGTTGAACAGATGGAAAGGGAAAAGTGAGAGGGCAGAGAAAGAAGAAAAGACAGACCAAAAAATAACTAAAAATGATATCGTATGAGAAATCTTTGTGCAACAACCTTAAAAAGTAAAACCGCTGTTCTATGTGAAATTCGACTGCTAGTTGCTTTTTGGTTTTGCTTTGAGAAAGTACGTTGTCAAAGCAGTTTAAAACTAGTATATATACTCCACATATTTTTCGCTTGTCGCAGTTTACTAATAACACTTTAAATATTCCCTATGATTACACCAGTGGAAAACACAAAGAAGTTCCGTTTTTTAACTATTCTGCAGTTGGCACTGCCTGCTATTACTTTCAACCGTGAATATTTGGTTTGATAGTGTTTGTTATTACACATATAAGCTGGTAACTGTTTTACCGCGAATGAAATAACAAGTAGAATGTATATCTTTTATTTACGGATTGAAACATTTTCTGTCTAAAGGCGTCGTTAAATTGGATAATACCGCATAAAAAGGTCAATAAAATACTTGCGTTTTCAGTTTTTGGCCTTTGGGCTGTAAGCCCTAAGGCCAGAGTTAGCATGCTACATTTCAAAAAGCGTAGTCAATTTAACTGTAAATTATGCTACAAACAACTGTAAAACTGCGCTATGGGAAAGTAGCGCAAGATAAACCAGACCTATCTGTTGTTTGAATGTAGCATACGATAAGACAATATTGCAAAAACAGTACAGAGAGCTTCAAACTTTGCAGAATGGTTCAAACATGTACCTTACTGGCTGAATTACACAGTTTTTTCACTCCTGTTTTGTTTTTAATTACCGCGCTGTTAAGATAGAGTACTTCCTGTTTTATGACAATTTGGAATACTTTTGATTGTTTAGTTGTGCACATTTTTTACCGTGTCGCAATGATATAGCGTCCGCTTTGAGATCAAGAGGTCCTTGGTTCAATATCCATGGGAGCCTTTTTCATTATGATATATGTCATTTTGCAAGATATGAGACTTGTGTCTTAATATTCCTTAATTGTATCATGCTGTACAATTACTTGAAAATATGAACGTCGACCTTGATTATTTATAAAAGTTCAATATCTTAAAATGTAGACGGTAAAACAATTTTCATCTTTTCTTATATTGCAGTTGTTCATATATTTCTGATAAAAGTTCCATAATCTGTAGTGATTCTCTTTTTTAAAATAGTTTGCTACACTCTTGTAATTTTATATGTGTGATATGTCTTGGACAAAATTAGGTAAATTTTCTCCCCTATGTTTTGGCATAATTTCATGTATTTGTTACCAGTGTTAAATTCGCAGTCTTTTAATATGGGTTTTGTAAATCTACATTGCCTGCAATATTTTCTGGAATCTTAGAAAAAAAAACAAATACACATATTAAGTACGTTTGAATAATGCCAGTATTTCTAGTAGGGCGGGGCAAAACAACGATATATTTTTTTTAATAAATGGTGAAATGTGTTTGAAATAGTGCCCATTACGGTGTCAACTTACGCTGATTACGGAAGATACATGTAATCATATGCATATCACGGAAAAGTGTGGATATTTACGGAACGTACGGAGTTCGATATAAGAGTTTGTAGTTTGATTTTCATGATGTAATTTCACTGAAAACTTTCTTACGAACTATCACATCTATATTTACCTAAACAGAAAATCTTTTGAAAATATATATAATTTTCGTACTTTCACGAAATGAAGACATTGAAATACAATTCGTACATAAAATGATGCGGAGTCACGCACCCAACTTTAGCCCACAACGGATCTTTGATTTGTGAATGCTTTTACCACATGAAGCCTTATGAAGGAATTGTTGAATATTGAATATGATTAATCTCCTTAACCGATCACTAAATATTAATAAAACTTGGCAGGAAGCAGTTTATGTTATGTATGCAGATATATCGGACTGATTTAAGTCATAGGCCAAGATCGCAGGGACCTTTTTATAGAAAACCTTGACCTCGTTTCATCTTGTAAACTTCTTACTGCATTATGATAAAATTTAACAGGTATGCATACTATGAAGTCTACCTACCCATCTATTGCATATACTTTAAATTGCGCCGACCATTTATACAGCGATAGTTCATGTTTACATGTATCTATCTCAATCTTTATTTTTAGATACTAGTACATGTATTCATATTATGTTTTTCATCGGATTTCTGTGGCATTCGCCGACTTTCAATGTATAATATTAACACATCATAACACCTGCCTTGCACTAAAATTTAACTTGCAACATCTTCATTAGTTAGATATGCGGTAGATATTAAAATATATTAGAAGTAAAATGGTAAATGATGTAGTCTATACTTCTACAAATTTGAAAAGCATGTTTAAGGTACACTTAACACAACGGGTAAGTACTTTATTTTATTTGTACAGCGGAAAGTAAACAGCAAAACGACTTAGGACACTATCTAATTTAGACTACGTACATTGTGATAAAGAACTTGGTGTTGATTTGGTACAGCTCAAGGCGCGTAACTCAGTGTTTGCAAAAACAAGCTTTCTTTGTGAAAGAATATAATTGTCAGGAAAATAACCATAAATATCGCTCAGATAATTTCAAATAACTTCAAATTATTCTTTGTATTTTTTCATATTGTTTAAATTTTCTTTTACCAGGTATGTGCCGGGAGCAGCAAGGGCCTAAATGACTAAATAGCACATCTTTTGGCATATATTGCTACTGACCTCTTGTTTTAATAAACATACATTACAACATGCTTTTTATAATCAAGAACGACACTTCCCATTAATGTTTTTTTCTGTAAATACATTCATTATGGTATTTGAATAGATAATACACTGAGGAGATTTTGAACTGTTTATTGATTAACAACATCAAATTAAAGTAGTATATTATAGTTTGGTATAATATATTTTGAATCACGCTTTACATTTATTATGGTACTTTACCTTGGGTGCAGTATTCAATGTCACGCTGTTTGTGACCAATTGACAGGGGTCAAATATACAGATTATAGGTAAACTGCATATCCAAGTTCATAGTTTGGGTTGAAAATATTAATACATGCTTACACATTTTCATTGTCAAGTATTGAGATTTAATGACTTTATGAAAGTGAAACCGGTGACATTGACCTTGCAGTAGTGACATAATGCTGCCAAGGTCGAAAGCATGTCTGTCTAGAATTAGCCGGGAATTAGAGGATCATTTTGACAGGGGCATCAGGAGATTTGAAATTTTGAAAAAAAACGGATATTTTACGTAAATTGGATAACTTATATCATTGAGCTTGTTTTCGTGATTTACAGTGTTTGAAGAGTCGGAAACGGTGTAGCAGCAGTTGGTGCCGTCCGTGGCGGACAAATTTTAGTGGTTGTGTAAACGCGATATTTGTAAAGAATGCTGAGATGGTGGATGAAGGTTTTTGTTTTGGACTGAAACTATTGGCATTTTTTATTGAGTCACACAGTATCGTGCTAAAAATGTAATATATTTGTTTCAGGTGTGTGATTTTAGTGTTTTGGTTGTGGCTTTGAAAGTCGCGGAGTCGAGTGTTGTGTTAAAAGCCAAGAAAACTGCATACTGCCTCATTGCTTTTGGTTGTTTTATATCTATTAATATATATGAAGCATTGATTTAGTCTTACTGACTCGGGAATGGCAAATTCAAAACTAGATGAACATATTTTTGAGTGAAATGGGTTGGTTTGGCGATAGGACACATTTTCAAAATTAATCAAAATGTACAAAATCATCTCCTATCAAACACGTTTTATGCGTACTTTATCTATCTTTTTGTATATTCTGTTTTAGGCATTAGAATATGTTCACGGTCATTCGGATATGGCGATTTATTTGTCTATAAGTACTTTGTTTTGCATATTAATTCTTTTGCATTTTTAACCAATATTTGATTGACCTATTAACTTAAAACTACCTTGCAAGGAAACCTTCCTAGGGTTTGTATTTGGCATTGGCATAAAAATGTTCAAATATAATATTTTATACTTGAACCGTGTATAGACATTGTTGGTGGGTGTCAAGTGAGTGTGGTATATTGACATTGAAGAAAAAAGCTTGAAACGGCGTTTTCGAATGAATCAAGCCTTTGGAATAGGGTTTTTCGTGTTATTTTGTAGTATTTATAGTTGCAATGATTATCCGGCAACTACTTTTGAACAGTGCTTTAACAGAAACAATTTAAGGCTTTTTCCGGTCGGCCGAGAGTGAAAAGTGTCCCTCTAGAAATCTAAGATTATTCTAGAGAAGGGGATATAATGAAATAGCTATATAAAATATATGTAATGTGGACCATGGCGACTATTAGTATATAAAGTTTAGAGGCAACTTTTTATTTAGTTTTGGTGGGCGTATTCTATAGGAGGGGTATTTAAAAAATAAACACATATGAAAAAATACCCTCTAGGTAACAGTGATATTTTCTAAAGTAAAGAAGGTATTCAAAGTTCATTTTTATTTCCATGTAGTTTACTCGTGGTCCGCAGTTCCATATATATTTTATGTCACTGCTACCATTTTTATAGACTCAGAACCGCTGTCATGGTGGGTGGGGTTATTCTACATGGAGGTAATGATATAACATATTTTGTTGCCCTTGTTTGCAACAGTAATGTTGGGTTTGATCTTTTAAGTACAATTTAACAGACTTTTATGGATTATTACTTGTCTCATCAATTTAGGGATAAATTTGTAAAACTTTCTAGGATATGAGCCAAAAACAGGTTAATCTTATTTGCAAAATTATTCACAATGGACCCTGGAATGGTCAAATTGCATGACATACTCTGCACTCAGAGGTGGATGGCAGTCACAATCAGAACCCTTCGAGAAGACACATCACCCAGCCTAGATCCTACTGTCTCAATATGCCATATAATTATTTGGTCAACACATTTGTAACATATAATTTTATATGGAATTATATCTTTATTTGACATACTGATGATGAAGAAGATACAATGAACATCAATGGATGGTTACTTACTGGGCATAAGAAGAAAGATGTACATTCCATATATTCTGATGGCATATTTTACATAAGTAGTTTCATCAGTGTAAAGGCTATGAGACTGCAGCATGTAGATGTACACATATTTAAAAAATTTGAATTGTTTGTATATACATAACTCTGTTGATATTGTGAAGGAGTAAAACATACACTATACGTGTAGTAGATAATTTTGGGAAATTAATCCTGGAGTACACATGAAGCACTAGCTAATAAGTTGAAGGAAAACTGACAACAATATGAAAGAGCTAAGCAACACTCAATATTTAAATAGGAGGAAGTACCCTCACATGTTTAAAAAACTCAATAACTATGAGGCTGTAACTGAGACTAGCTCAGCAGTGGCAGGATTAAGCTATGGTACTCATTCCTTTATTATCTTATTTTGTAATTTAGATCTTACATGTAAGAAATATCTAAAAGGATCTATGTTTGTTCAAATTTATTTAATCTATGCATTTAAGAAAACTATCAGAGATGAGAACAAATTAAATAAACCGTACAAGCACCGCCTCAGGCACACTTACAGGCAAAAGGGTCCTACGATCGATTTCTATAATGGATACAATTAAGGAAACTAACCAGAGGAGATATGTCCATGGCTACATGACTACAAATATACAACATTAGAGGTGTCAAAAGAAAAAATTCAAAAAGTTGTCAGCTGGTATCACAGGCTATACGGGAAGTCCACACGAGCATAGTTTTGCCATATTAGCTTTCGAAATCTGACTGATTTATTTTTAATGTTTTATTTATATTATACAAAAATGATAAGGGTACTTTTCTAGTACCTAAGCTTTTTGCACAACTTACTACTAACATGTTATTTATGAAAGTTAAATGTTTTACTTTAACATCTGACCGTCTCTTTAGTAGAAATACTTCTCGTAATACTAAAATACAATTATTAATCATGCGTTAGGGTTTCGCAAGACGGATATATATTACAAATCTAATAAAAGATGTATGGGTTCAACAATAAGAACTATCCTGACTCTCCCTGCCCCCGCCCCGCCCCCCATACACACACACAGATTACAGATTATAGCCAGTGATATTTGTTTAATTATAATTATTATATGGTACCATACAGACCATGCAGTACTGAATAATATATAAAATGTATAATCCCTACTTACATGTCATCAACCACGCTCTGCTAATTCTGTTAAGTGTAGAATAAATAACAAGATTGAATTTAATGTCGTTGGGTTGCCAATATAAATCAACACCCACTAACCAATGAAAAAGCTTGTTTTCTACTGCAATTAAAATACTTGGTTGTTGTTAAATGTCTAATATTGCATTTATACAAACAAAAAAACAAAAATAATATCAAACAGGGAATGCCACGTACCAAAAACGCAGCCTCCCCAAAACGAGCCCCACAGCACCCAGAAGTGCACACCACCAACACACACACACACGCACGCACGCACGCACGCACGCACGCACGCACGCACGCACGCACGCACGCACGCACGCACGCACGCACGCACACACACACAATCATGTACACACACAAACATACACTACCAACACACACAAGCATACAAAGCAAACACACGAGGACAAAACGAACAATTAACGGAACACAGTGGGGCACCGCCTTGGAACGGTCAGTGGCAAAAACACCACTGGGGAGCTTAAACCGGTTTATGGTGCGCACCCAACCTCACTCTTACCCCCACCATGTTCCAAAGTCACAGGACAGTGTAAATAAAAGTAATCCCTGCTAGGTGAATCTCTAACACACGCAATGGAAACAAAAGGCATGGTATGTAAAACACAAAAATGCTCGTGTATAAATATATAAAAAGCAAACCTTGAGAACCAAAAAACGTATGTACTCAATGCATTTGCAGAAGGCAGAGCACCAAGAGAAACACCCTTAAGGGCCCGACGAATTGTTTAGGATTTTGACTAGTGATCTGCAGAAAGGGGTCAGATAGCAACTATAGTAAATTTGGTAACAAAATTTTATCTGTCATTTGACAGTCTACTATCTAATTTTCCGACAACAAATTTACTTAGGGTTTTGTTTGGACTGAGAATATCATTAACAGTGAAACCAAGTTGAAGCGTACCCATTTCTTGCTGTGATTTTAGTATATGTGTGGTAAAAGCTTTGCAGTCAAAAAGCCAATGAGGGGTGTTGCATCCTGCACTGGATGCAAACCTGGTCAACCCAAAGTATATACCGACCCATGCTGGCTGGTAGTAAGTTTGCGCCTAGCCGAAGACGTGTTATTGACTTGTCAATTTTATAAATTGTTCAGTATCCGATTTGACGGCCAAGTCCCATTGAATTGCGACGAAATGTGGTTTTGAAAGTTTCAATTATCTACGCAATCCAGCCAGGATTGTGGTTCGAATGCTGGGGCATATATTTCTGTTGGTGAGTATGGAATGTCCAGGATGACGGCATCTTAACCCTTTTGGCTATACAATCTGCACTCTCATTACCATATATTCCTATATGAGCTGGGTACCGTCATGGTAACTGGTAAGCCTGTGTTTAGGCATTGATTAAATTTAGGTTATAATGTTTTCAATAACGTTAGTCTAGAATGACTGTTGTTTGATATCATTGAGATCAGAGATGAAAGTGAATCTAGAAATATATAGCAACTTTTTTTAGGTTGGTGATATAAAACCAAGCTCAATGCAGTGTCTATTGCAATAATTTCAGCTGTACCTTGTCTGCTGCACTTTAAAAAATGCCGTGACAAAAGCAGTTTAGATCAAAGATATATCCTTTCCGTCGATAAAATATATAGAACTAAATTTCGGATATGTCCCGGAAATCTTTCTCACCCGTACTAATGAAATAATATAATATAAATTCAGCAATTTGAGCGGATATGTACACGCCTAATGAAACGATTCACTACTGAAAACATCATCGTATCGTTTACCGTGTAGGCTTATCGTGCATCGTAAATCGCGAATTGTATATCGCGCATACGATACGATACACGATAAACGATTGACAAAATACACGATGAGTGTACGCACGTTGTACATTGTACGCACGTTATACGCGCAATATACGTAAACTTTGACAACTGTTACGTTCCGACTACTGTATAGTTAAACCCCAAAAAACGAGAAAACAACAGAATACAAACAAGAGAGTGAAAGTATGATGTCAGAGAGAAAGGCGAGTGGGTGTATATTTCTTAGTATATAACATATATATTTTTTCAAATTATGAATATTATATCAACAAAAGTAGTATATGTTGTATGAGAAAAATATACAAAAATCAAAAACAAATGAGTGAAAAACATTGAACGAACAGAGGGATTGTAAGAACTTTAGAAAGAAAGGTTGATGAAAACGCGAATGACAGGATATGAACATTGAACTGGGTTCGGCATCAAGATGACAATTGGCTGCCAAACAAGCATATTTTTCACGTATAGCAACCTTTTTGGTATATGAGTAAATGTTATAGTAACACAAACTTAAGTTACAGATAGTTTTCTTTGATCAAGTAAATTTTCTATAAAATAAATGAATAATAATACATTATTACAAATGGGATCTATCTTAAAGACAACAGGAATATTACGCTAATTTTTTTTTCAATAGACTTCTACACTTTAGTCTGCAGTTAAATTTAATAAAACTTTTTATATTTCAAATTGTGTTTAGTAAGACAATAATTCAATAATTCAATTAGTATATTAAATCATATATTTATATACATTAATTACTAGGCCGTATCTTTATAAGTAACTACGTTATAACACCAAAATTAAAGAAGGAACTACGTTTTCCGTGGTTGAAGCACCGATATACACCGGTGTACGCTGGCACCGCGTGTCTGGTTTGAAAGCTCGCATACCTGTCTTTTAGCTCCTAGCATATTACACAATTTGGCTAAACAATCATAATCAAAACTTACTGAATATTACAGTCAGGTAAAACAAAACTTCCTTAATTTTCAAATTTTGTTACGATTAATATGCATAGGGGTAATGCAAGGGTATTGGCAAATTCACCAGGGATGAAATGCCATAGTCGGTCGAGACCATCAAAAATGTTATTAAAGAAAAGAATGAAAATAAAAACATACTTTCATGGCATATTCCGTCAGATCAATATGAAATGAACATCGGCAGCACTATATTTGACGACAGTCAATTTTATTCACAGTGCAGCTTCAGATCTCCGTTTATTTACATTCGATGTCAAGAGGTCATACATGTAGCTGAGTTTGTGTGAGATGCTACGCATTAATCAGATAATCATTCATTGTTTTTCAATATACTGTTTAGTATTACTAATCTGTATCTTAAGGCAAGTATTGTTTTCCTTTCTCTCTTTTCAAGCTTTACATTCTAATAAGGAAATGACTGTCGTGTCGTCATTACTGAAGTGTGTTTAGTCAGTATAGTCTGTATAAACAACGTATTGTTCACAATGGTAAAACGGAAACCGATTTTTATGATTCAAATCCGAAAATATAAAATATCCCTAACTGTGCACATTGAAATGCAGCTTAAAGGTACGGGGAGTTTTCAAACGTATATAAGATTTGATAACTTTCTTCTTTAAAATATATGCATGTCGGATACAACCTTTGTTTATTCTTTGAATACAAAAAGTCTCGTCTGTTTTAAATTCCTCATATACTGTTTCCGGAATAGGCCATAATCTAATGATAAATTTCGCACATTTTGACAAACTCCCCTCCAAAGAAAATAAGTCTAACTTGACCATAAACGCAAGGTACAGTTGTAATTCCATTATGATTAAGAAAACTTTGATGAGCCGACAAATATCATTTCTGGTACGTTTAAAGGTTTGATTTGAATACCTCATATCGCACGGTTTAATTTTATGATTAACAAAAACGTCAAACTACTGACTTTTGCTTTTGACAAAATTCTTCAGGCTCCGATTACTTGCTATAAGACAACAACTCCTACACAAGTACTGACAAGTATATATAAATGTAATAAATGGGTAAATACGATTCTTACAAACTTGAATTCTTTAAATGATTAAAAACATGCAAGGGACTGATAAGTTTTGAAATAAGTTGAGCATGTTACTGAGTAATTACTTTAGTATTTTCGTGAAATCGGGGCCAGGACTTCTCTGAACAAGGTTTAGTCTTAAGTTACGTTCATTGGGAATGTATGTCATGTTTAAGCACAACACACAAAATAATAGCATAGAACTCATCACTTTTCACAAAAATTCACTGTTCATTGACTTTAGAAAATGCGTTAGATTTACAGTATATCTTTATAATTTTCAAGGCATTTATTTTCGTCAGAACAAAAACACAACGTTAAATAAAAATATAAACAGCAATAAAAACAATACATAAACAAACGACAAACACCGCAAAAATGATAGTGTCGAATTTTAAACCGCAAAAACCGTTACCTTGATACACTATAACGCCTGTGGTCAAACATAAAATTCGCTTTACCCATTAAACTGGCCAACCGTAGAAAGCAATATAAATTCACAAGCCAATTTAGTTATAAATACTTGAACTCTCGCCGACTGCTGAAATACATTTTGTTTTGCAGAGTCGCATACGTTGAATGCAATCTAAAACAGTTACTGTGGACTTTGCGGCTATGATAGCAATTTTTAGCTTTGGCAATATGAACAAAAGAACTTCGTTTTTCGGATATATACTAAAGAAGCAAGGAACGTTAACTTTTTTCGGTATTAAGACCTATCAAACACAGCCTTTTTCGAGACACACATTACGTCATACAAAGCTTGCGTGATACTTAATTTGGTGTGATAAAAATAAATACGGAAACACACTTGTGTCATTTTAAATTACAATGCACACAACATGGTTATAATTAGTTGAGAAGGTTTATTTCATTTTGGCCAATTTTCAATTCGAAATGACTCAAATTTCTATTAGCATTTCAAGAGCAAAAACGCCAGCAAGTTTAAGTGGAAATAACATGGAAACCATAAATAAAGTTCAAATTAGATTAAAATGCTTGAAACGGTTGCCAAAAGTCAAAATTACAGGAAATGAAAATTATATAAACTACGCTGTCAGAATGCTAGGTTCAATATACATGTAAGGCAAAGTGTTATCAGTAAAGCTATTTGTCCATCAATGTATGTCTTCTGTTGCATATTTTACCAACAAGATGACTATTTTTGATGTGAATCAAGTAAATATTAAACATGTAGTTGATAACAATTGAAAGAATCACCAGGATACAAATTAATTACATTTAACTTTGCTACAGTTGTAATCGACAGAAATCCTAGCATAAGATTGAAAGAAGCGTTCTTTCATAACAGCGTTAAGTCTGATTAAGATATTTCTAGCAATGATGTATTATTTACTTGCCTTTTTCAGAAAGAAAGTACGAAGCAAAACAATATTTAATGTTTCTTCGTTTTGAAAATGCCCCCATTGATAATTATATTGATAATACCTAACTATGCCCTTTCTCTATAACGCTCCTTTACAATGTTGAACTTTAAACATATTACTATTGAGGACATAATATTATAGATCCGCGCTTTGTTAGGTACTCGTGACGTGCAAACTTCAAAAACATTACGAATTTTTAATTTAGTAATACGTGTATTTGTGTAAAACATATCCCTTGTTTAAATGCAATAAGTTGTTTGTGTACTTTTTTCATTATAGGCACAAGTATGTCGAGTGTAGGTTTTTGCTGTAATAACATAGGAATTTAACAAGCTGCTGTTTCACTAGTCTCAGTATGCATCTGATCCAATTCGTCTTAAAGTATTGTGTGTTGCCAGTATATGACACGGTCGCATAGTATCAATGTTACCAGATTCACGGGGTGCTAAATTAAATTAAATGTACATGTATGTCTCGTAAAATGAGACGCTGGTTTGTATTTCATTTTATGTTAGTATTATCAAATGTCGCTTTTGCGTTTCGTGCACTGTGTCTCCCGCTTTTGTTTTGCTCACGAATTAATAAAAGTTACTGTTTCTTTACATCTGTGTAACTAATTTACGAAATACGATTATGTCACATATTTTCTCATCTAATTTTAGCTTATGTAAAATTTATTTGTATTATTCACAGTGAACAATGCATGGTATTTATTTGCATAAATAGTGCCCTTGACACTCTCAAAACGACAAAGAACATTTTCTTTTTTACTAATAGTGCTTACGTACACAAAATCAATACCTCAAACGACAAATCAATTCGCAAGTTTTCAATATAAAACTAACACAACTTGCCGATGACACTAGTTTGTTTGTAAGAAATAAGAGTGACATTCAGAACGCTATTTCAACTATTAAAACGTTCGGAAAATATTCAGGTTTAACCCTTAATATAATAAAACTGAGGGCATGCGGATAAGCAAATCTTAATTCTTAGATGAAAATATAGGCGACATTAATTGGAATAAAACAGTTAAAGTTTTAGGAGTATACTTTGGAACAGATACAAGGGAATGCGAAAAATTAAATTGGGAATAAAAAATTGAATTATGTCAAAATCTCATTAACCAATGGGGTAAAAGAAAATTATCGTTTTATGGTAGTTACTGTAATAAAATTTATCCTCCTTCCAAAAGTTACTTATTTGCTACAATCCATACATCTACCTAAATCAGCCATGAACAAACTAAATTCTTTGTTTTTTAATTTCATATGGAGTAGTAAGAGAGAAAAATTCAACAGAAGTACACTGATCAATAAAATTGAAGATGGTGGAATCAACATGATCAATTTAGAAAGTTTCACAGTCATGTTACAAATAAAATGGGTACATTCACTACTATCGTCGGAAAAAAGCTAATTGGAAAATTGTCCCATAATATTATTTCGACAGCTTTGGTAAAGGTTTCCTTATATTCTATATGAATTTAAACTCAATAAAAATTCTGCCGAATAACTTCTGTGATTTCCCAGAATTTTGTTAGGACATCATTTGCAATTGGATAATTAAATAAACTAGTTTCAGTTTCAGTTTCAAAATTAAATATCCAGATATTAACTCTCACATTCCTATGTCCACTAAGATCAACCCAAGGAATGGGCATTATGTGCTCAGGTAAGCCAGAAAGTGTATATATGCAAATTATGTTTCTTTGAAAAACTACGCTTTTAGACCAGAATAAAATATTCAAATCTGTGTTCTGATAAATTTGTTATATGTAAAATATGGTGTCACTTTACAGTGTTAGGTGACATGGTGCTGAATCACATTTTTTTCCAACATATATATTGTCAGTCAGTGTTTATGCCTGATTTCTAGTGAGTAATTATGCCAACTCATTACTGATGACCTGTATTCTGGCTTTCACAGCAAACAGCATTCAGATGGACTGTTTGCACTACGTCGCCTTATTTCCTGAACCCCGTAAGTCGTTTTGGGGGGTTTTGACATTGTGGTACCGTTGTAATCGTCTCATCAAGCTCTTTATGATGACGTAATCTGTTTTATTATGGAACGGATATAACTTCAAAATCGATTTTCTCAAAACTTAAAAAAATGACAAGGGTTTCTGGAAATAAGGCGACGACTAGTCTAGTCTGACAGAAAACAACACCAAGCTCTGTAGAACTTGTACTGCAATGAATAAAGAACACATACATTAAGCTGACATGGTAAACATGTAAAATTTTAAAGGTTTTAGAATGCAAGCTGGCGATGTTGTTGTAACTGAACCTTATTTCACACTCATAAGTAAATACACATGCTGATCTGTTGCCACTGCATCACAGAATATCAAAATATCAATGAAATATGTCAAAGAGTCAATATCAGCTATGTCAATATTAAATTGGTAGGTTGTTTATTAATACATTTGTCATGAACATATAAACTTTCAACTAAAAAAGTCACTTATCTTTAGACAAATAGTAGAAAATAATAACTTTTAATGAACTAATGACATCCTTCACTAAATTTTACCTCAATTTTGATTTCCACAATCCAAAATGCCAATCAGGTGAAAACTTGGTAAGTCCAGCCATCAAGTTGTTCAGAGTCTTATGATGAAAGCCTAAAATGAAGACATTTGAGAAAGAATTACATATAATGTTTTACTTTTTATATTTAAAAAATCACAACATAATGCATACAAAGTCTTATAAACATGATCTTATTTTATCTTATTTTTTGTTCTTCAAAATGTAAGAATGTATGTTCATCTTGATAAGTGTGCCTAAATATAACTTTGCAAGCATAAAATAAAATAAATATATAATTCATTTCACTATGTCTGGACTTCAAAACAAATGATATGGTATATATGGTATGTTACTATGAAAGTTGATAAAACAAATAAACAAAGGTAGATAATTAACAGCTATGAATGCTTTTCTCCATACTTGATGCTACTTAGTTCTCATGTGCAGGTACATACCTTTAATAAGCCAACAGATTGCATTCCAGAGGACTGGGTTGTTTTTGTTCTGTCCCAGTCAGCAGTTATAACTGGAAGTAACAGACTTTTCCCCAAGATCATACTTTATCATGTACTAATGGATGTAACTAATAACTCCATTGTCACCAGGGGAATTGCCCAAATCTGTCAGTAAAAACACCTGTTTTCCTGAAAGATATGAATATAGATTTAAATATTTAATAAAGACAGTTGAATTAATGGAAAAAAATATATTCCTTGCGTAGGAAAGTTTCTTTTGAAAATTGTGTCATTTTTGTATACATTCATGTAATATTATAATTATAATACATATGAATAAGATATAATACTAAATTTATTGAATGAAAATGGATTTTACATGTTATCATACATAATATAATAAATCTGGTTGAAAATTTTATTAAGTGTTAGCAAGGATTATAAAGTGAAGGTTATAGAAATGTTTGCCTAAAGAAACACAATCTTTTTTTTCAAAATGTGTAAAGAAAGGGATGAAGTACCTTGAATGGCTGCTATATACACTGATATTGGAAAGAACTGCTCCATATATAGGGTCAAAATTTGAAAATGGAGTAGATTTTAGAGACCACATGGTCCAGAATACATATGTGCCAGGTTGACTATTACTGTTGCATCATTGTATAGGAACTTTTGAATGGCAGAGTTCAGAGTTGGCTGTTAACTTCAACTTAAAGACAAATAGCTGCCGAGTGCAAGTGACTGCCTGGGGCGGCTGAACTGTATATCTGCTTTCATTTGTAAGCATTAGATATTTGACAGCTCAATGCTTTTTCTAAAATAGTTGTAACTTAAATTGCAATGATATATGTCACTGTTCTTTACTGGTCCTGACATACATTGAAATTCTTATTATAACCCTACCTGAATCTTCGCAAAAGATCCCAAACACATGATATTCCTTTTGTAGAGATTCCGCTGGAGAGGAAATAAATTAGGTCCTTTCTGAAATAACAAATTTTAAATTATCAACAATCATTCCAAAAGAAAAATTTGCGATATGAAACAAATATAACTAATATGTCCCGTTGTTAGTCGTGAAGTGGTAAAGTGTCCGTTTAGCAAACTAATGGTTCATTGTTTGAATCCTGCATGGGACAAATAATTTTTCTATCTCACAAATAACACTAAAAACATGAAAGTAAATAACCTATGTATGGTATACGACCACAGTCGGATACACTCCTACAGTTCTTGAAAAGTTCTTTGAAAGAGGCATACAGTATGTGTGTAGTATGGTAATGATACTGCAATATTTCTTCCATGCCAGCTAGCTTTTCTGCGTAATTGGTGGCGAAAATTAGATGTCAGCTAAGCAAAGTACTGGTTCTGATTTCAAATATTTCTGGGGACAAAGGACTTTTCATGTGTACAAACACAGTTCAATAAATAATCAAGATCTGAATTAAATCTACACTTCATAATTTTATATTTTCCACCATTATCTAGTAAACAAGCAGTTGCTGCAGTACACAAATTAAAATTACTTCAGAGTTAAAACCCCACAATTCAATATCTTGAAAGAAAGGGCGCGGCATAGGCCAACGTTTAAAACTATAGATTAACAACTTACCCTGAAAATTTACACCCAGAGGTTGTTAGTAAAGAACATCTCGACGTTACAGCTTCAAATTAAATACAAATTTACGCTAAACTTTTTATCCAGAAACGAGAAAAATCACGCATGGTTTAACAAAGCGGAATAATTCCAATTGATTTTTTTCTAAGGGAATTGTCTAAATTCCGTACTTACCCTCTGATATTCAACGACTGAATGGGATCAGATGCAGTTGTCATGACATCAAATAAATACTTCCCACATAATTTTCATGAAATCAGATAAAAACGTGAAAACTGGACGGCAGTTGCGCGCAATTATCCGCGCACTTTATAGCGTAATTGTGACGTTACGTCATTACCTGAATAGACAGGATTTTCGCGTTCCACGACACATTTATTTCA
>JAFMSR010000004.1:7415797-7430788 GCA_022818135.1 Saxidomus purpurata
GATTATTAAATGGTTTATGGTACTGCAATATATTTTAAATCGCTGATTTTATCAATAATGACTCGGAATGCAAAGCTGAAACTTTTTAATACTTTCAAAAATTATATTATTAATGTTTGGAGGTTATTTAGTCGACATCAGTTATAGGATATACCCTTTTAATCAGTTTAACTGTTACTAAGTAACTAACTTGAAACTTTAATAGAGAGGAAAAGTATGATTAAGTCAATCTTTTTCCATGAACTGAGTACTGTAACTGACCTTTACATTTTGCAAATTCACATTCACAGACATATAATCAGGAGGCAAGGTAATTAATCTCTGTGGGGTCATTCAAGGAACTTGATCATAAAAAAAGATAGCATGCAAAGATAACACTCAACATCCTTCTGTACAATCACCACCTGGAACCGAAATATCAATTTTATACAGGAAGCAGGTTTTATCAGCAAAGATCTCTACAGGAAGCGGTCATTTTGATTTGTTGATTCGAATGTTAGAGAGTGTTTGAACATGTGATTGTAAGAAATGTTTACATGTGGAAGGAATACTATCAATTTTGTGAACTTTGTGCTGCGCAGAACAGTAGCATTTGTATAAAAATAATTATGAATCTAAATGCTAAATGGTGGTGTGAACTGAGGATTTGAAAAAATAAGCTTAAGCTGTCCAGCAAATGTAAACATTTAGAAAATTTTATTCATGTACCCTATGCATATTTTCTAGGGTAGCAATTATTGAAGCTTTTAAGTAATATGTTTTCATTAAATAGAACCAAAATACTATAGACATGATAGAGATGTAATATAATGCATCATGTTGTGTACATTGTAATATTGCAATTTAAATAAAATGCATATACATTTTTGGTGATACATGTATAACACGCTATTTTTTTTTCCGAGAAAAATCTTGAAAATAAGAAAAATTGTCCAGATTGCTTGAACTAGTCGCATAGTAGCAGTTTGACAGCGGTCATGAGGATATTAATTAGTAGGACAGCCTTTCTGCCTGTATAACTCACACCAACCCTGAGTTTGTATGTAATCTGAAGTGTTGCATATCAAATAATCAATGAATCAAGGTCTGGCAAGACGCAGTCCATTAAAAGAGCACCTCAACAGATTTGCACGCATTCTGATTATAAGCAAGGTAAAGATGAACAAATGCACCTCTGCCTTGAAACAGATGAAAGCAGATGCAAGCAGACCTGCAGACTATGCATGGTATAGTCTGCACACATGCAGAGTATGCATGGTATAGTCTGCAGACCTGCAGAGTATGCATGGTATAGTCTGCAGACCTGCAGACTATGCATGGTATAGTCTGCAGGCATGCAGATTATGCATGGTATAGTCTGCAGACCTGCAGACTATGCATGGTATAGTCTGCAGACCTGCAGAGAATGCATGGTATAGTCTGCAGACCTGCAGAGAATGCATGGTATAGTCTGCAGAGTATACATTGTATTTTCTGCAGTATATTTGACAGTTCTGTAGTTTGTGTAAATTGTATACAGTCTTTAATTGCATGCTTGGTATATAGGGTCTGCACAGCTGTGTTAATTCAATGCTAAGGTGTTGTTACTACTTCTACAGTGTACATTGCTTTTTCTGTAAAGATAATAATAACAACTGCTGTTACAGTAATAATTTCTTTATTTCCAGAAGTTAACAGTGTAGGTTATACAAAAAGTGCAAATAACGAATACCCCGTAGGCCTCTTATTCAATAATTTCTTCTAGTGTATGAACAAAATAAGACCAAAAATACCAATTTTCAAGTATCTAAGAGATAAAAAGCTGTAAACCAACCTTAATTTTTTTGCAAGCCCCGACAGACCCTAACACATATATTTGGCGATAGTGTACCTGTATTTGGTGTGCGTTCAATTATTTAAAGTACACAATTATACATGTATCTTCTGTTCGAATCTACAGTATGATTTTATCAAGGAAAACATCCGACTTAAAGTTTATGAAGATCCAATGAAAAATGCTACCTCTATTGCATGATAAATATGGTTTTTCTTTGATTATACCTTGTGACATTTAAACCCAAAATGACCCATATTCAAACTCAACCTAAATTTCTTTAAGACAGTCATTCTGACCAAGTTTCATAAAGATCTTATGAAACATAGGCCATGATGGCCCTTAATCGCTCACCAGGGACATACTTATGACAATATTTGACTAAAGTTCAGCCCTAAACTAAATATCATTAACACAAACATTCTGTTTGACCCGTACTGCTGACCAATTTACATGAGGATGGGTTGTAAATGTCATATGTATGGCATACACATGGTTTTTAATCTGTGACCTAGTTTCTGACCCCAGATGAACCACATTCAACCTTGATCTTGATTGTATTAAGATAACCATTATGTCCAAGTTTCATGAAGATTCAATGCATTCACAAGTGGTTGCTATGATTTGACCCTGTGATCTAAGTTTTGAACCCAGATGACCAATATGCAAACTCTATCTAGAATACACCAAGATAGCCATTCTGACCAAGTTTCATAACAATCCAAAGACATATGCAACCTATATTGCATTCACAGGGGGTTTCTATGATTTGACCCCATGACTTAGTTCTTTAGCCCAGATGATCCATATAACAATGTGGTCTTGAGTTATTAAGGCAGTCATTCTGACCAAGTTTCATGAAGATCCAATTAAAAATGCAATCTCTATTGCATACACAAGGTTTTTCAATGATTTTACCCCATGACAAAGTTTTCGACCCCAAATGACCCATACTTGAATTCGAAAATTCGAACGAAAAAAAGATAAATGCAACCTCTATTGCATACACATGTGAGTGACAAGGTTTTTCTTTGATTTGACCCCGTGACCCAGTTTTTGACCCCAGATGATCCTATTCGAACTCAAAAAAGATTTCATCAAGGCTGTCATTCTGACCAAGTTTCACCTAGATCCAATGAAAATAAGCAGATTATATTGCATACACAAGGTCGAGTGTAGACAGACAGACAGAAGACTGACATCAGGCGATCACAATAAACCATGAGCATTTTAGCTGAAAAAACTATGTCAACATCATTATCTAAAGAAGACTTCTACATCATAATCACTTAATACTTAATTGAACTTCTTTGACAGAAATTATGGACTATCGTGCTCTTGTAAAATAAACTCATTTGGGTAATTTAAGAACAAGAGGGCCATGATGGCACTAGTATATCTATTATCGCTCATCTGAGTTCTAATGCACTTGCTGCTAAGAGAGTCAATGGTTGCTTGAGAAGTTAGTGGTTGCCATAGGAACTCATTGGAAACTTGGATTTTCCTATAACTCTATATAAAGTAAAGGGACCCCCTCACACACACAGGCGTGGTCAATTTTGATCCAAGGGGCTTGATTTGAACAAACTAAATAGAGGAACATTAATTGTTGCCATAGCAAGCAGAGTTCTGCATGGAATGGAATTCTTTGAGCAACTTTGGTACAGCTTCAGGCAAGGAACATCCCTGCCAAGTTTCAGCAACATTGGTATTCAGAGGAGATGTCGACGGACGACGGACAATAATTCATCCGTTAAGCTCAACCTGGCACAAAGTGCCAGGTGAGCTAGTAATTAAATCAAAACAGGAGATAGATTTCCACCCTGTTAGACTAGAAAAAATCAAACACTTTCAATCAATTTGAACACATGACAAACCTGATCATATATATTAAACTAAAGGTGGTCAATCAGATTTTGGCCATGTTACAGATTTGTTTGAAACTTAAACATCTGTGGCCGAGTGCATAAAGAAGGCGTAGATTGCGCTGTCGTAAACAGTCTGCGCTGGCGTAACTAATCCTGTCGTACAACGGGATTTTAAGTCGAGTGCATAAAGCGAGCATACGTCCGTTGTAGATACGCCCGGGTTACGACTGTCTTAATTATTGTACCACATATTTCTCGTGCAAAATCATTGTATTTCTTGTTTCAATGCATGAGATTTTATATGTGTCACAGGGATGCATTTTATAAAGCAAAACAAACTAAATAAATCTGAAAGATAAAGTCATGGGTGTTGTTTTTTATTCATGAAACCCCTATCAAATCACTTAAGTATACATTCATTTGGCCATTCAAGTTATATCCCGTGGTCTTTTCCTATAATCACATATGTCCCGGTCCATGTTCTAACATTACTCCAATTTACCGTTACTTCTCACTAACTTGTTTTTACTAACCTATGACCCTTGGCTATACAATGTGATGTGGATGACGAATGCAATGGATCGTTGCATTTGCCATCTACACCACACGGTGTATAGTACTTGTATTTCTATGAAGAAATAAATATAAATATCTTCGATATTTGTTACAGGTTAGTCAATAACTTTTATATATTACACTATTTTTCATAAGTAGAATAACATTTGTATCATAAAGGTTTTATTCAAATAGTTATTAGAAAACGTTATTTCAATAAGTGAATACATGTACATTTGTATCAGACTTTGAGAGGACATGGTAGTTAGATCATGAATGATGAAGTTATATTGTTTGAATGGATCGTTGCATTTGCCATCTACACCACGCGGTGTATAGTACTTGTATTTCTATGAAGAAATAAATATAAATATCTTCGATATTTGTTACAGATCTTCTCAGCCCTTGTCCAAGATGGTCGGACTTGCGACCTTTATAAATTCGTTGCCACGCCGCTACATATAGCAGCTGAGGGTATTTACTGTTTAGCCTCTACCGACTAAGCCAGGCCGTGACAACTGGCGCCCAACATAAATCTGGACTTACTGGGCAATGTTTCATTGAACATTAGTGAAAATCTGGACTATATATACATGTAACCATAATTATGTTACACCTGGATATTTTACCTGTGTGACGTCACATATATTCATGTGGATTATCGGACAGTGAGCACGCTGTGTCGTGTTTATGTTTACATCCGTACACGTGTTTTTCGGTGTTTGACACATGAACAGCTATATACGTTTACATTATATGGGTACCCTACGCTTTATCAGCATCAGACCAGTGCACTGGATTCGAAGGAGGATCGTATCGCTAATCGCCGTGTTTAGAGGATGGAACATTAGGAATCCCTTGACATTCCAAGTGTTAGACTTTTTGACAGCTGTTTGACAGTTGGTGTGAGAGAAATTTAGTTAGTGTTAGATATTGGATATAGTAAGTGTGAATATATATATATCTGGGATTTAGGATATACCAGTAAGTGTATGTTCTAGTATTATTCTTATTTTTTGAGATTTTTGTAAATTTTTGCAAGATTTCAATTTAAATATCTTATTAGTACAGTTTAAGTGAACGCTCTTTTTCAGTAGCGTATTCCATACGTAAATTAGGTTTATTTTTCAGGGTTTCTGAAATTTATTTAGGAAATATTTTGTTCGGTTGCAAGATAGTTTTCACAAGGGTCGCTTGCACTAGTTTCACTAACACTCTTGAGTTGCACCCCTTTTTGTCCTATACTTGGAATCACTACAATAAAGATATCGGACAAATACGTAAAGCGGAATTAGCGCAGTGGTTAGCGCGTTGGTTCACAGAGCGCTTCATACTGGAGACTATGTAAGGTTGAGGTTCAAAACCAGCCAGATCCAATATTTTTTCCCGCTACCTTGTTCCTTAATTTGTTTGCCATCTGACCAATATCCATATACTTTTCAATAACTGAAAGGTAAAGAAAACAGTACAACAAGTATAATAAGGAGTGAGTTATTCAGCATAAAACTTTATTGTTCAAGTAATATGCACATGAACAGTTAAAGGTTGTATACAAAGAGAACATACAGTGCACTCGGGTATTTTTCCGTGAGTATTTTTTTACAGAAGATAGAAAGTCTTAGATATTTCTCGAAAGTAATAGAATATCTATCAGTTTCGAGAAAATGGAAATCTAAGAATTTTATCTTGTAAAATTATCGTGAGAATTCGAGTGATACGGTATTTTCGGGAAACGCGTTAAATTACGTTACAAACATAAGTTAAACTTATTTGATTAAAAATCGAATTTAGTTGACTATTGTCCAGTTTTGATAGTCAATACTTTAGTGATTGACACAGACAGGGTGAAACGCTCTGTAGGTAATTGATCAATAAAGAAAGTATAGACAAGAATTGTTGTCGGCTCTGTAGCGTAGTGGATAGCGTCTTGGACCTGAAATCGGGAGGTACAGGGTTCGAATCCCGTGATATGCCAACGATTTTTTTCTAAGTATTCTTGCTCAGAAGTATCAAAGAAACATGTCAGAAACAATAAATATCATCAATTATAATTAATATTCATGAACATATGATAATATACTAGTTAACTGCAAATGGCGTTAAAATGAAGTAAGGGAGATAAAAATACCTCTCTTTGAAGAAGTATAGTGATCCATGCAAATGGAGTAAGGTAAATAAAGGGCAGAAACTGTGCAAAGGAAAATTGTATATCCATATCCATAAAGGGAAGATAAACAAAAGTTGTAAATTGTGTTATATTTAATCACTACAGTGAAGAAACAGTGTTTAGGAGCGTGAAATTGCTAGCAATTTTGTGGTTGAGGAATTTGTTTTGCGTGTACATGTGCAATCAAAGTGTAAAGTATTGTGCTTGTGAGGTGAAACATAGTGAAACTTTTGTTGTGTGAGGTGATATAAAGTGAAACTTTTGTATTGTGGTGTGAAATATAGTGAAACTTTTGTGTTTTATATATATTGAAAGTGTCTGAAACACTGTGAATTTGAAAGAGTGTTGCGACTTTGATAGACAATATTGAATTGAACTGTGAGTAACATCAAAGTACTATTGACACATTGATACAAGGATGGAAGAACAATTATCAGAAAGAGAGATACGGTTAAGAAGGAGAGAGCAATTAACTGAGGAAAATGAAAGAAGGCAGTTAGAAGAACTTGAAAGGAGAAGGCTAGAGATTGAAACATTAAGAGAACAAATAAATGAAAGTAGAGCCGCTGTCGACCGAAGCATTAGACACACTCAGTCAGAAACAAGATATGACAGACCTATAGATGAAATAAATAGAGAAGAAATATTGCGAACAGGCAGCTTTCAGAATATTCAAGACCTACATGAAGAGGATTTGTTGTATAACTCTACAGGGAAACAGGAAGAAGAAATCTTTACAAACGAACACAGTATAAGGCATGATAATGAAAATGCAGATGATTTAGAGCCTTCATTTCTTCAAGAAATTGATAAAGAAAAAAGTTCAAATGAAAAAATAGATCATTTTGAAGATCAGACAAAGGTTAAGGATAAAGATATTGTTCAAGAAAGAAGAGATGGATATGAAAAAGAGATACCTGGAAGAGATATACCATTTTATAGAGATTATGGTGATGTGCCAAAAAGGAGAGTTAGTAGGCTGCATACGAGAACCAGTGTAGATAATGATATGTACGAGGATGAAGAAAGGAGAGCAAGAATGGCCTTTGAACATAATGTAACCAGAAAAAGAGATGAAATAAAGGTAAAGGCAGATAGAGATGAAAGTCTAGATAGACTAATGGAGCAAATTGAGGTAGAACAGATGAAAGAGAGATTCTTGAATAAGGAAAGGGAAAAATAAAGAGTAAAAGAGGAGGAAAGAATTAAGTTATTCAAAAAGTTAAAAGACATGAAACTTAAGAATAGAGAGATAGAAAAAGATATAATAGAAACGGAGAAAAGGAGACAGGAGTATGATATTCATGTAGAAATACAGGAAGCAAATCAAGAGTATGAAAGACTTATGCAAAGGAAAAGAAACGAAGAAAGAAGGTATGCGCATAAAGTAGTAGATGAAAGAATGAGAAGAGAAAGAGAGAGAGAACAAGAAGAAATGCTACTAAAGGAAAGGATTAGACAAGACTTTGAAGAGAAAGTGCGCAGAGAAATGGTGGTGAAATACAGCCAAAATAAAGAATTAGACAGAAGCAGGAATGAGAGATTAGAGAAGAGAAAAGCCGAGGAGTTAGACCTCATTAGGTCTATAGAAAAACTGCAGACTAAAGAGAAAGAAGTGACTGAAAGGAAAGAGGGAGAAATGAAATACACGTATGAGATGGATGAAGAGGAAAAGAATATGGAACTAAGACTTATAAAGCTGAGGAAGGAGAAGGAAATGCTAGAAGAGAAAATGCGAAAAGAAACAGAAACATTTATTAGAAAAGAACCAGTAGAACAGCCAGTGAAAGAAAAGGCAATGGGAAAACCAAAATTACCTGATTTTGATGGTACCCAGTTTGAGGCATGGAAGTTAGAAGTGACCAGTCTGGTAGAGTCCAAGCTTTACACAGATTTGGTTCTGTCTAGAGCTGTGAGGAACTCTTTAACAGGAAAAGCAAGGAAAATTCTATTCACATTGAAACCATCTGCTTCAACAGAGGAGTTACTAAAAAAGCTTGAGGATATTTATGGAAACATCAGGAGCGGAGATTCCATTATTCATGACTTCTACTCAGCTAAGCAGACAAAGACTGAGTCATGTTCAGAATGGGGAATACGTATGGAAACCCTTTTCAATCAGGCTTTAGATAGAGGAGAGATAGAGGAATCAAAGAAGAATAACAAACTAAAAGAACGATTTTGGAGAGGCCTACACTCAGAACAGCTAAAGATGGCTACAAGATCAGCATACGAATCCAAAGAAACATTTGACACACTGCGACGAAAGGCTAGAATAGAGGAATTGGAAATGGAAATCAACAGGAATGAGAGTTCACATTTAGAACAAAAGGAATTGCAACGAGTAGAAGAAACAAAAGTATGTCAACCTATTCAAAAACTTCAGGATACGCAGTCAAAATTAGATCAGTTGCTTCAAAAGATGAAAACACTCGAATCAGAAATTAAGGAAATCAGGACTCAGCAAAGTGGATCAGGTTACACGCCTCGTGACAATAGTTACAGACAATACAGAGGAAGGGGCAGATTTGGACCAAGAGGGCGTGGAAATAGATATGGAAATGACAGTAATGAGAGCAATAGTGACAAGAAGACTGACCAAAAGGAGGAAGCAAAGGCAACAAATCAACCGTCAGATCAGGAGAAAAAAGATGCACCTTTAAACTAGAGGATGTCTCTGTTGAGGGCCAAACAGCAGACGACGATAAAGGCCTAATAGAAAATCTTAAATTCAAGAATTTGATGCATCGAATAGTTGGTTCAAGTAATGTTGCAAAAATAGAGGTCAACGGAGTTATTTCTAAAGGTTTACTTGACACAGGTTCTATGATCACAACCATTGGATCGAAATTTCTAAATTCATTAGAAAACAAACCAACAGTGTACCCTCTTGAAGATTTTGAATTGGACATAAAATGTGCTGATGGACAATCACTCCCTTACATTGGCTACACAGAGCTAAATATAAAGGTAGAAGATTTTTGCGCAACTCCTATTCAGGTTATAGCACTCGTTGTCAATGATACTGACTATCATCAAAATGTTCCTCTAGTGTTAGGTACAAATTTTATCAGAGAAATAAAAGAGGTCATACCAGATCAAAAAGAGAGCATACCGGATGAATGGAATACAGCAATTAAGGCCATGTGCAATACATCAGTAGGAGTCGTTAAAAACACAAAACAATTTACTCTTCGTCCAAATGAAATGAAAACAGTAACTGGGTTCGTAAGAAAACAAAAACATGCTCAATCTGCAGTGACAGAACCACTAGAAAACACATTTGAGAATAGGGCAACAGTATGTCCGCGAGTCGTATCGCTTGAGAATCCTGGTAAAAATGCAAGAGTCTCGGTACGAATTTGCAACATGTCTGCTAAACATATTGTTGTTCCGGCAAAAGCTTGTCTATGTGATCTTCATGAAGTTACCGTCCTGCGTGAATCACCACTGTTTGAAAGTAAGAAATCTAACACGGCTCATCTTCATCAGCAAACTGGACCTGAAATAGAAAAGAAAAACATGAATGTTAACACAAATGAAACAGAATACTTACCTGAAAAAGCTGCAAAAGTACCTGAAAAAGAAATTGGAAATGATTATGGAATAAACTTAGTAGATAGCAATTTGACGAACGAACAAAAGGAAAAAGTTTACCAGCTTTTCAATAAATGGCAATCCATTTTTCCAAAATCATCAATAGACCTCGGTCATACTTCAGCGGTCAAACACAAAATCGAGTTGTCAGACAATGTGCCATTTAAGGAGCCCTATAGGAGAATACCACCTGCACTTTTCAACGAGGTGAAAGAACATCTACAAGAGATGCTGAGCATTGGAGCGATACGGGAGTCTAAGAGTCCATGGTCGTCGAATGTGGTCATTGTTCGCAAGAAAGACGGAAACATCCGGTTCTGTGTAGACTTTCGTAAGTTAAACCAAAGGACGAAGAAGGATGCGTATGCTATACCACGAATCGAAGACACACTTCATCTCTTATCTGGTGCAAAATATTTTTCTAAACTTGACCTAAAGTCGGGCTACTGGCAAGTTGAACTCCGGGAAGAGGACAAGGAGAAAACAGCGTTTCAAGTAGGAGGTGGTTTGGGATTTTACGAGTGCAATCGGATGCCCTTTGGCCTTTGTAACGCCCCAGCCACTTTCCAAAGATTGATGGAACGTACCATGGGTGACCTCAATCTGAGGGATTGTCTAATTTACCTTGATGACATCATTATATTCAGTGTAGATGTAGACAGTCACATTGACAAACTCGATGCTGTTTTTCAAAGACTCGCAGAGTACAATCTAAAACTGAAACCTTCTAAATGTGAGTTCTTTAAAACCAAAACTACTTACCTGGGTCACGTGGTTTCATCCGAGGGCATTCAAGCAGATCCACAGAAGATCGAAGCTGTTAAATCATGGCCAATACCAACCTCTGTAAAACAAGTTCGCCAGTTTCTTGGATTTGCCGGTTATTATAGGCGTTTTATTAAAAGTTTTGCCTCCATCGCTCGTCCTCTTAACGACCTCTTGATTGGCCATCCTACAAAGAAACAAAAACAAAAACAAAAGAAAAATGTTAAAAGAACACCATTCAAATGGACAGAGAAACAGCAGAATTCATTTCAGGAAATCAAAAACATACTTACCAATCCTCCAATCCTGGCTTACGCTGATTACAACAAACCCTTCAAAGTCCACACAGATGCTTCCACCAAAGGGCTTGGAAGTGTCTTATACCAACGTCAGGATAACAAAGACCGCGTCATTGCTTACGCCAGCAGGAGTTTGAAGCCCGCTGAGAAGAATTATCCTGCTCACAAACTTGAATTTCTCGCCCTCAAGTGGGCCGTGACTGAAAAGTTTCACGACTACTTGTATGGCGCGAAATTCGAGGTTGTGACAGATAATAATCCTCTCACCTACGTCAATACTACCGCTAAGCTCGACGCAACTGGTCACAGATGGTTGGCAGCTCTGAGCAATTATGATTATAAGACAGTATACAGGAGTGGTTTAAAGCATTCAGATGCTGACGGACTTTCAAGGAGGGAGCACCAACAGCTAGAACCTCAAGTCGTCAAAGCATTGAGTTTTGTAGCTTCAGTTGATACAGGGCCGTTCATACACTCCCTTAGCCTGTCAGACAATACGCCCGAAGTAAATGAGTTGAAGGTTCCAGCAGATGCCATTTATGCCACTGGGTTGTCTTCTAAAGACTGGCACAAGGCACAGAGTAAGGATTCAGTAATATCCGTAGTAGCGTCACATGTCAAAGACGGGAGTAGACCGGCTAAGCCGACTGACCGTGAATATAGTGACATTAATACCTACCTGCGGGACTGGAATAAACTTACTCTTATGCAGGATGTTCTTTACAGGAGAACTTCGGTGAATGGCGGGACGCGCATGCAAACGGTATTACCACAAGTCTTGAGGCAAGATACATTCAATGCCCTGCATGACGATCTTGGCCACCAGGGTCGAGATCGTACAACTTCTTTGATTAAAGAACGTTTTTATTGGCCAGGAATGGATACAGACATTGCAACCATGGTCCGAAGTTGTCATCGTTGTACTAAACGGAAGACAAGACAGACGAAGTCCGAACTGGTACCGATCCAGTCTACAGCTCCCATGGAAGTAATTTGTATCGATTTTCTGTCCCTGGAGAGATCCAAAGGAGGCTATGAAAATGTGCTGATGATAACCGATCACTTCAGTCGGTACGCACAGGCTTAAGCGTAATCAAACGGCAAAGACAACTGCTAAAGTTCTTTTTGAGAACTTTATAGTTCACTACGGGTTCCCAGCACGGATTCATAGCGACCAAGGACAGAACTTTGAATCCATACTAATCAAAGAGTTGTGCCAGATTGCCGGCGTGGAAAAGTCAAGAACCACACCCTATCACGCCATGGGTAACGGGATGGTCGAACGTTTTAATCAGACGTTACTACAGATGCTAGGCACCCTTGAGGATCATCAAAAGGCAGACTGGAAGTCACATGTACCTACCTTGGTACATGCCTACAATGCCACACATCATGAGAGTACAGGGTTCTCCCCTTACTATCTGATGTTCGGCAGACATCCCAGACTTGCAATTGATGCTTTCCTCGGGTTGCCAACGGACACTTTGTCCGCTAGCAAACAAACAGAGTACCTGGTTAAACTGCGAGACCGTCTACGTACCTCATATGAAAAGGCAAGGGCAGTGGCAGCCAAGAAGGGTAGGCTGAATAAGATCCGCTATGACGAACGCGCACGCAGTTCCGTACTAGCTCCAGGGGATCGTGTTCTTGTACGGAACGTATCTATCAGAGGCAAACAGAAACTTGCGGATCGTTGGGAGGACCACCCATACATTGTCGTTCGACAACCTAACCCCGACGTTCCAGTATACGAGGTTATACGGGAAGGAAACCGATACAAAAAGTCAAGGACTTTGCATCGGAACCTCCTTCTACCGTTCATGTCAGTGACTGATGCCCCGGGTGATATATTTCCGCCAGATTTTCAAAGACAGGCACAATCATACGCAGATGACGACCCTGTAGACGACAGGAGCGTTGCGTCAAATAATTCGTCTGATCAAGACACAACTGATCGTTACGTAATTCCTGCCAGAAGAACACCAGGGACGCCCGGTCTTCCTAGACCTAAACGACAGAGGAAAGCTCCAGCGAGATTTGGAGAATGGACAAAGTAGCCAGTGTGTTAGTGATATAGGATTTGTTTAGACATAAACAGTAACTGTTACTACTGTCGTAGTAGCTCACCATTTGAACATTGTAATTTGATTGTCAATAATTTGTATGTATTCTCTACATTTGTATATGTTACATACTGCTGTGTTTATAATATTGTTGAAATATATAAACTAATTCTTTTTTTTACTGTTAGTATATTGCTAACTACCGTCTGTTTTCTTTTTACAGGAATCAGTAGACATGAGTCTATACTTCATAAAGATAAACATACGTGTTGTTTTTGCGGGACAGCATATTAATTCGTCTATTTATTTTTCAGAAATGGCGATTTTTCATTTCATCTGTGACCTTTGGCACATCTTGACAAAGTTAAATGTTTATATTTGCCGTTGCTTTCAGCTTAGCTGCCTTACTTCAATGCCGTGGAGTAAGTTCAATGTTATTGTTTTATGTTTATTATTGTATGTACGAATGTACATACATAAACTTGTTCCATTGTATTACAGAGTAGGAAATGTCGGGACGACATTTTAAAAAGCAGGGGGAGTATGTCACAGGGATGCATTTTATAAAGCAAAACAAACTAAATAAATCTGAAAGATAAAGTCATGGGTGTTGTTTTTTATTCATGAAACCCCTATCAAATCACTTAAGTATACATTCATTTGGCCATTCAAGTTATATCCCGTGGTCTTTTCCTATAATCACATATGTCCCGGTCCATGTTCTAACATTACTCCAATTTACCGTTACTTCTCACTAACTTGTTTTTACTAACCTATGACCCTTGGCTATACAATGTGATGTGGATGACGAATGCAATGGATCGTTGCATTTGCCATCTACACCACACGGTGTATAGTACTTGTATTTCTATGAAGAAATAAATATAAATATCTTCGATATTTGTTACAGGTTAGTCAATAACTTTCATACTTTACACTATTTTTCATAAGTAGAATAACATTTGTATCATAAAGGTTTTATTCAAATAGTTATTAGAAAACGTTATTTCAATAAGTGAATACATGTACATTTGTATCAGACTTTGAGACATGGAATCATTATAGTTAGTATCTAGAATCATGAATGTGTATATTGTTTGAATGGATCGTTGCATTTGCCATCTACACCACGCGGTGTATAGTACTTGTATTTCTATGAAGAAATAAATATAAATATCTTCGATATTTGTTACAGATCTTCTCAGCCCTTGTCCAAGATGGTCGGACTTGCGACCTTTATAAATTCGTTGCCACGCCGCTACATATAGCAGCTGAGGGTATTTACTGTTTAGCCTCTACCGACTAAGCCAGGCCGTGACAACTGGCGCCCAACATGGGATTCCAGCGAGATTTGGAGAATGGACAAAGTAGCCAGTGTGTTAGTGATATAGGATTTGTTTAGACATAAACAGTAACTGTAACTACTGTCGTAGTAGCTCACCATTTGAACATTGTAATTTGATTATCAATAATTTGTATGTATTCTCTACATTTGTATATGTTACATACTGCTGTGTTTATAATATTGTTGAAATATATAAACTAACTTTTTTTTACTGTTAGTATATTGCTAACTACCGTCTGTTTTTTTTTTTAACAGGAATCAGTAGACATGAGTTTATGCTTCATAAAGATAAACATACGTGTTGTTTTTGCGGGACAGCATATTAATTCGTCAATTTATTTTTCAGAAATGGCGATTTTTCATTTCATCTGTGACCTTTGGCACATCTTGACAAAGTTAAATGTTTATATTTGCCTTTGCTTTCAGCTTAGCTGCCTTACTTCAATGCCGTGGAGTAAGTTCAATGTTATTGTTTTATGTTTATTATTGTATGTACGAATGTACATACATAAACTTGTT
>JAFMSR010000004.1:7431288-7468578 GCA_022818135.1 Saxidomus purpurata
ACAAAGAAACAGTATAACATTTACAAGCAACTGGCACTTTTGAACTGACTAGCTTAACAAAGGTAAACAGTAGAGGATTAGCCAACGACTTAAGTTTAGGCACGTGAAATTCACAGTAGATAGCACATATAAAGCACAGAGAGTTGATAAATTTAGTACAAAATAATTACAATACAAGATAATTTTAAGCAATTTTTTATAAAATCTCCAGATATGATAACACAGCAGATCGAAAAATAAAACATGCAGTTACAAGTCAAGCACAGTTACAAATCAAGTACTAAGCAAATGTAACAGTTATAGTAGTGTTTATGCAGCTAAGGAATAATAACCCAAGGACAAAACAAGGAAACACAAAATAGGTTTAAATGAGGAAACTGATACACCTACCAGCCCTGTGGACTGTGTGTTCAAGTGTGACCTACAGTCTTTAACTCTTAGCCATTCCAGGGACCAATCACGCTCTTTATTGAGCAAGTTCCACAGAACTGGAGTGGCATACCTAATGCTATTTTTAGTACCATACCTACTTGTAGTTACATGAGGTATTTCTAGCAAATTACTATACCTAAAATTGTAACCAAAAGCATGTACATGAATTTAGAACAGGTGGAGCAATATTACCAAAGATCATAAAATGTTTTTATACTGCAATTACTCTTGGTGTTTTATGGAAAGTAAAAGTAGAGCTTAAAATATAAGATAAAAAGAAAAATTGTTGGTAGACGTCTATCAATATAATGTGACTTTATCATAATTTCACTCGTGAGCAACAATACCTAGTATCCTCGAGTCATGAGTTCTTGACATACTTAAGTTCTCGAGCTATATTTATAATGACGTATATTTGCCGCAGTTAACCCCATCTAACAGAAAGAGGGTTTTTAGGCAGTACTCTCCTACAAGTCTAGTTAGTGCCTACAATATGGTGAAAAAAACTTTTTATTGTTAAATGGGTTGGTTGTGATAAGTGCACCCATTGGGTGCATCTCAAGTATTGTGCAGAATTGAGGGCAGCAAGAAAAGATACCCAATTCATTTGTGATTGCTGCAGAGACTGATGAAGTTTGTTAAATAAATCAAATAAAAGTAAATTCTTATGAAACAAGATAAATAAAATTGCATATGTGACTGAATGGATACAAGTTGTCTTTTATTTGTTGCATATACACTACAGTGATAAGGTGTTTCCCATGAAAAATCTAGTTTCTAAAAATAGCTCGAGAACATATGACTGTAGTATTCCCCGAAAACCAGAAGTAGGTCACCCTTTTCATCACAATGTGAGCACGAGTTTGTGCATTATTTGGGAATTCTTTTTGCATTTCTTGGCAGAAATATGATCAAAGAATCTGATAATTAACTGCAAAAGGTAAGTTATCATTTCCATTGCTATTTCTACGCTGTTTTCTTCTTAATGTGTCGAGAACTAATGACCCCAGGATACTTTGCAGTCATGTCATGACTGTGTGGCTGCTTGAGTCAATTATGAAAATACAACATTTGTTTCCCACTCCACGAAATGATAGTGGAATGAAACCTAGCGTGATATTAGATACGATACGACTAGCCTGGTTTCCCACGGTACCGGTGTACTTGATATATACGCCAACATAAAAAGACAAAATACACTCACCTGTACTTAATAAAAAGTTCACTAATAAATTGACATCTAATCTTTCATTTAATCACAAAAACCATCATATCAGTCATGAAATACAAAGTCTGAGAACTGTCAATGTAAGCCGCCATTTTGATCATGAAATGTAGGTAACTTCACGCTACCGGTGTAATGGTAAAAATCGTAAAAGTATGGGCAGCCATATCCTGCATTAACTGAAGTTTACATTGAACATGCCTTTACTGTCACACGAGTAACAAATTTATATTTAAATGGTTTTGTTTATCAATGAAAAGTTAGATTTATCAAGAAAACATGTAACATCCCTGAAAAAAGTCATATTTCACCAAACTGTTAATTTTGTTCAAAGTGAAAGCACATAACATGTTTATTCACAGTGTGGTCACTTAAACATGTATGTTCACAGAGTAAGTACTTATAAATACATGTCATTTCTTTGAAAAACATTTTTTAAGTGTGTTCAGTGACCACATCATCACATTTACTTAATTAACTATCGTAATATAAAAAATTTCTAGCTGTGAGACCAGTCGGTTTGGGCCAACCATACTTCTATATTTTCCCGCCATTATCAGTTGTCATGGTGTCACATGACTTTTTATGAAAAGATGTGTGACGTCAGTAAAAGCTGCCGAACTTATTTTGGATATAAACAAATATGTTTTGCAAGGATATTGGACAAATGGGATCAGGAAGGGTAGATTTAAGCCAAAAATTGGTAGTTTGAGAGGCACACATAAAATTATTCATCACATATTTCTAATTTTAGCAGAAAATACATTTTTACTGTAGAGAAACTGAAGTTGATAAAGCGTGAAAATGTAAACAGTCGGCAGATGGCGCTGTGATTAAAATATCGCGAGATTTATATTTGCACCGGTACTTTGGGGCCACCGGTACCATGGGGTTTCAGTACCATGATTTGATGTGACTCAACAGTACTGACACCAACACTTATACTCTATATAATTTACACTACAGTGTTTGTAATCATACCCTAAAGGCATAACGGTAAGCATATAATCATACCCTAAACGCATAACGGTAAGCACGTAATAGTTTGGCTTATGAAGTTGTCATTGTTGTTGTTGTTTACACAACACAGCACACGGTCATGTCATCGAAAGTTTATTCTATAGTTATTGGCCTACAGCACATTTTACATGTAAAAGTATTCTGCAATATAAAGTCTTTGGTAAGCTAAATACATACGTTCTCTGAACTTTCTCGTTTCACTACACAACTTCTGGACATTTGATAATTTAATTCAAAAACTTTGCCGCTTTCTAACTTCGTTGCTGACGTTGCTATGCAATACAGCTGTAGACTGGCACACTGTGTACTAAAACCGGTGATGGCAATCTTGCGAAATCTCTAAGCGGATCGATAACCATTCTAACATTATTTTAACATAAAATTTACCGAATTATTTTTGCGATGTTGTCGTTGTGGTCCATCTTATAATAATAACAATAATCATAATAATAAATTCTTTATTTTCAGAAGGTACAAACTCATTACGCATTAAATGTATATACATATTTTCAATGAGGCTTTCAATAAAACAACAACATAATTATCAACATACATTTCATCATAGCAAAAATATAAAACACACACAATAATTGAGCAAAACACCAGTGATTACAAAGCATATCTTATTATAATAACAATAATAATAATTATAAATTCTTTATTTTCAGAAGGTACAAACTCATTACGCATTAAATGTATATACATATTTTCAATGAGTACTTCAATAAAACAACAACATATCAACATAATTTGATCAAAGCAAAAATATAAACCACACAAAAGAATTGAGCAAAACACCAGTAATTATAAAGCATATTAACATGTTTTGTATTGATTTTTGAAAGCATTTAAGGAAACTGGTGATTTCTGGTATTACATTCCAAGTTTGCATAGCAACAACTTTAAATGACTTGTTAAGAAATTGAGTTCGAGATCTAGTATGTGTTAATTAACTAAATAAAGTCAAACCGCTACTGGGGACCTAAATTTGACGCGTGCCGACTGACAAGAATGTTAATAATAGCCAGACTGAACTCTTATCCAGACACGCTGACAGTATCTAGGAGTAAGGTATTCCAGTGGGAAATGGTTTTAGGGCTTATATTATCTTCGATGTCAAACCCCTCGCTGGGACGTAGACATTTGGCGTTTCAGTCACAAAGATATTAGTAGTAACAAAAACATTAAAAGCAAAAGAAAAAATAGGTTTAGTTAAAAGAGTAAAATATAAAAGCAGCTAGCAGTACAACTAGGGACAGGCATGACCGATGCGACAAACAAGCCGCAATTAACTGATCTAGAACAGGGTTGTGGACGGCGTCGGGGATAGGTGGTTTCAATGGTATATAGTTCTCGGGAAGGAGGAGTACTTTTATCATGCAACTAGCATTAAATCTGACCGATAACACCCGTCCGATATTTTAAAATGATATCACGTCACTGACGTGATAACACTTTGTAACCACGCCCACATGCCGGACTACTTCAAGTTCAACAAGCAAGACTCCTCAAGTGCAATCACAGAGAAAAAGTAATCAAAACATTTCATTTATCCTATCATTTTTGTATTTTTGTTTACAAATCATTGTTAATGATGTAGTTATTGCATAAAATACAGCCCAAATAGTTAAATTGAATGATTTAAAACGAACAGCAAGGCACCATAAAAATTGAAAATCCCCTGTAGAATTTTTATTTTTGAAATAAACATAGGGTTGTTGGTATTCATTTTCTTAGTTAGATCATTTGCTATCCATCTACAGCAATTTTGAGGCAAAATTTGAGAAAAAGTTGATTTTCATTTTTTTATCACTATCCAATTTTTACAGTAAGTTCTTAATGCGTGGTTGAAATGGCCTGAAACCTATCAGCTACCTATCAAAAGTTGAAAACTGTCTTTAAACCGCTCACTTTTCAATCATCAACTCTCAAGTTCCTCGTTTGTTTACAATTAGAATACCCCAGTGGTGTTGGGCCCACGCCACCATTTTTGAAATGTCAGTGTTTTACTTGGAAATTCTTGCGTGTGTCTTTGCAAATATTTTGTTTGCAAAACAATATCATTACATTAGGACAGAAAAACATTTATAAATAGTCTCATGAAGGTAATTATAAAGCTATATTTATGTCGTTTTAATATTTTTTGTCCTTTGAAATGTAGAACTATTTTTCGAGGTACATGTAGTAATTTGAAATCATTTTCTTTTATAAATACCGTATTTATTCTATTTTAGGCCCCTTAAAGTGTCAAAAATATACAATATGAAGATTTGCATGATAAATAGAATATTAGTCAACTGCCTTTTGACAACATGTGATATCAGGTTCGGCAGATACGGTCGGAAAAGGCTCGGCAGAGCCTCGCCTTTTCCGGCCGCATCTACCTCACCTGATATCACATGTTATCAAAAGACAGTAGCCTAATATTTTCTATATAATAGTCATTAATTGACGTGACTAGCTTGAGGAATGAAAGTGGCGTGTCCTACGAGATATGGGAAATAAGTACCTTTTAACTGGAGTAGCAACCAGTTCATTATGGCTTTTATACACAAGAGATAATATGTTGTCAATACGCATAAGATCTTAGTCTGCGTAGGTTAAGAAAATGAAGCAAGTTGCTGACACTAGATGTTTAGTTTAAACATATTTTATTTCCAATGATAGTAACAATATTAAAGAAAATACACCATCTGGAAAAAGTGCCAGGTCACAAGTTCTAACAACATTAAATACGACCTTTCCCTAATAGAGGAACAGTTACGTCGGTTGATGGTAACAGACACGTCCGGTAAATATTGAATGGAAATCTTTTCATGAACGCAATCAATATTTAAGCACATTATTATATATAGCACACAATTTAATTAAAATTTAAAGAATCGAAAAAGGTGAATAAATATTTATTTAAATAATTTAAGTAGTGTCTTGTCAGGGCCGTCGTCGGCTTCGAAGAAGTGGTCCGACTGAAGGCATGACATAGATGAGAGCACGAGAGGGGGTTGTCCCCCTCTCGTAAGGGGGGTATGGGGAATCTCCCCCTTGAACATTTTGAGTTTCTGTATGCCTTTAGATGTGTTTTTATTGCATATTGAATGTACTTCTGGAGTGTTATTTCCACTATTTTCGTAAATATTTTATAGAAAAAGGTACCATACAATTGGGCAATCATTTAGCAGACTCATGATGGCACTTACAGGATTCATGCTTTTTGAATGACACACTAGTACCTTTCCTGTTCAAAAATCCATTGAGAACGTAAACTTTGTCCAGATCTGAACTTGATAGTTTCCGTCTCTGTAAGCAAACATGCACATATGAATGCAACCACGATCTATTATTAAACCGCGAAGACTGAAAACTTCTTTTCACTGGAAGTTTTTGACCAAAGGTGCGCTTTGGAAAATTAAATGTCTTAGGTTGATTTGGTACTGGAGGTATATCCTTTATGAAGCAATAACATACACAGAAGGTTTCAGATTTAGAATGGACAGAAAATATATGTATGTGTTTTAGAATTTTATCGTTGGTCCGTCCGTATTTCAAAACAACTTATTTAAGATGAGTCTATAACACCTAAATAACATAATCTTTAATAAGTTATTTTTATTTACGGCGAGAAAAACATTATTGTTTTATAACTTACATTTTAAATCAGAAGAAGTCGTTCTTTAAATTAACTAAATTAAAGATCAACCAGTTGCTGTGCCTTGGATTAAGTAGTTGCCTGTTTTCACACCCTCACGCATTTAAGCACGCCCTATCGATGATTGCATTAGCGTGTCAGTACGTCGGCACTTTTGATCAATTCAGTAAAGGAGAAAATTGAGAGAGTTAAGGGGAAAATAGTACGGCCGATAGTATACTTGGCCAAAAAAGTGGTCTGGCCATGGCCGTACCGTCCGCGACGGCCTTGCTTGTCTAATATAAGTCAGTATCAATTATATTTGAGTACATCTTTGTGTAGAGAATAAGAAAATTGTTTTGTTGCTTTGGTCTAATTTTGAACGGAAATATCTCTGAGCCATATTCAACTTGGGGTCTCACAAGGGTCTACTTAAGGGTTCGGATTTGAGCTTAATATTTTTGGGTAGAATTCCTAATTGTGTGGTTAGCTTTCTTTATTGACCTATTTATGTGGTCACAAGTTCACAACACGACATATTATTTGAGATATCCACGGCAAAGTTTTTATAATAATAATAATAATAATAATAATAATAATGATAATGATAATAATAATAATAATAATAATAATAATAATAATCTTTATTTATAGAAGGTAACTCATTAAGTATTTCGTTATGTTTAAAACAAAACTTATCTAACATGAGGCCTTCTTACAAAATACATAGTATAAACAAAATAACAATAACAAGTAACGAGATTAATTTGAGCAGAACTAAATTCCAAAGCCATAATACATTCACACTGTGTTAAGGTAAAGTCAACGATCTTGATTCTCGAAATAAAGTATTTATCAGAAGCTTGAAAAATGAAGATTTGAAATGCTTTAAGGGTTTACTGACTTTCTCGTTCTTACGGGAATCTCATTCCAGATACAAAGCACGGAGTTTCAAATGTTAAAATTCAGTATTTATTTCAGTGATAAAATGTTAGAACATGGGGGAAAGCCAAGATTTTCTGTATATGTCACAGGGATGCATTTTATAAAGCAAAACAAACTAAGTAAATCTGAAAGATAAAGTCATGGGTGTTGTTTTTTATTCATGAAACCCCTATCGAATCACAGAAGTATACATTCATTTGGCCATTCAAGTTATATCCCGTGGTCTTTTCCTATAATCACATATGTCCCGGTCCATGTTCTAACATTACTCCAATTTACCGTTACTTCTCACTAACTTGTTTTTACTAACCTATGACCCTTGGCTATACAATGTGATGTGGGTGACAAATGCAATGGATCGTTGCATTTGCCATCTACACCACACGGTGTATAGTACTTGTATTTCTATGAAGAAATAAATATAAATATCTTCGATATTTGTTACAGGTTAGTCAATAACTTTCATATATTACACTATTTTTCATAAGTAGAATAACATTTGTATCATAAAGGTTTTATTCAAATAGTTATTAGAAAACGTTATTTCAATAAGTGAATACATGTACATTTGTATCAGACTTTGAGACATGGTATCATTATAGTTAGTATCTAGAATCATGAATGTTTATATTGTTTGAATGGATCGTTGCATTTGCCATCTACACCACACGGTGTATAGTACTTGTATTTCTATGAAGAAATAAATATAAATATCTTCGATATTTGTTACAGATCTTCTCAGCCCTTGTCCAAGATGGTCGGACTTGCGACCTTTATAAATTCGTTGCCACGCCGCTACATATAGCAGCTGAGGGTATTTACTATTTAGCCTCTACCGACTAAGCCAGGCCGTGACAACTGGCGCCCAACATAAATCTGGACTTACTGGGCAATGTTTCATTGAACATTAGTGAAAATCTGGACTATATATACATGTAACCATAGATGTACTTATGTTACACCTGGATATTTTACCTGTGTGACGTCACAGATATTCAAGTGGATTATCGGACAGTGAGCACGCTGTGTCGTGTTTATGTTTACATCCATACACGTGTTTTTCGGTGTTTGACACATGAACAGCTATATACGTTTACATTATATGGGTACCCTACGCTTTATCAGCATCAGACCAGTGCACTGGATTCGAAAGGAGGATCGTATCGCTAATCGCCGTGTTTAGAGGATGGAACATTAGGAATCCCTTGACATTCCAAGTGTTAGACTTTTTGACAGCTGTTTGACAGTTGGTGTGAGAGAAATTTAGTTAAGTGTTTGATATTGGATATAGTAAGTGTATATATATATATATCTTGGATTTAGGATATACCAGTAAGTGTATTTTTTTAGTATTAATCTTATTTTTTGAGATTTTTGTAAATTTTTGCAAGATTTCAGTTTAAATCTTATTAGTACAGTTTGAGTGAACGCTCTTTTTCAGTAGCGTATTCCATACGTAAATTAGGTTTATTTTTCAGGGTTTCTGAAATTTATTTAGGAAATATTTTGTTCGGTTGCAAGATAGTTTTTCACGAGGGTCGCTTGCACTAGTTTCACTAACACTCTTGAGTTGCATCCCTTTTTGTCCTATACTTGGAATCACTACAATAAACATATCGGCCAAATACGTAAAGCGGAATTAGCGCAGTGGTTAGCGCGTTGCTTCAAACTGGAGACTATATAAGGTTGAGGTTCAAAACCAGCCAGATCCAATATTTTTTTCCCGCTACCCTGTTCCTTTATTTGTTTGCCACCTGACCAATATCCATATACTTTTCAATAACTGAAAGGTAAAGAAAATAGTACAACAAGTATAATAAGGAGTGAGTTATTCAGCATAAAACTTTGTTGTTCAAGTAATATGCACATGAACAGTTAAAGGTTGTATAAAAAGAGAACACACAGTGCACTCGGGTATTTTTCCGTGAGTATTTTTTTTACAAACGATAGAAAGTCTTAGATATTTCTCGAAAGTAATAGAATATCTATCAGTTTCGAGAAAATGGAAATCTAAGAATTTTATCTTGTAAAATTATCGTGAGAATTCGGGTGATACGGTATTTTCGGGAAACGCGTTAAATTACGTTACAAACATAAGTTAAACTAATTTGATTAAAAATCGAATTTAGTTGACTATTGTCCAGTTTTGATAGTCAATACTTTAGTGATTGACACAGTCAGGGTGAAACGCTCTGTAGGCAATTGATCAATACAGAAAGTATAGACAAGAATTGTTGTCGGCTCTGTAGCGTAGTGGATAGCGTCTTGGACCTGAGATCTGGAGGTACAGGGTTCGAATCCCGTGATATGCCAACGATTTTTTTCTAAGTATTCTTTGCTCAGAAGTATCAAAGAAACATAGAATAAAGTCAGAAACAATAAATATCATCAATTATAATTAATATTCATGAACATATGATAATATACTAGTTAACTGCAAATGGCGTTACAATGAAGTAAGGGAGATAAAAATACCTCTCTTTGAAGAAGTATAGTAATCCATGCAAATGGAGTAAGGTAAATAAAGGGCAGAAACTGTGTAAAGGAAAATTGTATATCCATATCCGTAAAGGGAAGATAAACAAAAGTGGTAAATTGTGTTATATTTAATCACTACAGTGAAGAAACAGTGTTTAGGAGCGTGAAATCTGCTAGCAATTTTGTGGTTGAGGAATTTGTTTTGAGTGTACATGTGCAATCAAAGTGTAAAGTATTGTGCATGTGAGGTGAAATATAGTGAAACTTTTGTTGTGTGAGGTGATATAAAGTGAAACTTTTGTACTGTGGTGTGAAATATAGTGAAACTTTTGTGTTGTATATATATTGAAAGTGTCTGAAACACTGTGAATTTGAAAGAGTGTTGCTACTTTGAAAGACAATATTGAATTGAACAAAGTACTATTGACACATTGATACAAGGATGGAAGAACAATTATCAGAAAGAGAGATACGGTTAAGAAGGAGAGAGCAATTAACTGAGGAAAATGAAAGAAGGCAGTTAGAAGAACTTGAAAGGAGAAGGCTAGAGATTGAAACATTAAGAGAACAAATAAATGAAAGTAGAGCCGCTGTCGACCGAAGCATTAGACACACTCAGTCAGAAACAAGATATGACAGACCTATAGATGAAATAAATAGAGAAGAAATATTGCGTTCAGGCAGCTTTCAGAATATTCAAGACCTACATGAAGAGGATTTGTTGCATAACTCTACAGGGAAACAGGAAGAAGAAATCTTTACAAGCGAACACAGTATAAGGCATGATAATGAAAATGCAGATGATTTAGAGCCTTCATTTCTTCAACAAATTGATAAAGAAAAAAGTTCAAATGAAAAAATAGATCATTTTGAAGATCAGACAAAGGTTAAGGATAAAGATATTGTTCAAGAAAGAAGAGATGGATATGAAAAGGAGATACCTGGAAGAGATATACCATTTTATAGAGATTATGGTGATGTGCCAAAAAGGAGAGTTAGTAGGCTGCATACGAGAACCAGTGTAGATAATGATATGTACGAGGATGAAGAAAGGAGAGCAAGAATGGCCTTTGAACATAATGTAACCAGAAAAAGAGATGAAATAAAGGTAAAGGCAGATAGAGATGAAAGTCTAGATAGACTAATGGAGCAAATTGAGGCAGAACAGATGAAAGAGAGATTCTTGAATTAGGAAAGGGAAATACAAAGAGTAAAAGAGGAGGAAAGAATTAAGTTATTCAAAAAATTAAAAGACATGAAACCGAAGAATAGAGAGATAGGAAAAGATATAATAGAAACGGACAAAAGGAGACAGGAGTATGATATTCATGTAGAATTACAGGAAGCAAATCAAGAATATGAAAGACTTACGCAAAGGAAAAGAAACGAAGAAAGGAGATATGCGCATAAAGTAGCAGATGAAAGAATGAGAAGAGAAAGAGAGAGAGAGAACAAGAAGAAATGCTACTAAAGGAAAGGATTAGACAAGACTTTGAAGAGAAAGTGCGCAGAGAAATGGTGGTGAAATACAGCCAAAATAAAGAATTAGACAGAAGCAGGAAGGAGAGATTAGAGAAGAGAAAAGCCGAGGAGTTAGACCTCATTAGGTCTATAGAGAAACTGCAGACTAAAGAGAAAGAAGTGACTGAAAGGAAAGAGGGAGAAATGAAATACACGTATGAGATGGATGAAGAGGAAAAGAATATGGAACTAAGACTTATAAAGCTGAGGAAGGAGAAGGAAATGCTAGAAGAGAAAATGCGAAAAGAAACAGAAACATTTATTAGAAAAGAACCAGTAGAACAGCCAGTGAAAGAAAAGGCAATGGGAAAACCAAAACTACCTGATTTTGATGGTAACCAGTTTGAGGCATGGAAGTTAGAAGTGACCAGTCTGGTAGAGTCCAAGCTTTACACAGATTTGGTTCTGTCTAGAGCTGTGAGGAACTCTTTGACAGGAAAAACCAGGAAAATTCTACTCACATTGAAACCATCTGCTTCAACAGAAGATTTACTAAAAAAGCTTGAGGATATTTATGGAAACATCAGGAGCGGAGATTCCATTATTCATGACTTCTACTCAGCTAAGCAAACAAAGACTGAGTCATGTTCAGAATGGGGAATACGTATAGAAACCCTTTTTAATCAGGCTTTAGAAAGAGGAGAGATAGAGGAATCAAAGAAGAATAACAAACTAAAAGAACGATTTTGGAGAGGCTTACACTCAGAACAGCTAAAGATGGCTACAAGATCAGCATATGAATCAAAAGAAACATTTGACACACTGCGACGAAAGGCTAGAATAGAGGAGTTGGAAATGGAAATCAACAGGAATGAGAGTTCACATTTAGAACAAAAGGAATTGCAACGAGTAGAAGAAACGAAAGTATGTCAACCTATTCAAAAACTTCAGGATACGCAGTCAAAATTAGATCAGTTGCTACAAAAGATGAAAACACTCGAATCAGAAATTAAGGAAATCAGGACTCAGCAAAGTGGATCAGGTTACACGCCTCGTAACAATAGTTACAGACAATACAGAGGAAGGGGCAGATTTGGACCAAGAGGGCGTGGAAATAGATATGGAATTGACAGTAATGAGAGCAATAGTGACAAGAAGACTGACCAAAAGGAGGAAGCAAAGGCAACAAATCAACCGTCAGATCAGGAGAAAAAAGATGCACCTTTAAACTAGAGGATGTCTCTGTTGAGGGCCAAACAGCAGACGACCATAACGGCCTAATAGAAAATCTTAAATTCAAGAATTTGATGCATCGAATAGTTTGTTCAAGTAATGTTACAAAAATAGAGGTCAATGGAGTTATTTCTAAAGGTTTACTTGACACAGGTTCTATGATCACAACCATTGGATCGAAATTTCTAAATTCATTAGAAAACAAACCAACAGTGTACCCTCTTGAAGATTTTGAATTGGACATAAAATGTGCTGATGGACAATCACTCCCTTACATTGGCTACACAGAGCTAAATATAAAGGTAGACGATTTTTGTGCAACGCCTATTCAGGTTATAGCACTCGTTGTCAATGATACTGACTATCATCAAAATGTTCCTCTAGTGTTAGGTACAAATTTTATCAGAGAAGTAAAAGAGGTCATACCAAACCAAAAAGAGAGCATACCGGATGCATGGAATACAGCAATTAAGGCCATGTGCAATACATCAGTAGGAGTAGTTAAAAACACAAAACAATTTACTCTTCGTCCAAATGAAATGAAAACAGTAACTGGGTTCGTAAGAAAACAAAAACATGCTCAATCTGCAGTGACAGAACCACTAGAAAACACATTTGAGAATAGGGCAACAGTATGTCCGCGAGTCGTATCGCTTGAGAAGCCTGGTAAAAATGCAAGAGTCCCGGTACGAATTTGCAACATGTCTGCTAAACATATTGTTGTTCCGGCAAAAGCTTGTCTATGTGATCTTCATGAAGTTACCGTCCTGCGTGAAGCACCTCTGTTTGAAAGTAAGACATCTAACACGGCTCATCTTCATCAGCAAACTGGACCTGAAATAGAAAAGAAAAACATGCATGTTAACACAAATGAAACAGATGACTTACCTGAAAAAGCTGCAAAAGTACCTGAAAAAGAAATTGGAAATGATTATGGAATAAACTTAGTAGATAGCAATTTGACGAACGAACAAAAGGAAAAAGTTTACCAGCTTTTCAATAAATGGCAATCCATTTTTCCAAAATCATCAATAGACCTCGGTCATACTTCAGCGGTCAAACACAAAATCGAGTTGTCAGACGATGTGCCATTTAAGGAGCCCTATAGGAGAATACCACCTGCACTTTTCAACGAGGTGAAAGAACATCTTCAAGAGATGCTGAGCATTGGAGCGATACGGGAGTCTAAGAGTCCATGGTCGTCGAATGTGGTCATAGTTCGCAAGAAAGACGGAAACATCCGGTTCTGTGTAGACTTTCGTAAGTTAAATCAAAGGACGAAGAAAGATGCGTACGCTATACCACGAATCGAAGACACACTTCATCTCTTATCTGGTGCAAAATATTTTTCCAAACTTGACCTAAAGTCGGGATACTGGCAAGTTGAACTCCGGGAAGAGGACAAGGAGAAAACAGCGTTTCAAGTAGGAGGTGGTTTGGGGTTTTACGAGTGCAATCGGATGCCCTTTGGCCTTTGTAACGCCCCAGCCACTTTCCAAAGATTGATGGAACGTACCATGGGTGACCTCAATCTGAGGGATTGTCTAATTTACCTTGATGACATCATTATATTCAGTGTAGATGTAGACAGTCACATTGACAAACTCGATGCTGTTTTTCAAAGACTCGCAGAGTACAATCTAAAACTGAAACCTTCTAAATGTGAGTTCTTTAAAACCAAAACTACTTACCTGGGTCACGTGGTTTCATCCGAAGGTATTCAAGCAGATCCACAGAAGATCGAAGCTGTTAAATCATGGCCAATACCAACCTCTGTAAAGCAAGTTCGCCAGTTTCTTGGATTTGCCGGTTATTATAGGCGTTTTATTAAAAGTTTTGCCTCCATCGCTCGTCCTCTTAACGACCTCTTGATTGGCCATCCTACAAAGAAACAAAAACAGAAACAAAAGAAAAATGTTAAAAGAACACCATTCAAATGGACAGAGAAACAACAGAATTCATTTCAGGAAATAAAAAACATACTTACCAATCCTCCAATCCTGGCTTACGCTGATTACAACAAACCCTTCAAAGTCCACACAGATGCTTCCACCAAAGGGCTTGGAAGTGTCTTATACCAACGTCAGGATAACAAAGACCGCGTCATTGCTTACGCTAGCAGGAGTTTGAAGCCCGCTGAGAAGAATTATCCTGCTCACAAACTTGAATTTCTCGCCCTCAAGTGGGCCGTGACTGAAAAGTTTCACGACTACTTGTATGGCGCGAAATTCGAGGTTGTGACAGATAATAATCATCTCACCTACGTCAATACTACCGCTAAGCTCGACGCAACGGGTCACAGATGGTTGGCAGCTCTGAGCAATTATGATTATAAGCCAGTATACAGGAGTGGTTTAAAGCATTCAGATGCTGACGGACTTTCAAGGAGGGAGCATCAACAGCTAGAACCTCAAGTCGTCAAGGCATTGAGTTTTGTAGCTTCAGTTGATACAGGGCCGTTCATACACTCCCTAAGCATGTCAGACAATACGCCCGAAGTAAATGAGTTGAAGATTCCAGCAGATGCTACTTATGCCACTGGATTGTCTTCTAAAGACTGGCACAAGGCACAGAGTAAGGATTCAGTAATATCCGTAGTAGCGTCACATGTCAAAGACGGGAGTAGACCGGCTAAGCCGACTGACCGTGACTATAGTGACATTAATACCTACCTGCGGGACTGGAATAAACTTACTCTTATGCAGGATGTTCTTTACAGGAGAACTTCGGTGAATGGCGGGACGCGCATGCAAACGGTATTACCACAAGTCATTCAAAGCCCTGCATGACGATCTTGGCCACCAGGGTCGGGATCGCACAACTTCTTTGATTAAAGAACGTTTTTATTGGCCAGGAATGGATACAGACATTGCAACCATGGTCCGAAGTTGTCATCGTTGTACTAAACGGAAGACAAGACAGACGAAGTCCGAACTGGTACCGATCCAGTCTACAGCTCCCATGGAAGTAATTTGTATCGATTTTCTGTCCCTGGAGAGATCCAAAGGAGGCTATGAAAATGTGCTGATGATAACCGATCACTTCAGTCGGTACGCACAGGCTTACCCTACGCGTAATCAAACGGCAAAGACAACTGCTAAAGTTCTTTTTGAGAACTTTATAGTTCACTACGGGTTCCCAGCACGGATTCATAGCGACCAAGGACAGAACTTTGAATCCATTCTAATCAAAGAGTTGTGTCAGATTGCCGGCGTGGAAAAGTCAAGAACCACACCCTATCACGCCATGGGTAACGGGATGGTCGAACGTTTTAATCAGACGTTACTACAGATGCTAGGCACCCTTGAGGATCATCAAAAGGCAGACTGGAAGTCACATGTACCTACCTTGGTACATGCCTACAATGCCACACATCATGAGAGTACAGGGTTCTCCCCTTACTATCTGATGTTCGGCAGACATCCCAGACTTGCAATTGATGCTTTCCTCGGGTTGCCGACGGACACTTTGTCCGCTAGCAAACAAACAGAGTACCTGGTTAAACTGCGAGACCGTCTACGTACCTCATATGAAAAGGCAAGGGCAGTGGCAGCAAAGAAGGGTAGGCTGAATAAGATCCGCTATGACGAACGCGCACGCAGTTCCGTACTAGCTCCAGGGGATCGTGTTCTTGTACGGAACGTATCTATCAGAGGCAAACAGAAACTTGCGGATCGTTGGGAGGACCACCCATACATTGTCGTTCGACAACCTAACCCCGACGTTCCAGTCTACGAGGTTATACGGGAAGGAAACCGATACAAAAAGTCAAGGACTTTGCATCGGAACCTCCTTCTACCGTTCATGTCAGTGACTGATGCCCCGGGTGATATATTTCCGCCAGATTTTAAAAGACAGGCACAATCATACGCAGATGAAGACCCTGTGGACGACAGGAGCGTTGCGTCAAATCATTCGTCAGATCAAGACACAACTGATCGTTACGTAATTCCTGCCAGGAGAACACCAGGGACGCCCGGTCTTCCTAGACCTAAACGACAGAGGAAAGCTCCAGCGAGATTTGGAGAATGGACAAAGTAGCCAGTGTGTTAGTGATATAGGATTTGTTTAGACATAAACAGTAACTGTAACTACTGTCGTAGTAGCTCACCATTTGAACATTGTAATTTGATTATCAATAATTTGTATGTATTCTCTACATTTGTATATGTTACATACTGCTGTGTTTAGAATATTGTTGAAATATATAAACTCATTTTTTTTACTGTTAGTATATTGCTAACTACCGTCTGTTTTCTTTTTACAGGAATCAGTAGACATGAGTTTATACTTCATAAAGATAAACATACGTGTTGTTTTTGCGGGACAGCATATTAATTCGTCAATTTATTTTTCAGAAATGGCGATTTTTCATTTCATCTGTGACCTTTGGCACATCTTGACAAAGTTAAATGTTTATATTTGCCTTTGCTTTCAGCTTAGCTGCCTTACTTCAATGCCGTGGAGTAAGTTCAATGTTATTGTTTTATGTTTATTATTGTATGTTTGAATGTACATACATAAACTTGTTTCATTGTGTTACAGAGTAGGAAATGTCGGGACGACATTTTAAAAAGCAGGGGGAGTATGTCACAGGGATGCATTTTATAAAGCAAAACAAACTAAGTAAATCTGAAAGATAAAGTCATGGGTGTTGTTTTTTATTCATGAAACCCCTATCAAATCACATAAGTATACATTCATTTGGCCATTCAAGTTATATCCCGTGGTCTTTTCCTATAATCACATATGTCCCGGTCCATGTTCTAACATTACTCCAATTTACCGTTACTTCTCACTAACTTGTTTTTACTAACCTATGACCCTTGGCTATACAATGTGATGTGGGTGACAAATGCAATGGATCGTTGCATTTGCCATCTACACCACACGGTGTATAGTACTTGTATTTCTATGAAGAAATAAATATAAATATCTTCGATATTTGTTACAGGTTAGTCAATAACTTTCATATATTACACTATTTTTCATAAGTAGAATAACATTTGTATCATAAAGGTTTTATTCAAATAGTTATTAGAAAACGTTATTTCAATAAGTGAATACATGTACATTTGTATCAGACTTTGAGACATGGTATCATTATAGTTAGTATCTAGAATCATGAATGTTTATATTGTTTGAATGGATCGTTGCATTTGCCATCTACACCACACGGTGTATAGTACTTGTATTTCTATGAAGAAATAAATATAAATATCTTCGATATTTGTTACAGATCTTCTCAGCCCTTGTCCAAGATGGTCGGACTTGCGACCTTTGTAAATTCGTTGCCACGCCGCTACATATAGCAGCTGAGGGTATTTACTATTTAGCCTCTACCGACTAAGCCAGGCCGTGACATATACTAAATAATTTATTTGGGTGCCCTTGTCCAAGAGCACCGCCCTGTTCAAGGGTCTAGTATAAATAGTACCCACTCTAAACCACCCAGTACTCATTAAAACAGCTGACATATGGATTGTGAAATTCTTGCTACAGTATCTACATTGTTGACGTAGGCATCTGTGATGTACTGGTCCTGGTGTCAAATGCTGTATTTCTTTATCCAGGTGATCAGAGTACAATTCAATTTAGACAAGTAGGCAGGTCTGACAAACCTATTACACATGCTTCAAAAAGAGTACCAGAACTTACAGTTTTTCCTTGTAATAGCACGGACAGTTTTGCCTATGGGTGAATTTTATAATAGCTGGCTTTCAAGGTGTCAAAGTATTCTGATAATATAACAAACAGAGTAGTATTCATAAGTTTATTCAACCTTTAAAAAGTTTATAATGCACATAAACAATACTTAAAAACAGAAGAATCAAATATGGAATACATGAATATGAAAGTGTTGTATTTACAAATATTGTACCCAGTAAAAGATCACAAAATTATAGCGCTATCTTTGCAGTAGTAAGCCTTTAAAGTCCCAGGAGCACTTTGCATGTAATGGTTCTCATAGCAGCAGTGACTGAGTTTATTTGTACGAAATACATTCTAATGTCACAAACCTATGTGTTTGTATACAAAGGGTATATTATTATTATGATCATGATCTACATATATAACAAATTTCTCAATGCACCTGAAATATTGTTTGTGACGAAATGGCTACATTAGAAAATGTAAGGTCAGTTCCTCTCATCAATTTGCTGCTTTTTAAAATGAAACAGTTACTTAAGAAGTCAAACATTATAAATTTTGCTTTAACTTCCATTTAGCATATTAATTCCGTAATTTTTCAATAATGGTATAATTCTTGTGGATTGAATGAGAAATTAGGTGACTAAGAGTTTGATCTAAAAATACCCCCGTGTAATGCAAAAGATTTTGTTGACTTGTTCACAGTATCTGTATTCATCTGTATTTCATGTCAATAATGATTTGTAATAAAGGGTACATCCATCCTACTGGGTTATTTTTGTAAAACTGCAAAATGTGATATAATATAAAGTCAGCATACATACTCGTACCAATATTTAAGAAGGGTACAAATAATATATTGTTACCGTATTGTGAAATCTGTGCCAAGCACCTAAGATGAAAGGTGGTGCGTTATTTTACAATTAAAGTCGCAGGATGGCACGGCTTTTATGTAAGGTTTATTTTACGGAATTGGACGAAACGGCAGTAAGGAGTATAAGAAACAACCTGTTATGATTTAAATATAATAATGAATTTATTGATCAAACGAACTTCAATTTATAAAGATTAATCGTGTTAAAGATTCAGTATGTGCGTCTATAATAAATGATGTCCTATGATCTTGACTAGAATAATGTTAAATCTGTTGTTTATTAATAAGGAGGGGATAAACAGAACACGCTTCCACACTGTCTGTAGTTATCAACAATGTTTCTTACGAAAGTTCCAATGTAAAATGAAATAGATATCTGGCAGTACTGTAACTAGCGAATTCCGTAAACTTACGGAATGTTGAAAAACAGGAACTAATGGAATTGTTATATAATACTTCAAGTTATTGCTGATACTTTTACTGGTCGTTTATATCTTACGGATTTACGGATTTTTGTCCACTTACGGATCTGACGGACGTGTCCTTCTACTAGGGTATGTTACTCAAAGATGACCATGTTCTCACACAGTAGGAAAGCCGCCAAATGACCGGGAAACGCTACTTATATAGCTTTCTGTGTATTTATTCCGTATGTTATGCGGTTACTTTCGAATGCTCACTCGTCCAATGGTACCGTCTTACGGTATTTCTCAACCAATGAGAATAGTCCGTGAGTCTGACAACTCTGTTATTCTGGTACTGTAGAAAATGTAAATCCGTACGCTTCCAAAACGTGCTCGAGTATGAAGTCAAGCTTGATAATTCACAATAAATAATAGTACCTCCATAAACAGCAAGTTCCAAAGTATTATTACGTACTGTTGGTGAATTGATAAGAATCAGGGTAGTTTTTATGCTTTCTGCTGCTCACGGCAATAAGTTCCGTTAGCCGTCTGGCATTTCTTGTAAACAATAGATAAAAGTGTTACTTCATATGACTTTTACTGGAAGATTTGACATGGATTCATTTGTTTTGGACAAGACTTCCATGCTGAATAACTATCAATGATGAATAATGTAAACTTGATACATTAAATCCATTTGTCACCAGTTTTCGCGACTCCATAAAATATCAGACATGGACTTCAAAGTTTCGTGATAGAATATTAAGAAGTATAGACCACCAGGACGTCTAATAATAGTAAAATGGTATGTTTTATGTTTGTGTTGATAACTACCATCAGTCTAGGCCACTGAAACGCTGTATTATTAAAGTTAGAATGGTGATAGTCTATGTTAGTCTACATTCGATTACACTATATGCCCATTTTCCATGTACTATACTTAGGACAAAAGTTTTGTACGGTTTGAAATCGTTTAAGTTTCAATTGTAAGTTACTTTTTTTGTGGAAATTTGTATTTTGAGACTACTTGCTACATCACAGGGTGTTTAGAATTCTATATATAGAAGCATTCCATCAACCGTGACTGCATAAACCATGAATTTTAAGTTTATCTAAACTTATGTACGTAAAGTTAACGTTCACAAAAATTTCAAGCAAATTGTTTTACCAAATGATGGTAAAAATTTAACAATTACTCAATGTATGTTGATATTACCAAACTTTCAGGATAGCAAAATTTGCATGTGTTAAACATTCATGATCATTCTATTCAACATCAAGAACATTAAAGATTTGTAAACTGGTTCGAAAATGATGCATTTCCTATGGTTTTCTACTATTTCAGACTTTGCGTTAGTTTATCTATACCATACAGAACTTTTGTCCTTAAGTATGTGATTCTAAAGTTATGTGTTGTAAAAGAATAAACAAATAAACATTATGATACTCTATCAAATTTTCTCAACTTCAAAATACAATAATTGTCTTTCAAAACAGAACAGATTTTTTTACACTGATATTTCATTCATGACAGGTTTTTTCACTAACTTTTGAAGACATTAAGTTAAAAGATCTCAATATTTTGCCTTATGACTAAACAAACATGTCACAATTACAATTCTCGAGTTCACATAAAACACACTTATTTATATACATGTACATCAGATGAACATTTCATAACAATTACTTCTGTTAAAAACACCTCATATATTTCAGCCTGTGAGTACAGACAAGGTCTGAAGACTATAAAAGACAGACATCCTTTCTGCATAGATGAAAGTGAATTCAAGGTTTTTTTCAAGGATGCATTCTCCATGTCGCTCCATGAAATACAAAATAGCAACCTGAGAAAGAAAACTGCTAAATGCAAAGTTATAGCGGACATGGCTGAAGCTTTTTCAACTTCAACTAAAGTTAAACAAAGTGATGGAAAAAATGCTTTCTCATTATTTAAATAAGTTCAAGAAAGCCAGTTCATGTGTTGGAAATATGAACGAAACCCTGTATTCAACATTCTATCAGCTTACAGAGGAATTTAATTTGAACTCTGAAGTTCAATATCTTTTGAAAGCACTAAGTGAAGTAAACAGCAGACCCTTCGTTGGTGTTCTCCTTCATTCTCTTATGCTTGCACTTGTAAAAAGGCAGTCTGAACTATTTGGAAAAAACAACGATGGAAATGTAAAACCTCTCAGTGAAAATGAACAGAGAATTTTATTCTACATAAGTGAATATATACTTTTTAACAAGAAAAAAGTAAAGGAAACATCAGGCTCTGGCTAAAAATTATTATCATTGAAGGAAGCAATGCAGCAGTCATTAAAACATGAAAGTGACAGTGGGAAAAATTTTGTGAGCAAGTTTGCAGAGTGGACAACCAAGACTAACCGGGGTGGTCTGGAAGTCCCTAGTGACAACTTCTTTCTGTTGGTCAGAGAATGTGAGATGTGTTGTGAAGAGGTAGGGGAGTCTCACCTTAACAAAGATTCTCTGAACAAGGTGATCTTGCGTGAAAAAATCATGGACCGTTTTATGGTTAAACACTATTCGGGTAAAATTTTCAGTGGACTGTATGAAAGTTTTATATTGGAGTCTTGCATAAATATCTTTTTAACAGTACGGGGTCATGCATGGGCAAGAAAGAGGAAAAGTGAAGAGCAACTCAAGGGTACCGTGAACAAGAGGGCCATGATGGCCCTTTATCGCTCACCCGAGTACAACTGCTTTTAACAAAGTTGTTACAGACCTGGTTAATGTGTGCAATGACTAGGGCTGCGTACTGGTATGCGATATAGAGCTAGAAATCATTGAAACAACCTTTTTGACAAATTTCCAGGATATCTGAGCTGAAAATGTAACCACTAGAGTGTTAACAAGGTTTTTCCACATTTGGGCTCTGTGACCTAGTTTTTGACCCCAGATGACCCATATTCGAACTTGAGCTAGAAATCATCAAAACAACCTTTCCGACAAATTTCCAGGATATTTGGGCTGAAAATGTTACCTCTAGAGTGTTAACAAGGTTTTTCCATATTTGGGCTATGTGACCTAGTTTTTGACCCCAGATGACCCATATTCGAACTTTGGCTAGAAATCATTGAAACAACCTTTCTGACATATTTCCAGGATATCTGGGCTGAAAATGTTACCTCTAGAGTGTTAACAAGGTTTTTTCCATATTCAGACTGTGTGACCTAGTTTTTGACCCCAGATGACCCATATTCGAACTTGAGCTAGAAATCATCTTAACCTTTCTGACAAATTTCCAGGATATTTGGGCTGAAAATGTTACCTCTAGAGTGTTAACAAGGTTTTTCCATATTTGGGCTGTGTGACCTAGTTTTTGACCCCAGGTGACCCATATTAAAACTTGAGCTAGAAATCAACCAAACAACCTTTCTGACAAATTGCCATGATATTTGGACTGAAACAGTAGCCTCTAGAGCCTTTACAAGATTTTTCTATTTTTGAGTCATGTGACCTAGATTTTCATCCGAGATGACCCATATTCAAACTCGTCCGAGTAATTACTGGGACAAACATCCTGACCAAGTTTTGTGACAATTGAGGCAAAAATGTGACCACTAGAGTGTTAACGAACTAAGTGTGGACAGACGACGGACATTCATCGATCCCAATAGCTCACCCTGAGCCTACAGCTCAGGTGAGCTAATAAAAAAGCAATGTGCAAGTCTCTGACCAAGTACTCAAATAAGTAAAAAGGGATTACTGGTCAAGGAATGCCATTATCAAAATGGTGGTTTGGATTGGAATCTGCATCAATATAAAAATTCCACAATCTCAGATATGTGTTCTATTGCAAAAAAGTACATACATATATCTAACAACATCTATATACATGTATCTATATCATACAGTCATGTATGCCAGTCCTTACATGTGGACTTTTTGAAAAAAAATATAGAATCAATGTGGTCTGACTGTAGCAAAATTGTAATTTTTATTGTTTTTAAAGTCCCAGGCTCACATTGATTGTACTGACAGAGAAAAAAAACATATTGACTGTCAGATCTATAGAAAAATGATAGAACCATGTTCTATTTATGCTAAAACAATGTTGACATGTGTCTATTGTTCATAGTTACTAGAAAGCATTTCTCATTATTTGCAATATCCACTGTACAACATTTCTCAAACACGTACATCAATTTCTTAAGCAGACTTGGGAATGATTTTGGTACAATTTAAGATCATTTCTGCTGTTGCGACACCTTTATTGGTAAATTTAGAGCTACTTGCAATCATGATCCTGTTAATATAATAAATCCTGGTCTACAGACCGATTTATGTGTCATTTATGGGATGCCGAGATGATTAGGGGAGATTAAATTACATTTGTGCAGTACCACATATTGTGACATATTTACAGTACTTAGTAATCTGCATTTAAGATATTACGGATAAGGATATTTTGCGAATTTGCACACAATTATATGGTAATCAGCTTTCGCATGATGAAAATTTTGCAATTTGTTTGCATACATTTATTTTGACTTGCTTGTGAAATAATAATTCTCTAATAATAAATCTATGTGAATTGGATCTTTTGCAAGTTTTCTAAATTAGCGAAGTGGAAAATAAAATCAGCGCAAATATTGACCAATTTATATTAACTTAATTATTGTCAGAAGATAATACTTTTAAACTTTGAAAAGAATTTGTAACATCATCCCAAAATTTTGTGTAGTTCCTGGTGTAAAGAAATGGTTTAATACGGAAAGAAGACAACAAGCATCACACGAAAATTACTAACAAAGAAAGGGATCACACAACATACATAGACAAACAAAGGATTGACATAGACAACTTTTATTTCAACACAATGGACATAATCATGCCCATATCATCTACACCTAGTGCATCAAATGAAACCATATGCTTGGACGAGTATGGCCAATACAGTGCCACATCAATGAACAGTTAATAAGTGGTGGATAAATTTATGGGATTTACACCAAGTAAACAGTTTTATGTACATTTAAGTATGGCCAATACAGTGCCAAAAATGAACAGTTAATAAGTGTTGGACAAATATATGGGATTTACAAATATATGGGATTTACACCAAGTAAACAGTTTGTACATTAAATTGTATTTTTTACATAATGTATCCTGAAGAAGGTCACTTACGACCGAAACTGGTAGATCAAATTAATAACCTAGTCCATTTCAAACCAGTGTTGACGTGACTTTGTTCCTTCTCCTTTTTCTTATCTGGTAGAATTTGTAATTGTCAATTTGATACTAATACATTCATTTCAATCTCCCTTAATCATCTCTGCATCCCATAAATGATACATATGGGGACTCATCCTCGATTCCTTTTTCCTCGACAATTGGCTTAACTCTGTCGCTGGGGAGTCCGAGGTCAATGGGGGCTACCTCGCATTGGCACATTACCCCATACATGCCAGTAAAGACCAGCTGCAGATCCTTGAGGCTACTACATAGCAGGAAGCCAGCCCTTTGTCTTAGTGCGCATCCTCTTATTCGGAGATGCCCATGAGAGTCAAAAATGACCCAGGTATCATTTGAAAACCTAATGATTGCATATGTAAAACAATCTATGGTTATCAAGAATGGCATGGGCACACCCGCCTGATATGTAACTAAAAACTCCTGAAATGCAAGAATTTTTTAGTTATAAAATAATCTTCACCAGAAATTTCTTAAAAAAAGAGTAACATTCACAATTTCTGCAGTTGCTTATTACCAGTACATGTATATTTCTATGAAGAAAATGTTAATCTTACCACAAGAATACTGACAAAAGTAAAGGTTAAAATTAACCAATGTACATGTATATACAAACATGTATAACGGTTCTGTATTGAACTTAAATTAAAGTTAAAGTCTCGACTAAAAGAAAACGGATGTACATATTTACGGTAATACAGTCAAGATGTAAAAGCTTACCGCTAAGGATGGAAATGGTACATCACGACTTCTTGTAGTCAAGACTGGGTAGGCTTCCTGGGCAAGCCTGATCCTTACTGGCATGCCCCAGATCTCCCCAAGCTCGAGGAAATGGTAAGTAGGTAGATCGTATATGGCAACCATGCCATCCTCTTCGTTGCTGACCCTCAGTTCTAGTCTGCAATGTAGATAATATAAAATGAGAGATGAGTTGGCCAATGATTGCACCTATACTTTTCTGCATTTAAAGTGACACTGCCTATTATAACTGATATCTATTATTACTTAACCTTAAAGTCTGAGCTATTAATTTCAGTCATAATTGGTAAAATTAGCGTTTACAAAATTATGTGTTTAGTACCATAAAGCATTCAAAAAGCTATGTAAAGTTGTAGCAATAAATGTACAAGTGATTTATTTCAGAACTTCAGATATAGGGATAGCCCCTTTAAGAGCAGTCTCAGATATAGGGAGTGCCCCTTTAAGAGCAGTCTTAGATAAAGGGAGTGCCCCTTTAACAGCAGTCTCAGATATAAGGATAGCCCCTTTAAGACTATCCTTTCATAAATGGTTTCTAAGATTGCCAAGAGGACAATGGGTCCGTATCTGATTTGCCAGGTAAAGTGTTTCTAGCTGTCTTAGGGGCTAAATGTCATGAGACAGTACAATAAAGAAAAACATTTTTCATTCACACACACGTCTAATGTATTAAGTTTTAGTAATTCTCTTCACCCTATTACTCAAAATACTGAAATCTTGGGCCAACTGTAAGAATTCCATGGAAGAGGTGTGTCACCTTGTGACAATGTCTGGACAAATAATAAACAAGAAGACGCGGCAATGCTTCCAAAGCAGGTTTAAATGCGCCTGTAGAAATTGTAGAATTTAAAAAAACAGCCACCTTGACTCCCCCCTCTGCAAAGAAATTTTTTTTTAAAGTTGAAAAAAATAAATTTCTTAAATTTATTTTAAGAAACAGTGACCTTGACCCTAGTGACCTTGACCCCAAACTAAAAACTAAAAAAAAAAATCTATTTTTAGTATGTTCAGTGACATTGACCTTGACCCTAGTGACTTTGTCCCCCCAAAATGTTTTTGCTTAAAACAATTTTAAAAAATCTTCCTCTCCATGCAAGCTCCCTACACACCAAGTTTTATTACAATTGGTCACTCCTAACTCAAGTAATTGAGCAGAAACCATTATTCTATTTTTAGTAACAGTGCCCTTGACCTTGACCCTAGTGACCCCAAATGCAATCCCAAGCTTTCTCTAAGCAAGCTACCTACACACCCAGTTTCATTGCAATAAGTCACTCCTAACTTGAGTTATTGAGCGGAAACTATATTTCTATTTTTTTGTGAAAGTTACCTTGACCTTGACCCTAGTGACCCCAAATGCAATCCCAAGCTGCGTCTCCACGCAAGCTACCTACAGACTAAGTTTCATAGCAATAAGTCACTCCTAACTTGAGTTATTGAGCGGAAACTGTTTTTCTTTTTTAGTAACAGTGACCTTGACCCTAGTGACCCCAAATGCAATCCCAAGCTGCGTCTCCATGCAAGCTACCTTCACACCAAGTTTCATTACAACTGGTCACTCTTAACTTGAGTTATTTAATGGAAACCAATGTAAATTGACGACCGCCCACCTGCCCGCCCGACATACAACATCACCATTCTAATAAGCAGTTTTTTTTTAAAAAAAACCTGCTTAATATTAAAAGGTACAATGTAAACCGTAGTTAACTTTAACTTTGACTCTTAACCCACTGACCACAAACTCATATTTTGATTCAGATCAAAAGATATCATTTGCAAATAAAATTGTATGAAGCACAGTGTAACTGAAGCCCATTATTTTTGTAAACTACAATGGATTTACAAGCAATGAGCATGTCAATTGTATGCTTAATGTAAAGATATCAACTTTACCGTAGTCGGCAGTGCAGGATGTAGCCTTCGATCAATATTTCGTTTACGTTTTCGCGAGTGAAAACACGTGGCCTGCCTCTGTAGGCCCAGAAGATCAAGGCAGCGAGTGCCGTCGATGTGCACTGGAGTCCACTGAATGGTCCTTCGAAACAATTCTGATCATCGAAGCCATACACAAACAAATATCTTCCTGTAATAGACAAAAATAAGTTCAGAACATTATAAACCTACTTTTCCTTCATGTCAATGTAAGTTCAAAATGTTGTGTAGATTAACTCATCTACCCCTTGACTTCCTTTCCCTTGTCATAGTTTGAGATTGCCTTTTTCCTTTTCAGCACCAAAGTACTTCTTTTTGCTAATGCTCAGATGAAAAGTTCAAAGTGCTTCTTTCAGTTCAGTTAGTTACCTGAGCCATGGATACAGAAATGTTGGCCAGATTCCATCTAACATTCGCAGAGGTGTCATACAAAAACTTTTAACTTTTAGATGGAATACAGAATGCACAAGTTTTCATACTAAAACTTTAGCCAGATTGACTAATTTTTTCACAATTTCACAGCACTTAATCATAAATCTCACATGATCTTTATACCGGTATCTGACTGGTGATGGGTTACACCAGTTTTTTGATACAACTTTTTATATTGTATGATCATAGGTAGAACCAGGTTTTACAGCTAATAAAAATTGCATATACAAATCAGACATTACCCAGTATACATTCAACAATTTTCATTACTTGTACTACAGTCTGTCCCGTCCAAATGGGAAACTCAACTTTGGTCTGGAAAGTTGTAAGTGAAGACTTCCCATCAGTGCCTGACGTTCAGACAGTGAGGCAAACACAAAACTTTGACTGACCAATAAAATTGTTGCCGGACTGAACTACAGATCTAATGTGTAAATGGTCAGACAGCAACAAAAATTTGCGTGACTTACCAGGCACTTTTATGGAAGACTGGTGTATCCATTTACAATTTTGTGGACTCAGAATATCTAAGACAAAGCACACCTCAAGCGGCCTAACCAAGGATCAAACCTTAACCTCAAGGTTTAAATACTTTTTAAAAACTGAATGTATCTTACCTATTCTTCTTGAGCCCCCACTGGACTGTAAAAAGACAACAAAAAATACAATTTTAACACACAGTCATCAACTCAAAATTTGCTTTGGCATTCAAATAGAAACTCAATCTGAATTTAAGATGCATTGTACTGAAAATTTCTGAAATGACCTTGACTTTTGAATTTTAACATAAAAACCTAATATTAATTTGCATTGCTGAATTATTTCCAATAATTTGCCTGCTTGAAATGAAAGGTCACTTACTCATTAAAATTAAGGCCAAAAAAATGTGTTTCAGGACTCCCGGAAACTGACTTTAACTTCATTTTCTGCCGACCTCAAACTCTTATGGATAAGAAAATGAGTAAAAAGGCTAATTTTCAAGTGTTTTTTAGTGCCAAAAAGGGGGGGGGGGGGGGCTCAGGAAGGCCTGCCCACTGACCAACTTTAAATTTTTGGCAATGAGACCTGAAACACACACATTTATTTGTTTTGACCTAATACATTTCACAACGGAATAATTACAAATGACTTAAAAACATTTAAGATTTTACTAGTAAAAAAGAACATTATTTTAAAATATCATTTGTGACAATACAACAGAATAAATCAATACAAAACAACTTAAAAATGTTTGCAAGCCGCAACCAGAACTGAACACATGAATACAGAAAAACAAATGCAAAACAATAGAACAGTTATTAAGGCCTAAAAAAATAGTCTGTTTCCTGTTACCCTACCGACCCTCTTTTTTACCCCCCTACCCAATACCTAGATTGCTGATAAAAGTTATCTTTTGCTTTTTGTATTCTTCAAGGCCAGATTGTAAACAAAGATTTTCCAAAAAGATAGCAGGCTTGTGGGGCAATTTTTTCTATTCTAAGAAAAGAGATGGGTATCTGAGATTTCAGTATGGAAAATCTGAAAGCAAATATTTACACTTCTGTTTCATGATATATATCGTAGCATCCCAGAAATAGAACTATTATTATTATACATAAAATATTGATAAAGTGTTCAATTCATTTATTGTTTATTTCTAAAGACTACAATCTACAGTAAATCGTACTTGGAGTCAAAATTCCAAGAGTGATTCTTAAAAACTGGGATGAGTTGCCAAAAACTCATCATGGCCAGAAAAACACTGAAAGACATTTATATTTAAAAGAGCATACTTACCGAAAATGAGATGATTTTCTGTTGTATAGATAATAATTAGATGTTAAATACATGAATTGAATGCCACAAAAACACATGATGATGATGAGGATATTAAAGTGACAATTTCCAACATTTCATCAGATAAGATCATTTTGATTTAAAGCTGCTCGTTCACAGTTGCCGGTGAAAAAAAATATTTCAAAATGATGTATACCAAAATATAAAATGTAAAATTCATTGCTAGAATCAACAACCAAACTAAAATTCTAGGTAGGAATAAATCAATTTGAGTAATCTGTTTGTGAGCTGGGTTTTACAGCACCGCTACACTATATGTTTATATTGAGATTTCAAAAGGGTTTGTAACACTTTATAACTTGGAAGCATATAATTTGAAATATATTGATACACTTTACAGGAATTTATACTAGAACCTTTTAATTCGACTATTACATGTATGTTCGAAGATATGTTATTTTCATACAGTTTAAAGAATTTTATTTTTTCACCAAAATCTAAGAGTGAGCAGCTTTAAAGTTTGCAGGACAAAGAAACAGTATAACATTTACAAGCAACTGGCACTTTTGAACTGACTAGCTTAACAAAGGTAAACAGTAGAGGATTAGCCAACGACTTAAGTTTAGGCACGTGAAATTCACAGTAGATAGCACATATAAAGCACAGAGAGTTGATAAATTTAGTACAAAATAATTACAATACAAGATAATTTTAAGCAATTTTTTATAAAATCTCTAGATATGATAACACAGCAGATCGAAAACAAAACATGCAGTTACAAGTCAAGCACAGTTACAAATCAAGTACTAAGCAAATGTAACAGTTATAGTAGTGTTTATGCAGCTAAGGAATAATAACCCAAGGACAAAACAAGGAAACACAAAATAGGTTTAAATGAGGAAACTGATACACCTACCAGCCCTGTGGACTGTGTGTTCAAGTGTGACCTACAGTCTTTAACTCTTAGCCATTCCAGGGACCAATCAGGCTCTTTATTGAGCAAGTTCCACAGAACTGGAGTGGCATACCTAATGCTATTTTTAGTACCATACCTACTTGTAGTTACATGAGGCATTTCTAGCAAATTACTTTACCTAAAATTGTAACCAAAATCATGTACATGAATTTAGAACAGGTGGAGCAATATTACCAAAGATCATAAAATGTTTTTATACTGCAATTACTCTTGGTGTTTTATGGAAACTAAAAGTAGAGTTTAAAATATAAGATAAAAAGAAAAATCGTTGGAAGACGTCTATCAATATAATGTCACTTTATCATAATTTAACTTGTGAGCAACAATACCTAGTACTTTGCACTCATGTCGTCATGACTGTGTGGCTGCTTGAGTCATTCATGAAAATACAACATTTGTTTCCCACTCCACGAAATGATAGTGGAATGAAACCTAGCGTGATATTAGATATACTGACACAAACACTTCTACTATATATAATTTACACTACAGTGTTTGTAATCATACGCTAAACGCATAACGGTAAGCACGTAATAGTTTGGCTTATGAAGTTGTCATTGTTGTTGTTGTTGTTGTTGTTTACACAACACAGCACACGGTCATGTCATCGAAAGTTTTATTGGCCTAAAGCAAATTTTACATGTAAAAGTAGTCTGCAATATAAAGTCTTTGGTAAGCTAAATACATACGTTCTCTGAACTTTCACGTTTCACTACACAACTTCTGGACATTTGATAATTTTATTCAAAAACTTTGCCGCTCTCTTACTTCGTAGCTGACGTTGCTATGCAATACAGCTGTAGACTGGCACACTGTGTACTAAAACCGTTCATGACAATCTTGCGAAATCTCTAAGCGGATCGATAACCATTCTAACCATGTTTTAACATAAAATTTACCGAATTATTTTTGCGATGTTGTCGTTGTGGTCCGCGGAGCTCTTCCATCTTATAATAATAACAATAATCATAACAATAAATTCTTTATTTTCAGAAGGTACAAACTCATTACATTACGCATTAAGTGTATATACATATTTTCAATGAGGCCTTCAATAAAACATATCAACATACATTTCATCATAGCAAAAATATAAAACACACACAATAATTGAGCAAAACACCAGTGATTACAAAGCATATTAATAATAATAATAATAAATTCTTTATTTTAAGAAGGTAACATGTACAGATATGCAAACAAAATATTTACAACATCTTAGTTCAAACATGGCCTTCTGTAACATGGAAAAGGAAAAATGATTTCATACTCCATTTACACATTGAAACGACAATCACTCAAGAATTGAAAATAAATAATCGCATTTATACCTAACAAACATCTATCGGATAATAAAAATATTTAATTACATCTGCTTAAAAGATAGTTTTTCAGTGACTGTTTGAATAAGCTCAAAGATGTAACTGAGCGAATATTTGTAGGAGTATTGTTCCAGTATTGTGCAGACATATAGGAAAATGAGGTTTTCATGTAATTTGATCGTTGTTTAGGTGTTACCAAGTCATTGTTAGTAATTGATCTAAGGCAATATACATTATTACTGGAAAAGGTGAGCAAATCTTTTATATAAACTGGCGCCATGTTATACTGGGCTTTATATACCAAGACTGCCGTATGATAATGACACCTGTCTGCAAAAGACATCCATTGAAGTTCATGTAATAATGACGAATTAGAATTATTCGAGTCTTTTTTTCGAATTAATTTCGCCATTCTAATTTGTAGTTTATATATCGAGTTAATGTTCTTTCTTCCTGCTCCCCACACAGTGCAGCAATAGTCAAGTGTTGATAATACATATGCATTGTAATACATTATTTTCATATCGTCATTTAGATAAAAACTTATTTTTTTGAATAGCGCTATTTTATTATTAATTTTGGAACAAACTGTTTGTAATTGTAACTTCCATGATAATGCGTTGTCTATATAAACACCAAGAATCTTTTGTGCAGTAACATTTTCAATTTCAGAGTCAGCTATATTTAATTTCAGATTTAGGTTGTGGGTCGTAGTTATTATCATACATTTACTTTTTGAAGGATGAAGCGACATATTGTTTACTTTACACCAATCAGTAATTGCGTTCAAGTTTGTTTGCAGTTTATTCTGTAAGACATGTATATCAGAGTTGGATTCATAAAGGGTAGAGTCATCTGCGTATAAGTCGATATTACCTGAGTCCATTTCATAGGCGATGTCATTAATGTATAGGAGAAAGAGAAGAGGTCCTAGGATCGAGCCCTGAGGAACCCCGGAAGTTACTTCTAGTTTCTTAGATGTTACGTTATTTTCCTTAATGACTTGATTTCTATTGGACAAATACGATTCGAATAGCTTAATTGATTTTTTAGAAAAATGATACAGTTCAAGTTTATGTAAGAGAATTGTATGGTCGACTAAATCGAAAGCTTTCCTTAAATCAAGGAACACTGCCCCAACGTACTTCCCAGAATCTATATCTTTTAACCATGTATTTATTAAGTGAATAAGAGCAGTGTGACAAGAATGCTGTTCGCGGAAACCTGACTGAGTGGAATGGATTATGTTCGTCGAATTTAGAAATTTTTGAAGCTGTGAAGCAATATGTCGTTCAAATATTTTAGACAGAGTTGGTAATATCGAAATTGGTCGATAATTATTTGGGTCGTCTTTATCTCCATTTTTAAAAATTGGTATAACAAATGCCTCTTTAAACTTATTTGGAAATATTCCAATACGAATGCTCTGATTGATAATATGAGCTATGGCATTTAACAGGTACGTTTTGTATTGATTTTTGAAATCATTTAAGGAAACTGCGTTTCTGGTGATTTCTGGTATTACATTCCAAGTTTGCATAGCAACAACTTTAAATGACTTGTTAAATAAAGTCAAACCGCTACTGGGGACCTAGACTTGACGCGCGCCGACTGACAAGAATGTTAATAATAACCAGACTGAACTCTTATCCAGACACACTGACAGTATCTTGGAGTAAGGTATTCCAGTGGGAAATGGTTCTAGGGCTTTATTATCTTCGATGTCAAACCCCTCGCGGGGACGTAGACATTTGGCGTTTCAGTCACAAAGATATTAGTAGTAACAAAAACATTAAAAGCAAAAGAAAAAATAGGTTTGGTTAAAAGAGTAAAATATAAAAGCAGCTAGCAGTACAACTAGGGACAGGCATGACCGATGCGACAAACAAGCCGCAATTAACTGATCTAGAACAGGGGAGTGGACGGCGTCGGGGATAGGTGGTTTCAATGGTATATAGTTCTCGGGAAGGAGGAGTACTTATAATAGTCATTAATTGACGTGACTAGCTTGAGGAATGAAAGTGGCGTGTCCTACGAGATATGGGAAATAAGTACCTTTAAACTGGAGTAGCAACCAGTTCATTATGGCTTTTATACACAAGAGATAATATGTTGTCAATACGCATAAGATCTTAGTCTCCGTAGGTTAAGAAAATGAAGCAAGTTGCTGACACTAGATGTTTAGTTTAAACATATTTTATTTCCAATGATAATAACAATATTAAAGAAAATACACCATCTGGAAAAAGTGCCAGGTCACAAGTTCTAACAACATTAAATACGACCTTTCCCTAATAGAGGAACAGTTACGTCGGTTGATGGTAACAGACACGTCCGGTAAATATTGAATGGAAATCTTTTCATGAACGCAATCATTATATAAGCACATTATTATATATAGCACACAATTTAATTAAAATTTAAAGAATCGAAAAAGGTGAATAAATATTTATTTAAATAATTTAAGTAGTGTCTTGTCAGGGCCGTCGTCGGCTTCGAAGAAGTGGTCCGACTGAAGGCATGACATAGATGAGAGCACGAGAGGGGGTTGTCCCCCTCTCGTAAGGGGGGTATGGGGAATCTCCCCCTTGAACATTTTGAGTTTCTGTATGCCTTTAGATGTGTTTTTATTGCATATTGAATGTACTTCTGGATTGTTATTTCCACTATTTTCGTAAAGATTTTATAGAAAAAGGTACCATACAATTGGGCAATCATTTAGCAGACTCATGATGGCACTTAGAGGATTCATGCTTTTTGAATGACACACTAGCATCTTTCCTGTTCAAAAATCCATTGAGAACGTAAACTTTGTCCAGATCTGAACTTGATAGTTTGCCGTCTCTGTAAGCAAACATGCACATATGACAAAATGCGAGGTCATTTGCTTCATCGTAATGCAACCACGAACTATTATTAAACCACGAAGACTGAAAACTTCTTTTCATTGGAAGTTTTTGACCAAAGGTGCGCTTTGGAAAATTAAATGTCTTAGGTTGATTTGGTACTGGAGATATATCCATTATGAAGCAATAACATACACAGAAGGTTTCAGATTTAGAATGGACAGAAAATATATGTATGTGTTTTAGAATTTTATCGTTGGTCCGTCCGTATTTCAAAACAACTTATTCAAGATGAGTCTATAACACCTAAATAACATAATCTTTAATAAGTTATTTTTATTTACGGCGAGAAAAACATTATTGTTTTATAACTTACATTTTAAATCAGAAGAAGTCGTTCTTTAAATTAACTAAATTAAAGATCAACCAGTTGCTGTGCCTTGGATTAAGTAGTTGCCTGTTTTCACACCCTCACGCATTTAAGCACGCCCTATCGATGATTGCATTAGCGTGTCAGTACGTCGGCACTTTTGATCAATTCGGTAAAGGAGAAAATTGAGAGAGTTAAGGGGAAAATAGTACGGCCGATAGTATACTTGGCCAAAAAAGTGGTCTGGCCATGGCCGTACCGTCCGCGACGGCCTTGCTTGTCTAATATAAGTCAGTATCAATTATATTTGAGTACATCTTTGTGTAGAGAATAAAGAAAATTGTTTTGTTGCTTTGGTCTAATTTTGAACGGAAATATCTCTGAGCCATATTCAACTTGGGGTCTCACAAGGGTCTACTTAAGGGTTCGGATTTGACCTTGATATTTTGGGTAGAATTCCTAATTGTGTGGTAAGCTTTCTTTATTGACCTGTTTATGTGGTCACAAGTTCACAACACGACATATTATTTGAGATATCCACGGCAAAGTTTTTATAATAATAATAATAATAATAATAATAATAATAATAATCTTTATTTATAGAAGGTAACTCATTAAGTATTTCGTTATGTTTAAAACAAAACTTATCTAACATGAGGCCTTCTTACAAAATACATAGTATAAACAAAACAACAATAACAAGTAACGAGATTAATTTGAGCAGAACTAAATTCCAAAGCCATAATACATTCACACTGTGTTAAGGTAAAGTCAACGATCTGGATTCTCGAAATAAAGTATTTATCAGAAGCTTGAAAAATGAAGATTTGAAATGCTTTAAGGGTTTACTGACTTTCTCGTTCTTACGGGAATCTCATTCCAGATACAAAGCACGGAGTTTCAAATGTTAAAATTCAGTATTTATTTCAGTGATAAAATGTTAGAACATGGGGGAAAGCCAAGATTTTCTGTATACTAAATAATTTATTTGGGTGCCCTTGTCCAAGAGCAACGCCCTGTTCAAGGGTCTAGTATAAATAGTACCCACTCTAAACCACCCAGTACTCATTAAAACAGCTGACATATGGATTGTGAAATTCTTGCTACAGTATCTACATTGTTGACGTAGGCATCTGTGATGTACTGGTCCTGGTGTCAAATGCTGTATTTCTTTATCCAGGTGATCAGAGTACAATTCAATTTAGACAAGTAGGCAGGTCTGACAAACCTATTACACATGCTTCAAAAAGAGTACCAGAACTTACAGTTTTTCCTTGTAATAGCACGGACAGTTTTGCCTATGGGTGAATTTTATAATAGCTGGCTTTCAATGTGTCAAAGTATTCTGATAATATAACAAACAGAGTAGTATTCATAAGTTTATTCAACCTTTAAAAAGTTTATAATGCACATAAACAATACTTAAAAACAGAAGAATCAAATATGGAATACATGAATATGAAAGTGTTGTATTTACAAATATTGTACCCAGTAAAAGATCACAAAATTATAGCGCTATCTTTGCAGTAGTAAGCCTTTAAAGTCCCAGGAGCACTTTGCATGTAATGGTTCTCATAGCAGCAGTGACTGAGTTTATTTGTACGAAATACATTCTAATGTCACAAACCTATGTGTTTGTATACAAAGGGTATATTATTATTATGATCATGATCTACATATATAACAAATTTCTCAATGCACCTGAAATATTGTTTGTGACGAAATGGCTACATTAGAAAATGTAAGGTCAGTTCCTCTCATCAATTTGCTGCTTTTTAAAATGAAACAGTTACTTAAGAAGTCAAACATTATAAATTTTGCTTTAATTTCCATTTAGCATATTAATTCCGTAATTTTTCAATAATGGTATAATTCTTGTGGATTGAATGAGAAATTAGGTGACTAAGAGTTTGATCTAAAAATACCCCCGTGTAATGCAAAAGATTTTGTTGACTTGTTCACAGTATCTGTATTCATCTGTATTTCATGTCAATAATGATTTGTAATAAAGGGTACATCCATCCTACTGGGTTATTTTTGTAAAACTGCAAAATGTGATATAATATAAAGTCAGCATACATACTCGTACCAATATTTAAGAAGAGTACAAATAATATATATGCCCATTTTCCATGTACTATACTTAGGACAAAAGTTTTGTACGGTTTGAAATCGTTTCAGTTTCAATTGTAAGTTACTTTTTTTGTGGAAATTTGTATTTTGAGACTACTTGCTACATCACAGGGTGTTTAGAATTCTATATATAGAAGCATTCCATCAACCGTGACTGCATAAACCATGAATTTTAAGT
>JAFMSR010000004.1:7469078-7529531 GCA_022818135.1 Saxidomus purpurata
AAGTTGTTGTCGTTAATGGGTGGATAGGGATTTTTTACAAAAGGCATTTATGCTGATTAATTTAGCTAAAACGAGGCATTTTACGATTATGTTGTTCTTCAGAATTGTATTTATCTATCATTTTACGTTCATTGAACACATACATTATTTGTATTTTGATAAAATAACCGGCTAGATGTAGGGAGCTAGTGCCCCTTTAACACGTTTACAAGGTTTCAGTCTTAGCATGGCATTACGTTGTGTAACTATTATTGGTGACAGTGACAGTTTAAATTAGTCCCTTGCTAATTTTCTAAAATAGACTTGCCTATCTTTCAATTTGAACAGTACCATTAATTGTTAAAAGCTAGATGTCCGATGTAAAAATCTATTGATTGAGTAACAACAGTGCAGATCATGATCATACTGCATGGATCATTAGCCACAATTATGGTAAGGGGTAATATGTTTCCTTATACATTTACGCAAATTAAACTTCCATTCACATTATAGAAGGTATATTTCATATTGAAAGCAGGATGTCTTGATGAAAGAGAAATGGAACAGTATATTCAATGAGAACAAGTGCCTGTTAAAACAATTCTGGCAATGTAAAACACCAATCCATCATGTGACTGCCGTGAGTAGTTCGTTTGTAATTGTATTTGATTTGCTTTTTAAATCATTTTCATGCAATCATAGTCCAAAACTGATGCTACCAGGATAGAAATAAAATGAAACCTATAAACAAACATACTACTAGTGTGCTTGATAAAACCAGTATGTCGCAATTCACAGTATGATGTCAATTCACAGTATGATGTCACCCCGTATCACATATTTTTAGCTCACCTGGCTTAGCCAGGATGAGCTTTTCTAATGGATTATTGTACGTCGTCTGTCAATTTTTCTAATGGATGATTGTCCGTCATCCGTCAATTTTTTATTCAAATGACATTTCCTCTAAAACCACTGGGACTATGTTGATGAAACTATGCAAAGATGTTCCTTGCATGAAGCTCTATAAAAACTGTTCAAAGAATTCCATTCCATGCATAACTCTAGTTGCTATGGCAAAAGGTAAGAAAAACTTTAAAAATCTTTTTCTCTGAAATCATAAGGCTAAGATATGTGGCATGTAGCATTGTCTAGTGGACCTCTACCAAGATTGTTCAAATTATGACCCCCAGGTCAAAATTGACCCCGCCCGGGGGTCACTTAGTTTTACATAGGCTTATAGGAAAAGCTTCAAAAATCTTGTTCTCTGAAACCACAAGGCCTAGAACTTAGATATTTAGCATGTAGCATTGCCTAGTAGACCTCTTCAAATTTCTTCAAATTATGCTACTTAATTCAATATTGGCCCCCTTTGGATTCAATTGTTTTACATAGGCTTATATAGGATAAATTTGAAATTTGACATGTTAGTGGTCTTCCACTTACAATTTTCAAATTATGCCTCTTTGGTCAATATTGACCACAGTCACCAGGCAAGTGGACTTTCTCTAAGGTGAGCGATATAGGGTCATATTGTCCCTCTTGTTACGTAAATAAAAAGTTGCAATTTCTCCTTCATTTATTAGCTGAAACTTTAATTTGAATAAGTTGTGTGTTTTTCCGTGACGGACAGCAGACTTAGTAATAACGGGCGGCATATTATTCGATCTCAAAACTAAAGAAGTAAACAAATGAATTGTGCAAACGTGGCAGTTCACATTCCAGAGATTTCCTAATTCATCTATGCAAACAACTTAGTGAATTGTATAATTAGATGCAGTAAAATTGATATGATATATACAATAAACTAGTATGTTCTATATTATTTGAGCCTTTAATTTAATTTGGGCAAAGTATATGTGCACTTGTTCCAATTCTAGTTACATCTGACAAAATTATTTTTGGTAAGGATGTGCCCAATCAAAAGATGACCTGAAAAGAGTAATAAAAGGGTTCTATTTCTATGAATTGCTTTCCCTCTTTGAAACCCTTTTATCACTTACCATGATGCAGAACATTTAGAATACCACATGCCAGGCATATCAGCATGTTTAGTGATGTTATCTTATAACAAATTACTTTGTGAGAGCTAGTATGACTTGGTGAATGGATGTGAGAATTATCAAATCAGCTCATTATTTCAATAGAAAATTGTTCTATGGTCTTTTACCTGATGCACATGCATTTATCAAAACATGTACAATCTTCATTTTTTAAAAGGAAAATGTAGTGGTTTTAATAGTATAAAACTCATCACATATTACAATTATCTTATCTAATTCAAATCATGACCTCAACGTATAACAATAATAATGATGATGATGATGCTGATGCCACAGATGATGATGACAACAACAGTTATAATAGTAATAGCTCTAATGATAATAATAATAGTGATGATGATAATAACAACAATAATAATAACAATAATAACGAATAGAAATAAGTATCAAATTATTGAGAAAAAGTGAATCTAACATGTACATGAGTTGTGGATAACGATAATCCCACCCGAGGGTTGAGATACGTCCAAAAACGAGGCTCTGCCGAGTTTTTTGGACGTATCTCAACCCGAGGGTGGGATTTCCTTTTCCACAACTCAATGGACATGGTAGATTAATTTTCTCACCGTTTAAATAGCATTTTCACAAAAATAAGAAGGATGGGGATGAAAAAATGAAAATCAACTTTTTCTCGAATTTTACTTCAAAACTGCTATAGATGGATAGAAAATGATCTAACTAAGAAAATGAATACCAGCAACCCTATGTTTATTTCAAAAATAACAATTTTACAGTCAGTTTTCGATTTTTAAGTCTGCTTACAATCAACGTAAAAATAGTCCGGCAGCGATGTGAGATAAGCGATGTGAGATAAGTTTATCTCACATGGGTAAATGCGCGGAAATGTGTATCTCATAGGTGAGAAACTTCTTTACACCACTGTACAGGTCTATTTGTTTTTCAAAAAACGTGTTTGAACTACTTTTTCAATGCTTCTTTGGCTTCTTTTTTAATATATGCCACTTTGTTTTTATACACAGTTTATAAAACTAGGACTACAAGTACATGTAAGCACAAAAGCAGAATTTAGCACTGTTTCTTGGCTTATCAGATATTATTCACTTGCAATGACTATTAATGGGACATCATGCTGGTAAGATAACAATCCTAAAAATGTTATATATATACATGTATAGTTTAAGATGACTCTTCACCTGACTTTTCATACTTTTGCATAAACAAATAATTCTACACTGAACTTTGAGAAACCCAGTACCATGTATGAATAATTGGATATTGTCTGAAAGTGTTTTAGTAAATATTAAATCATAAATACTAACAAATATGAATACAGTAAACTTCGTTTATAACGAACTCCTTGGGACCATTTAAATGTGTTCCTTATATCCGAAGTTTGTTATATCCGTATAACATTTTCATACAAAATAAATAAAGTAAACAAATTTGGTCCGATAAAAATTGTTCCTTATATCCGGATGTTCGCTATATCCGGAGTCGTTATATACGGAGTTTACTGTAACAATATAGTTCCTAGTCTGGAGTTCCTTCCCCTTATTACTACGTAACAGAGTCAGGCACAAACCAAATAATGGCGGACGCGATGGATGATCAGGTTATATATAAATTTCTTATTTTGTTGATCATCTGCATAACGATCCATTTATAACATTGAAATAAAGTCATAAGTTGATTCTATGTTTTCATTTTTCGATGCTTTGTTTTGTTTGAAAGAAAATCATTTATTATCGAGTTGTATAATTTTCGGATAGATGCAAATTTTATTGAATTTCGGATACACGGGATCTGAATAGAAATAAATGTTTATAGCTACAAAGGATATGTATATGACATTTAAATGTTTCCATCATTTAGGTTTTATTATCAAATTTATCTATAATTTGTTTAATTAAGAGATATATTGACAAACTGGTCTATTAAATTTAAAAAAAAAAGATTAAAGTCCCAGGTCCATGAATTCACACCTGCCCCAGGGTATTGGCTATTAATGATTAACTGTGAAAACAGCATGGGAGTATTGGTACGTGTAAGGAGATAACAGTTAAAGAGTGAACTAAAACTCTTTATGGAACAGGTTTTCAGCTTGACATTATATATGAACCAATTTCGGAAACAAATTGGGCATTCAGATATGTGCTAAGTTAATTGTTTTGTTACAGAATGCTGAGGGGAAAAAAGAGGAATTAGACTGGTAATCACTGTACAATATTACTTTATATGAATCAGAGACAGTGATTATGCAGTTAATATTGTCAGTTTGTGGTTTAGTCTGCTTTTAAGTTTCATAGTTCAGAATAAAAAAATATTTTGTGTAGTAACTGTTGTTATCAGACATGTCAGATTCTTACATCCAAAACATATTCCTAATACACTAAATATCATCTATGTACTCATTCTTATGTAATATTATGTTAAATGAGGCAATTAAACACCAGTACAGTTGAAAAAAATCATGTTTTAGTTTAAAAAAAATTATATTACCCAGGACTGCCCATTTAAGGCATATTGGCCAGCCCGCATTTTCACCAGCCCGGGTCATCCCACCCAGGCGGGCAATACTCTGCCAACCCAGCTCTTTGTATTGAATAAACAACTGTAATACGACAGAAGGCATTTATCTTCTTCCTCTTACAAGACAGAAATCTAGTAACTAGATTGTAGTTATAGTCCACATTATGTTTGGTGCAAGACAGTCACCTCTCCAAAGTCTGTAGAGTTTAAAATTCAAATATACAGATAAATCTATGTATATACACGGGTGAGCTGTCTACACTGAGGACAGAGGCTGGGCTGGTACTAACGTGTGGAGAGCAGCCTTGAAGGCCTCGATGTCTGTTGTTGTGGCTGGTAAGCGATTCCATTCTTGAAGACAGTGACATTAGTGTAGGAGACAAATAGCCTCCTATATGCTCTATGTCAGCATTATTTTAGAGTGAATATGACATGGTTCTATTATTACCCTATCCAAAACTTGATTTCACTTTATCAGTAATTCAAAGAGATCCTTGGAATTTGAATAATGTAAATTGTTGCACATTTTTAACAAGCTGGCAACATTGCCTGGTAGTCAAAATATTTAAAGAGGCATTCCCTACATTGAACAGATTATATTCTGGAAACTAGGTTACGTGTTCAATGAATGTAAAATGATGAATAAATATAATTTCAAAGAATCTCCTCATATTACCACAATAAATCAATACAGATTTTATAGATAATGACCGAGAATGCATAGCTGAAACTTTTAGGTAATACTAAGAATATGTTATTTATGTTTTGGGGTTACAGTAAACTCCGTATATATTGACTCAGGATATAACGAACAGTTTTTTTGGCCCGATTTTTTCCCTTTGTTTAATGTAAAATGTACGGTTATATCGTACTCCGGTTATAAGGAAACTTCGGATATAAGGAACACTATTTTCTGGCCCAACAATGCAAAATGTATAGTAATGTAATCGTATATATCGAACTGCAAATATGTCCCGAATATAAAAAAAAATCTGATGATTATGCATTTTTCTTTTGCCATCTGCATTTAATTTTTATAGCACAGTTGTAGCTATTGTTCGTAAAAGTAAATCATTACAAATGTGTAACGTTTTGGTAAACTAGTTAAATGAGAGTGCAAACATAATTGCTAAGACGATATTCAAGTGATAATATTTTACGTTAATAAATACCTTGTAAAATATATCAAATTATGGCAAGTGAGCGAAAATCAGCTTTCTTTAATTGTATTTGTTTAAGTACTGCCAATGAAAACATGAACTGTCTTTTTTATGTTTTATAAATTCTTGCAATTATTTTACATAGATTTATGGGTATAGAAAAGGATACATGTGACAGTTATATATCTTTATAACTCCTCAAAAGGAGGTAGGAAAATAAAAAAAGTTGATGGTTTGGATTTTATTACATTTGACTGTAAAAATACTTGTTCGATATATATTTTAGTTCGATATATATACATCGTATATAAGGAACTTGTTCGATATGCGGATATTAGGAACTCCGGATATAAGGAACAAATTTGATAGGTCCCGAGGAGTTCGTTATAAGCGGAGTTGACTGTATTTATTTGTCATCAGTTATAGGGGATTGCCTGGTTGGGCTTAGTTTAGCTTGGTTTATACTGATTTATTTTGTCTCAATTTTAAAGAAAGCTTGTGGCTTATTTAGTCACTCTTGAATCTGCTTCCAGGAAAAAAGCCCAATCAAACTTTAATTGCCTGATGGGGCTTACATTTATGAAAAGAAACTGACAATATTATAAATATTTCAATAGGTATTTAAAAAAAAATATTCACAAAAAAAGATAATTTATAATGATGAATTTAAGCCCAACAGGGGTTAAGCCCGATCGAGCAAAGTTACCAGCCTTTTTAAGCAATGTATATATTTTGAACAATTTGCTATAAAATATCTAAATTAGGCCATCCTAAAAAAATTGTTTGTTTGCCCTAATGCGACCCAGAATTTTTTCAGTGGGTAGGTCTTTTTTTCTTTCTTTTTTCATTTTCAGATGTTTTATAGATGTTGTAATTAACTCTGTACATACGTTTACATATATATTGTATCTTAGATTAATGGCACATAATTATAGTATCTGTTGTATGTACCTATTGGCTATTAGCACCCCACTGTAGAATGCTAACCTGCTTTGTAACATATCTACATGGGTGGTGGTTTGCACATAATCATTTTAGCCATTAGCCAGGCTCCCAAAGTGCTTAACAGGGCTCATTCATGGAATGTCACAGCTGAGTGTCAGAGTGAGCCTTGCATTTGGACCTGGGGGTTCGGGTTAGGAACAGTTTCACATTATATATATCTAAAGAATATAAAAATAAACATCTTGTCTGTCTTCAACATAGGTAATTTGATATGTATCACAGTAAAGTTATTATTCAGACAAGAACCTACAAAATGTTTCAGTGTCAGATAATAGCAAATAGAGTCAACTGTTTCATTTGATATTGCAAGGTTTAACATACATTTTTAATACAGAGATACATTAATTTTACTACTACCAGTGTTAAAGGGTAATATTGGATTGAGTGGTAGACTTCCTGGTATCACATTGTCAGATTTTAAAAGTCCACAAAGTAATATACAGCACACATATTTGTAGGTATGTGTTTCTGACATGAAAATTAAATCAGTTTTTTGGGGGGCAGTCTACAGTTTTTATGCCTGCCCCCGAAGGGTGGCATATTAAAATCGCACCGTCCGTCTGTCCGTCCGTATGTGCGTCCCCACTTACAAATTCGTGTCCGGACTGTAACTCTGTCATGCATTGAAGGATTTTAAAATAACTTGGCACACATGTCTAGCACATCAAGCATGCAAGACCCAAGTCCCTACTTCAAAGGTCAAGGTCACACTTAGTATTTAAAGTGATGGAATACTGTATGCATGATTGCTCTGTCAGGCATGGAAGGATTTTAAAATTACATAGCACATTTATTGAGCACATGGAGAGGACACAGACTGTGAGGCACCTCTTTCGGGGGCATTCGTCACTTGTGAGGGACAGCTCTTGTTCTCTACATGTTTTGCACATAGGTAGCACAACTCTGTATTGTAAGTTTGCAGAGAGTCTGTATCCCTCTCAGTTTCCTCTTCTGGTGCAAAGTAACAGCAAATGTCTTTTTTTCCAATAGAAGATGCAGCATATTATACTCCACTCACTGTTTATCATACTTTATGCTTTATATCAAATATTGTACAGGTCGAGAAAGTCTCCATTGCCCTATCAGATTACTGCAAATTGTATGGCATGCCAATACCAGAATTAAGACCATTACAGAAAAAGGCACTTCAAGTTATTTTGTCGAAGAAAGACTGTATATGCTCGTTGCCAACTGGTTATGGAAAGTCTCTCATATATGAGCTCTTACCATTCATTGACGAGAGTTGTTTGGTGATTGTGATTGTACCTCTCAACGCAATTATTCAGCAACAAGTGAAGAAACTTGGAGAGAAGGCCATTTATATCAATGCAAAACAAAATTACACAGAAAGACTCTACTCCATGTGTTATAATTTCTTATTTTGTCACCCAGAACAAGTTTTGGACTCTGTAGAAATGAACAGATTTTTTTGTTCATCAAAAGTTCAAAACAAGAAAATATATTTAGTTGTTGATGAGGCCCATTGCATTCTTGAATGGGGAACAGAATTTAGACCTGACTTCAAGAAACTTTATCATTTACGGTCATTATTCTCGTGTCAGGTTATTGCCCTTTCGGCAACTATCACCAAACCAGGCCAAGTTGAAATTGCAAAGGGCTTGCAGTTGAAGGGCTATGAGGTAGTATGTTCAAGCCCATCAAAAGACAATATCATGCTTATGGTAAAGCAAAGGCCAAGTGGAAACACCAAGGGGAACTCGTCATATACACCATATGACTACATATTTATTCCAGTGCTACAAAAACTGAAGGAGGAACTGGAATACTTCAAAATAACCATCATTTATTGCAAAACAATGTATTGGATAGGTTATGGGTATGAATTGGCAAGAAGAATTCTTGGTGACGATTTCTATGCTGGTACTCCAGAAGAAAACAATCCCAGGGTAGTAATGTTCCACTCATCAATGGAGGGACAAGAAGGAAAGGTATACATGTATTTCGCATTCCATTGTTTAATGTAATTCAGACCACCTATATCGTACAACGTCAGTCTCGGTAACTGCTGCCCCTCGAGTTTTGGGGTTTAGCATTACATCTGACTGGATGGTGTCAGGATAAATAGACCAGTAGTACTGGTTATTTATGATGTAACAGGAATATTGATGAAATTTGCGTTTAAACGCCAAACAATCAATTGTTATCATTCAGGAATATTTTAGATTTTCTTGTAAAAACATTATTGAGTTTTCAAAATTTCCACAATTGATTTCATGAAAAAGCAGTTGGAAATCTAAAATGAATGCCAGACTTATTGATTTGATAACCAATTTTTCTCTAGAGGCTTTTCTTAGTCCTACATACAGATGGTTTCTGACATCTCTTTAGCAGATGACTCTAAAACATTTAAACAAAAGGAGAACTTGCTAATGGTGAGCAATTTCCCTTTTGGTCACAATGTATTCTAAAAGTCAAACTTACTGAGTACTGGGTGTATTATTTCACAAATTTACATGATGAAGTTCATTTTCAAAGTTATCTCACCAGTTATTGTAAACACTTATTTAATTCTAAGAAATATTCCCTTTGTTTCATTTACCTCACATAATCTGCTGCAGACTTTTAAATTACACCAACAGAATATGGCAAATCTCTGTAAAAATGAATTATTGAAAAGTTGGAAATGTTGTGGCAATTGAAGAAATTATTATCAATTTTTTCAACAGCTGAAAGATTACATCCTAGATAGTTTGAAGAAAGAGGACAGTGAATGTACAATAAGACTGATATTTTCATCAGTTGCTCTTGGTATGGGTGCCGACTTGAAACATGTATCACGTGTCATCCATGCAGGTCCACCAACAACACTTGAAAGTAGGTTTGAAAGATTTTATTTCAGTATCAAATCTTTAATTAACTAAATATGTGAAAAGATTTGAAATGTCTTTGAATTATATTTGCATTTGACATGTATACAACATTTTATAACATTACATGTCATATGAGAAAAGGTTATCAAAAGCCAACTTGTACCTTTTTTCATGCACTGTCTCATACGATGTATAAAAGATGTACAATAACATATATAGCACTAGGATTCATCATATTCAGAAACTGAGCAGATTGCAAATTTAGTTGCGTCCATGCAGAAATATAGTTTAATCATGTTAATAGTTTTCATTCTTTCACAGCTTATGTGCAAGAGATAGGGAGAGCTGGCAGATCAAGTGGTGAAGCTGATGCCATTTTATACTACAACAAAGCTGACGTTGGGCTACCTAGTTTGAAAAAAGACATGAAAGAATATTGTCTGAATAACAACACATGCCGGCGAAGAACAATAAACAGTTACTTTGGTTTTGAAACTGTGGACACACCTTCTGACTGCTGTGATGTTTGCAAACAATGCCTTGGAATTGAATGGGATTTCAATAAATTGGCTATGAAGTAGAATGTCCGTCTTCTAAGCATTAACAAATATCTTAAGTAGTATAATCGCTCAAAATGACCATCAAAAATGTAAATAAAACATTAATCAGTGATTTATACTCCTAGAGTTAGAAACAGTGCACTAGTTATAACCCAGAAATAGTGATCTGTATAACAGTTTAATTTACATTGAATATAGAGGAAGTCTGTAAAATCTGTTTTGACTATCCTGGTCAATAATTGAAAAATGCACCCTTTCATTGATGTACATCTTAATTTGTATTTGTCAATAACAGAAATAACTTGGTAAAACTTATTTCTTATATGTTTTTAAAGCATCCACTGTATTTCGAGCATCATTCTTAACTATAAACCAATGTGACCATTTGAAGGGTAATATAACTTTAACCATTTCCTTCATTTAGATGCTCTCTAACTCCTCTGATGCAGACAATTCTGTTACTGTCCTAATTCATAATACATGTTGACTTTGTGGGTTTCAATCCACTTTACAATGTCCTCAATTGCAGCTTTTGTGACTGGATTTTTGGGTACTTTTTTCAGTGAGTAAATGCGCCTGCCACAATTGTGCTTGAAAGGCCTCAAAGTCCTCAGGTCGCTTACAATGTGCATTTCATCTTCATATGATGAAATTGTCCTGTGCTTCTGTGCTCTTTTCACAATTTGTGTTTCATTGTCAAAGTTATCACATATTTCCTGCATACCAAAGAATGCTGAGCTCCTTTTCTTCATTGAAGCTTCAGTTACATTTGAACACATTGATTTCAAATGTCCCTTTGTAAGCCTTACCAAATACTCCATTTGAAGGTCTGCAGGTATATGTGTGTTCATTTCCCCACCAACATTTACAAATAGTCCATACAAACTTGAATTTGCTAATCTTTCACTAAGAAGAGCATACTGTTGGCACAAAAACCTCAATATTTCAAGAGCGTATTTTGATTTGTTGTTGTGACCTTTCAAAATAAGCATAAGAAATTTCATTATTGCTAGCAATCGATTTCTGTTTGGCAGTTTCACTATGTCGTTTAACTCCATGTAAACAAGTCCCAGTTCTACAATTATTTTAGCATAATCAGATACGTGGTCACATCCTTTATGATGTATGTTGTTATGATCAAGTCCATTTAGATGACTTCGACTAGAAGAAAGAATATCTGTGACCATCGGCTTGAGCAAATTGCTCAACCAGTCTTGTATGTCAGCCTCACTCATACTTGAAGTGTCGGGAATAGCAATATTGGGTACTGTGACTGTGTCCTCCACTTCAAAGTAATCACAAGCTGCCTCTACAATGTATGCTTTGATAAAAGATATTGCCAATTCCTTACAATGGTTGTAATGATTTTTTACATCATTACCATCAGCATCTTTGCGCATTAGACGAATTTTTTGAGCATGCAAAGTGAAAGGCTCATTACTTGTTGTTTGATACAAATTCTGGTAGAAACAAGACAGCACCGTCATCTGTAGATGAAATAATTCAAAGGTAATCGGGCTTAAATGAGTAAACCTCTCAAGTGGTGATAATGCCGCAGCTCTTAAGCGTTTTGAACCAGAGAACCTTTCCCTTGTGAGCTGATCTCCTCCAATATGTACAGACTTTGGTTGAAGACCAGCTTTTTCATGTACCGATGTCACAAGTGTTTCATAGCTGTCTAGTATATCAACCACTTCAGCATATTTCTGTTCATTTTTGGCCATTATAGGCAGTGGTATGACTTTATTTTTGAAATGAAGATCTTGGCTGTATTCACCTAGTATTTCTTTTTTAGCTGCTCGTCGTGCAAATTTCAGCCAAGGGAAACACTCGGTTAATGTTCTTGCAACAAGAAGAGTCATGTCTTTTATGAGAATGCCCCAGTCATTGTTATCTAATAGAACAGTGGACACTGGCAATGTCAGCAGGTCACATTATGGGGACCTGTCACAGAGATTATTGAATGTCAGGGTTTGAACAATTGCAGCTGAGCCAAACCAGTGCTCCATATGACCACTTTTACCAACACTCTTTCTTTCATGCGAAACACCTATTTGAAAGTTTATGTTATCACCAACTAGGCGAAATGTTTTACCCTCTTTCAAAGAATCAATTAATTCTGAATTGAAATGTCCAGATATTTTTTCCATTGTGTACAGCATTCCAGAATGGCTCAAAGTTATACCTAAAGGCTGTAACCGGTCATGCACCTAGCAAACAAAAAATGGCACTATGCATTTTTTAATCTTAAAATTTACACATGACTATATTTACATGGAAATAAAAGAATTAAAAACTTTACTGTTCTTTATTTGCTATTTTAAACAATAAATAGACCTATCACTAAATGTGATTAATACCCCTAAATCAATCACCTGCGTGATAGTATAGGTTATGTATAACTGCTAAAAGCAGTCAAAATTGGATCAAATGTAATATTTAAAATTTTATGCCCAAATGTATAAAAGGCATTCACAGTTTACAGAAACAACATGCATTTTGGTAAATCAACATGCATTTTGGTAAATCAACAAATATAACTTGAGGATACAGACCATTTCTTTTTATCACTTAAGCAGTGTCTCAGTTAGCTTACATAGTTTCAACATATTATATGTATATAGTTGATGAAAAAAAAGTGTTCTGAACTGGTCTTTATTCACAATTCTAACATGACTCGCATGCATGTCTCTATTAAAATACAAATACATGTAGACATATTAACTTAAATATATGTGTAGAAAATAACACTTCGCAATTATTCACCCTTTGTAATATCTGGTCATGTCAGAATCAAAACAACATCCTTTTTAAAGTTGTTACCGTCTAATAAACAATTCTTTGTCGTTTTGATGCGCAATTATAATTCACTCAGGCCTCTGTCATTGTGGTTAATTACTGTGGATCAAAACTCTAAATCATTGTTTATTTGATGATGAACATCGATGGAACGGATATTATTTCACAAGTGTATATTAACAGAATGAACTGAACTTCCATTTAACTTTTTACCAAATGAGACCTATCCGGATAAACCAAGGCAAGCAGCATCAAACCAGATATTTTACTGTTCAAACTCTTATCAACAGATTGAAAAATTTAATCAGATTCAACATTTTTTGCTGCATGATAGGATTTCACTGGTCTCATGAAGTGTAAAATAGTGTATGCATGTGGTAAAGTGTTCAACTTATAAACTTTAAAACAAATAACAGTTCAGCTGCTCAATGTCAGAATATTTTCATCAATTAATTGAATGTCAGTCATAATAATCTAAGGTATCATCTCTTTTATCCAGCTTTTGAAGGTTACAAACACATGTAAAGTCACTAATTGGTGTATTTTGTAAAAAAATTGTTATCTTTTCTCTTTTTACAATTAATAAATACACAATATTCTGCAGCATGATATTCAACTTAAAACAGTAACTAACACACGTAGGAGTTACTTTTTGATTTGTTTGTTCATTTGCAAGTGTAATTGCAACAATCTTTTGTAATGCAGATAGCTCATGATACCGTTGCTTCATCAGCATGCAGTACACAGTTCCAATCACCGGCATCACAGATTTTACAGCTTGACTGTTGCCAATTTTACCTGCAGGGAGTGCAACTGCTAACATAACTTCTGCTAAAGTGGGTTGCTGAATTACAAGTTCTTCAATGATACTTTCCCACTTAAAACTTGAAATATCAGTGTATTGTTTTTGGTAAAGTGCACTGTCTTTTGTGCAACATTCCTTAGCATCATTTTCGATGTCATACAGTATTTCTAACAGAATATTTCCTCCAATTGGTGATGACAAAAGTTTGCATGCAGCATCTCTTGAAGTACAGCTACCTGTAATATCAAAATTAAATGTTTTTGATCCAATTAATAGCATTAAAAGCTCTAACAAATGTTATATCACACAGATGCAACATCAACAAAACACATTTTTACATTTATTACTTAGGACTCCATGAGGCAATGTTCTGTTAAATATATGGCCAGCATAGATCATGGTCAGCCTGCAAATTTGTCTTGTTTGAGAAGGATCTATATTGTTTTCAGTAAGTTTCAACGATGTGTTTAAGTCTATGAAGAAACACTGATCACACTGAACAGATGTGCACGTATCAAAATGTGTCTCTAACGAAAAAAAGTATAGTTAATTGTTTATTATTATAGTGTCGCCCTTATTGGAAGGGCTATCCTCTTTTTACTTATGAGATACCGCTTTAAAAATAAAATAACAAGAGGGCAAAGATGGCCCTGAGTCGCTCACCTCAATTATGCTATGTCTTCCACACTGTTTTGTTTAACTAACCAACATACCTTGAAGTAATTTATGTGGAGGGTCACCATAAGAACATTTCAACACAATTATTTGGAAATTGGCCAGATAATTTTTTTATCTTTTTCTATTGGTTGCCATGGAAACAATAATTCTGCATAAATCCAAGAATATTGAGGAATTATGGTGAGGATATACCAGTTTTCTGTGCAGTTTCATCTCTATTGACCCACTGGTTACAAAGGGGATGTGGACAGATGACGGAAGATTGCAAATGGTTGTATAATAGACTATGAGTAAGCTGACCAGAAAATGAAAACTAATGCACCTACTTAATGTTTCAATCAATGATACTCGTTCCTCTGCCTTAAGGTCAGCATATCGTCTCAGCCTCTTGAGTGCCGTCTGGTTGATGCTTTCAACACTTTCACTTGTATTCTGAAAATTAAAATAAACTGTTTAATTAATCCTTTCCTACAGGTATACGCATCTTAATGAATCTGCTACTGATGAATTTTGAAAACATTGTGACCAAAAGAGAAATACACCTCTTTTCAATAATGTCACTTTGATTAATGTATATATTTTCCATCATTTTGCTGATATGCTTTTAAAGTCCTCTGCTGTCCTATTGGAAAAAGCTTCATTTTTGCACAAATAATTAACATGGAGGCCTTTTGTAATAATTCGCGTCCACCAGTTAATTGTTCAACAGCAACTCTACATATATAATTGAATGGTTAACAGACTGCTGCATATATTAAACTGCTGATTTTATCAATAATGAATGGAATACATAGCTGAAACCTTTAGATTAAGTTATAATACTTCCAAAGATTCATTATGTTTTGGAGGTTATTTAGTTTGACCTCACTTATAGGGTATGTCTCTTTAACACCGAAATAATTTGAATCTTAGAATTTTATATCATTGATAAAGAGTTATAGTGTTATTTACCTTAAGTAATGTCTTCCGGGGCTCAACAAACACCCACTCACCTTCTTTTGGTTGTGATCTGTAAAATATATTAAATCTTATATTACTCCACTGACATTTGTATTTGTTTGTACTTTTGTTTTACAACAAAAAAAAACAACACTGTATTTCAAAAAATTGTAATTTGTCCAAGTTGTGGAACTCAAAAGTGAGACTTTTATCTGCAAGAGTAACAGCCATTGGTGTGGCAATAACACCAATAAGATCTTTTACTATATCAGTATACAGTGCAACCTCTCTAAAACAGTCAACAGCTAGATGACTGGAAGTTGGCTGTTGTCCAGAGACGGTTGTTGCTCAGAGGATTTTTTGCAGTATTATTTATGAATCTGAACAAATCCGATCACACACTTCCTGAGGTAATTACTAACAGGTCTATTTACCAAAATGCACAACGGGGGATTCAAATTGGCTGCTTGGAGGTGCCTGTTGGTGGGAGGTGATCGTTAGTGGAGGTTACACTATTATGATTATCGCAATACTGTTTCATAGTGCAGACCATTCACATTTTCTACATATGTATTGTTGACAATCATGTGAGTCATTAACATTCACTTGTCTATATTCATTAAGTCATTCAATAAAAACAAGAACAAATTTTGCTTTTTTAGTAAGTCAAATAAAACCTTTTAGGTGTATTTTAGTCATGACTCACAGTAAATAACGGGAATAACATTTTTAACTGTTTATATTTCTAAAATTTGCATACACCATACTTGTTGAAATAAAAAAGGCTTACTATTAGAAAGCATGTTTAAGATTACTGAGAAAATGTGTCTTACTTAGTTATTGAAGCTGAGAATGACCAATCAGTTTGTACAGCTACGTCAGCAACTGTCTTGTCACTCTGCCCCATACTGTCAAGGCTGGGAAATGAGTCTGCTGAATTGTCCAAGTCCTTCATCAGTAAACACATCCTCCTGGCAGCACTCTTACATGAACTTCCTGTTCATAGAATTATATAAATTAACCCTTTGCCATGTACTGTACAGATGCTCTCTGAAGCCTCTGCAGCAAATAACTGTTGAAAACTTTGTGTCAAAATGAACAAAATTATCCTTTTATGACATTTTTTCAACTTGATTAAATAAAAACACTTTAATTTATCGAAAATTTACATCAATTTGTCCCAACTTCAAACTAGTCTGCTGCAGATTTGTACATTTAGTTGCAAATATTTCATAAACATTAAGTTACAGTGTGTTAAGACAATTGCTACTTCTCGAATTATGAATATTTTGAGAATGATTGATCACTGACACATTTGCAATTTTAATTGATAAAAATGACAACCTGCTTGCCTGTTCTTTTCTTATCAGGATTCTTTGCATTTAATGTAGAGGCACATCGCTCCCAAAACTTGGTTTCAGATTCATCCCCTTTTCTTGGCTGTCCCTTGAATACTCTCAGGTACTGCTTCTCCTCTGCACTCCATGTCACATGCTTATTTGATTCTTCCTGAATGAAGATGGCAAATACAAATTACAATTATAATTAAACAATTATAGTGGAGCCACCTTGGCCCAGTGGAAGCCCATTCGCCTCAGGACTGAAGGGTTTGATCCCTACCATCGCCATGTCAGAAGTGTCCTTACTAACTCATTAGGCAAGACACAAATAAACCCACATTGCCTCTCACTCTTCGAGGTTGATTTCATCTGAAATGAGTCTGGAGAGTGATTAATATATTTGTAAAAACATTTTTAGCAATCGAGAATAAATAAATTAGTATAAAGTAATTATACCTATTATGCTGTGTCAATTAAAAAATAAACAAAACAAAAAACACATGAAAACAATCTTTGAGCAAAAAGATTTTTATATTGCTTTACTTACTAATATAAATGTCTTTTTTGAAAGTTGCTGAGGCGTCATTCCAGTAGGTGTAGAAACACCTCTTTTCCTTTTTTCATGTTTCGGAGTTTTTGGAGGTTCTTTGACATAGCTGTGTTCTGGCGCTGATCTCCACGCATCAGTGATGACCTGGAACCCAGGTATCCTACCTGCTTCCTTATAATATGAATGGTCCATCTGATAAATAATGTTTTAAAGATATTATAGTCAATTTATGAAATAGCATACAATTGGGTCAATATACATGTATATTTGTATGAATGTATTGTCAATAATAGTCAGTTATGACATAACAAAAACAACGAAATAATAAAATATATTTACTTGCTATATGGCCTACTGGTTAGACAGTATCCCTGTTTCTCGTATTCTCAGGGTTTCTTATATTCTCATTTTTTACATTAAAGGTGTAAAGTTGGCAACTCTTTCTTATCATTTACAGACATATGATTCAAAACTGGCACAAAATAGTTTCAAGTGATTTGACTGAAAATTAATGAAACTTCCTTTTTCAAGGCGGGGTTAGTAAAAGTGCCCTTATAGTCTTATTCTGCTTATCATCATCATTTTTATGTTATTTGTAACATATTATGTCAAGCTATGCACCTCAAAATTTTTAAGTTTTGGGATTTTACAATGTGGCAATACCTGAGACTCCAACATAAATGCCTGAGAATAGGAGAACATTTTTTTTTCATTTAAGAGTATGAGGGTGACCTCTGACTGTCAGATACTATAGCAAAATTTACACAAGGAGAAAATAATGCAATTTATGAGGGAAAGGCTAAGATTAATTTCTATTTGATCAAGAAACACCTAATGCGCATCAAAAAATATAAAAAGTTTCATCGCAAAAGATGTAAATGTCAAAGTAAAATACACAGAACATTAATGTAAAAGAGTATCCGAAACTTTACTACTGTCCGAACACTACTCAATTTTAGTTTGTCAAACAATCGTCATTATCTTGTTAGCCAGAGCGATCATCTCAAGTAAATATCCATTATCATTTAATCATATTGATAAATAAAGGAATAAAACTATTTTTATCCAGATGACCAGCTTATTAAAATAATTACCTTCAAACTGTATATAACGCAGGAACATCATCGCCGGCCGCCATTTTTCGGTTGTGCCAGACGTACTATCACAGGAAGTCGGGAACCAGACTATATAGTTCCTTAAAGCTGACTTTTGCACCTTGTGCCAGGTAAGCTAAATCAAAATACTGAAAGTGCTGACAACAAGGGGCTCACTGCAAAATTGAGCACACTTTGTGTCAATACTTCTCTTACGGTACTTTATATTGCTTACAGTACATTTATTTTAATCAAATACCTACAATTCATTAATAACACATCATGTTGATATTGTTTTGAATTATTTCAAAATCCCTCTAGGTAAAACACAGTTATGCTTGAGACTTTTTAACGAGGTAAAATGCAGTGCTTTTAAATTGTATATAACAGGCTTTGTTTAGTACACATCTTTCAGGAATACGTAACACGACCTTCTCAGGACTATACATGAATTTCTCTTTTATTTCACAAAATTGAAGGTTGGTACATTTATGCTTCCGTAAGGGACATATGCTAACATCATAAAATATATGATACAGGTCATTTTTTCATCATGATGTCCGACCAGATCCGCCTCCGTGGTCGATTAATTAGAGTTGCTGACTTGAAATCACTGTTACCTCCGACCATGTCTATTTACCTGAGGAAGTTGGCAGTGTCTTGTAAGTATTAGGAGCCTAGTACTGGTTCTTTCTGGGTCGATATTACATAAACTGCCCACCTATTAAACAGACCAAATATGGTCGAAGTGAATGTTATAAACTCCTACAACATCGATGTCCGACCAGAAATCATACAGAAAGCAAATGCAGCATTTTTTTCTTAAATGTACGTCATGGCAACTAAATTTTCAGTGTCAAAAATTGTTTGTTGAAAAAAAGATCTTTCAAATAGAACTATGTGAAAGACCTTTTTGAAAATAAAGGTATACATGTGTTTATGAAATTATATTTCATCTCCTTCATATGGACACTTTCGATAGCCATTTACATGTTAAGAGATGTCTAAATGTATGGCGCCAATACACCACCTAATTTGAAAAAAAAATGTAGTACATGTAACTTCAATTTATTTACTCGCATTATTACCCAAATTACGGTAATTTGAATATACCTTGTATAGCTCCTGCAATTTCCCGTAGGGTAAGGATCTCATCTACAACAAACTGGTTCACTCCGGTTTTGTTCAACAGATCATCTCTGGAGACGGGTATCACAAACTCAAACTCCATCTTTACTATAAAAAGAAATTTATGAATTTCCACCGGTTGATATTGAAGAATAAGGTCATTATACAACTCTCTGGTTAAAGTTTCTTTTTAAAATTTAAAATCATTTTAAAGAGATTTGTAACATAATATGACAGTAAATATAGTATGCAGACAATTTACTAAGTTTAATAGTTGGAACGTACAGCCCGTTACATTCCGACTGATTCAGTGTACCACTTTGCTTCAAACACACGTTTTGGACGAAGTAGAAAATATAATCACACTTAGGCCGAGTTTTTTGTTGGTTTAGAGTCAAGTTTTTGCTGCTGTTTCAGTTGCATAGCCTCAGTGATGTCAGAATCAATTCATTCTCAAATTGTACATGCATTAGTTTGTGCAATTTGGAGCTATTTTGACACCATTGTTAAAGGTCCATTACTAACACCAAACTGAATTGTCTTTTCAATCTGGAATTGTAAAGGGCTTCTTCACAGAGGGAAAAATATTACATACTGCATTGAATGTGACCATATTGTGTTGAAAATATTTAACACAAGTTAATGTTTAACACAAGAATTATAAAATTTTATTTTGCCTTTTCAAAAACGAAAGTAGGTTTTCCAGTTTTCAAATAATATGTTTGTTATTTTCCAGAAGTCTCTCCGGTAGAGGCTGAAAATCAGGGTTCTCCGCAGAGTAGGGGCATTTAAGTGGATGGGTAAAATGCGAAAATTTTAGTTTAAATCAGCATTTGTAGACCTCATTTTCTGCTTTTTAAGATCTTTACCAAGTTTCTTTGGGTAATTTATTTTAACAATATACAGTGATCCCACTCTCGTAAATTATTACGTAAATCACGCAAAAAAAAATAGCACAAATAATGTTCACTACGTGCGAGACCGCGCGCGTACAAATATGCAGAGGACGAATAGGTTCAGCTGGAATCCCTCAGTATGTTCTAAAATAGATCATGGAAATTCTACTTTCTCGGCCAATTGGTGGGCATACAAATGTAACTGCTGGTAATTTACCGTTGACGTCATGAAATGTAGACGGGTTTCATATTTGAATGCTCTGGGAATTAATATTAGCACTTTAAAAGTGTGACCAATCTAATGATCCGGGCTTCGTCTGCAAAAAGGATGCAGACAAACCATTGTGTTTTGCTTCATGGCGAATAAAATAAATGATGCCCAACAACAATGTGAAGAGTTACCATCCACAAGTACTGAAACAACTACGAGTAGTGTTAAAAGTCGGAAAAAGTACTCGAAACGGTTTAATAAGTGGTTGCCGCGGGTTGTAATATAAGTTACTGCAGTTTTGCGGTCAACCCTCGAATTATTATCAATTATTAATAAATACTGAAGCAATTAGATGGCACCGAATTTTGTCAAAGACATAAACATGTAGAGGAAAAAAATACGTCCAGAACAATTTGCTGACTGATTCATTGCATTTATTAATCCTCGTTACTGGATTTATGATAGATCACGTGATGTGCGAGGTGTAGGACATGGATTTTTTCACTCCAGGTTTTATTAACTTTTTCGTAAATGGAGAAGGATTATATGGATAAATTTAATTTCAAAGTGAAGTATAACTATATTTCTTCATGTCGCACACTCAACATTTGACAAAAAGTCAAAGAAAAAGACATAAAAAAGCTGATAAAAGGAAAGCTAGTAGCTCACCTGAGGTGATTTCAGATCAATATACACACCTGTGCGCACCGAGCGTAACACATACTGGACTACAAAATAGTGGTGATTTCGTAAACACAGTTATGAATCCGAACGTTTCGCCTGTAATGAATATTGGACAATATCAATTTCCAAATCTACAAACACAAACACCGGGGAGCCCAAATGTGTTCCATGGGACCCAGTCAAATGTTATAGCTCCACCCAATTGGGCGATTTCCATGATGGAGGACATAAAAGCCATCAAGGCCACCATAACGAAAATTGATCAAATAGAGAAAACTGTCAACTATATGTGTATCAAAGTATCAGAAATGGAAACAAAGCTCGTGGATTTAGAACTGAAAGTAAATGATTTTGAGAAATCAATCAGCTTCCTAGATAAAGGGTTTGACAATTTGAAAGAGAAAGAGAAGGAAAATACCAAAAAGATGGATAGTATGAAAGACAACATAAACAAAATGCAGAAAATGTGTCATAATATGCAGAACACTGTAGCTGATATGGATATAAGAGATGAACATTATACAGATAAACTGCTAGAATTGGAAGCAAGATCCATGAGAGACAATCTTATATTCTATGGTTAAAGGGAACCAGAAAAACCAAAAGAAGGGGAGACCCAAGAACCTGATAAATGCGAACAATAAGTTAAAGATCTTATAAAAGACACACTTAAAATTGATGCCACAAACATGGAATTTAACAGGATACATAGATTAGGTGGAAATCGGGCGAAGAAACCGAGACCAATAATTGTCAACTTTCACCGCTACGCAGATAGAGAGGTAATCCGCTTAAAGTCGTATGATGAAAAAATCAAGTCGACCTTAAAAACTCAAAATCAAGGTGTTGGAGTACAGATGCCTCAGCAGTACCGAGACGCTAGGAGAGCACTCAGCGAATTCACAAAAAAACGAAGACAGTGCACGTATAGTCGGTAACAAATTATATATTAATAACAAGCTCACGAAGAAATACTATGACGGGAAAGTATACGACCAGTAGGGATGTCATGAGAAAGACATTAAGATTTTGACATGGAATGTCAATGGGCTTGCTAGAAAGATAACAGACAGCGATTTCATTAATATTCTTAGTAAATATGACTTCATATTTTTGACGGAAACATGGCTTTCCGGTAACACACATCTCAGTCTTAATATTAATGGTTATAACAGTGATCATTTATACGGAAATAAGACTCATAATACTCGTAAGGGTAGATACAATGTTGGAATTAGCATTTACTATAAAAATTGTTTAAGTAAATATGTTAGAAATTGTTGAAAAAAATCAAAAGGGTATTATATGGGTCGAAATCGACAAAGATCTTTTTTCAATTTCACGAGAATGTTTATATTTGTAATACGTATATAACGCCAAGCAATTCAACAGTTATTGATAGCTCTAGCTTTGATTTTTTTGAGGAAATAGAATCAGGTTTAGAAAAATTTAAATCTAAAGGTAAATGCTTTATAACCGGAGATCTAAATAGTAGAACTTCAAACTTGTCAGACATTTTAGATTTTGACATTTATATTGATAACGACAACGATCTGTCAAACAATGTAAATATACCTCCACGTGTTTCTAAAGATCACGTGACCGATAGCCAGGGTAGACGCTTGATTGAACTTTGTCAGTCTACTTCTTTTGTTATAGGTAATTCTCGATTGTATAATGACCTAGACATAGGTGAATTTACTTATCATTCCTTAAATGGTTCAAGCGTAGTTGACTACCTGATATTAAATATCAATGATTTTCAATGTATATCTAACTTTTGTATACTCGATCCGAATGAATTTTCTGATCATTCCGGTGTTACATTTAATCTTTTGGGCAAACAGCCCCAAAAGACATTAAGTGATGATACACATAAATCAGAAACTTTTTTGAAATGGGATGAATGTAAAATAAATGATTTTCATCAAATTTTGATGAATGAAAAACACAATTTTGACAAACTTATGGACAGGTTAAACAATAGTGACGATCTCGTTGATATTACGGATTCTTTTATAAATACCTTAAACTATTGTTCCCAAAAAGTCTTTGGATGTTCGCGAAAGTTAGAAAATAACAAAATGCATTCGAACAAAAAGCCTTGGTTCAATGCCGAATGTTTTTCTGCTAGAAGGCACTTTAAAAAGTCCAGAAATGCATTTCTAAGAAATAAAACTAATGCTACAATGAGAGGGACCTATATAAATTCAAAATCATATTATAACCGCGTAAAACGGATACATAAGACTAAATATAAAATAAAAGAAAAAAAGGAACTATCCACTCTAAGTAAATCACAGCCTAAAAAGTTTTGGAAGAAAATAAAAAGACAGTATGCTAACACGCCTGCATCTGCGGTAGATCTGAATTTAAGTAATCTATATGACCATTTTAAAACTTTATATAGTGGTGATACAACAAATGAATATACTAATACAAATAATATGTTAACACATGACGAAGATTTAGATAAAACTATAACTTTCGCAGAAATCGAAAGTGCTGTTTTCTCTCAAAACAATAACAAAAGCAGTGGAATAGACGGCTTAGTGGCAGAAGTATTCAAACATTCTTTTCATGTGATTTCTCCATTTATGTATAAACTGTTTAATAAGATTTTTGAAACCGGAAGGTATCCGGATAGCTGGGGAGAAGGTATAATAGTTCCTATTTTTAAAGGCGGGAATGCAGAAGAAGCAAAAAACTATAGAGGAATAACTCTAATTAATATAATAGCTAAAATTTATTCTCACATACTATTAAATAGACTCACTAAATAGTCAATTAAACACGAGAAAATCATAGACAATCAGTTTGGCTTCCAAAAAGGGAAATCGACTGTTGACTGTGTATTTTTACTACATGCAATTATTGCAAAAACACTATCTTCTCATAAAAAGCTGTATTGTTGTTTCATCGATTTTGAAAAATGTTTTGATACCCTAAATAGATCATTTATTTTTCAAAAATTGATAATGGAACAAGTCAGTTCAAAATTCGTAAATGCCATAAGAAATATGTATAAATCCGTCAAAGCCGCAGTCAGGTATAAACAAAACACATCATCCTTTTTCGAGTCAAACATTGGTGCCAAACAAGGAGACCCGAGCTCAAGTCTTTTATTTTTATTCTTTGTAAACGATCTTTTAAACAATATTAATAATGATATAAACGGTTTGTTCACTATAGATGAGATTAAAATATTCTTAATACTATTTGCGGACGATGCTGTGTTGTTTGCGCATGAACCGGAAGCACTTCAAGCAATGCTGAATGATCTCTATAATTATTGTGTAACATGGGGTTTAAAAATTAACACTAATAAAACGAAAATCATGATCTTCGAATTAGGAAGACATACAACATACAATTTTACATACAACAACATTATACTAGAAAATGTAAAATTCTTTAAATAGCTGGGTATAAATTTGTTTAAAAACGGACATTGGAATCGAACACAAAAGAAACTGGCTCAACATGCGTTATATGCATTACATAATTTGTTTATCGTATTTAATCAATTAGAAATGTATATCTCTATAAAGTGTAAATTGTTTGATAGTTTAGTAGGATCAATACTCAACTATGGAGCAGAAATCATTGGCTATAACGAAGGCAAAAACATAGAATTAATACACTGCAAATTTCTTAGAAAAATTCTAACCGTAAGAAAGTCAACGAATCTCGACGGTCTTTACGGCGAACTGGGAAGACATCCCATGAAAATCCAGCGTAAAATAATAATAATTAGATACTGGTTAAAGATATTAAAACTAGATAATACATTCCTATTAAAACGCATGTATAATGTGCTTAAACAAGATGCTACTAATAATATATCATATAACGGAAATAATTGGGCTTTTCAAGTTAAAACTATTTTAAATGAGATTGGAATGTCAAACTTATGGATTAATCAGGACAATGTGAATAATTCGATTAACTTTAATATAATTAAAACTAGAATATTAGATATATACAAACAAGGATGGTATGCCAATATAAATAATTCCAGTAGACTCGAAACATATAGCCTATATAAGCATGAATTCGAATTTGAAAAATATTTAAAACATGTAAATATAAATAAATATAGAGTTGCATTGACAAAATTTAGACTATCGTCTCACAATTTGAAAATTGAAAAAGGTAGGCACACCAATACACCTAGGGAAGAAAGAACATGTAGACACTGTAATATGAATTTAATAGAAAATGATTTTCACTTTTTGTTCGTCTGTCCGAAGTATTATACATTACGTAGACTGTATTTTAAGCCTTATTTTTGCCATTGGCCAACATTACAAAAATTACAATTGTTGCAATCTTCATAAAATGCGAAAACACTTAATAACTTATCGAAATATCTATATTTTGCTTTTAAGGAAAAAGAAGAAATTCAGTAAGCCATTTATGTATTATTTTAAGTTTATATTGAGTTCTTGAACATTCTCTGTAAACACTCTGCTGTATTATATGCATTGTTTAAAACCTAGAAAATGTACACTTAGTACATCACGTATGTTTAATATAGTATTTTGTCGGCTATAAATGTTATGTAATATTTGATGCCGAATAAAGTATTATTAAATATATTATATGTCCGAGAATGTCAAATAATTTTTTTATTTCCGCCAATCTGTAAATAACAAAGAGACGTGTCAAAAATCTAGCATCGCTAATTTGATCCGTGTTACACACAACGTAATTAATACACTAGCTGACGTCTATAATTTAGTTGTATGATTGTTACCAATTAACAACTTTGATAACTACCGAGACAGCCACGTGTTCGTTGGCAGGTAGTGTTTAATTAGCTCCGCCTTCTTTCGTTTCTGACCGATTTTTGATTGACATGGCGAAATTGCAGACATTTTTTGTTTGCGCCAGTGAAATTCGGCAATATGCGGGACTATGTAAATGATTGCCACAACGTAGGCTGAACAGAGGTATATTGGAAAAATTAATGACGCACAGAAGCCAAACTGATGCAGAGCGGATAGAGTTTAAGACATAGCGCTGTATTTAAGAGATAGCGGTTTATTGATTTCTTTGATGAAGGCGTAGCGATCCCGCGACGCTTAATGGCCCTGCAGAGAACCCTGTGTAAATAGAATGTACATGAATAGGGATTAGGCATGCCGATATTGAATTAAAGTTGAAAGAACTATACTTCCAATGATGTGCAACATATATCTCCGACTGTTTACATCATGCAATAAAGAGAAATTATGACAAAAAGACCACCCAGGTCAATCTAAGGAAATACAAAAACATTCACGTATTTTTCTGCATCAGTATTTCAAACAGGGAAATACTCCACGGCTATTGTAAAGTTTGAGAAGCCAGTTTCAAACTGTATATCCCTGTTACAATTCCAGATTCAAAAGAAAATTCGATTTGGTCTTAGTAATGGACCTTTAAAAGATCTATGTTTTTTATACTAAGGCAATGCCTTTAGTTAACATCAGTCTTTCAATTTCGGTCAGAATTTATATTTCATACAAATTATTTGGGACGTCTAGGATCATTCCTTGTTTTTCAATATGACCACGGTCAATTCTCGGCTTCGCTGTAACGTCATACTTCTCAGTTAACCAATCAGATTGTTAGGTCGCGTTCACTCAGTCTTTACTGTATGCTCATATGAAAGTTTATATACAAAAAGCTTTAGGCAACATAGAATTATTATAAAAACAATCTGAATCTGTTAGTTACAAGCTAATGGTAGATCGTCGTCATCTTTCATTTCTATTCTTGGTTATTGTACTATTCAAAATTAAGATACAAAGTGACCAGCGATGACAGCAGAGAAATCACCTTTCCCGCATGTAAATAATTCATCTGTACCCAGATTTGCGAAGCCGAGAATATGCAAGCATTAGCAATTATTAGCTATATTTGTAATAAAGTACGAATCTGTCTATTATGTTTAGCTTTTTGAACACCATGTGTCACCACTTACGTTTTATACTGCTTTCAACGCTCAAAACACATATCTCAAGTCTAAATTTTCAGCGTACGGAATCAGTATTTTTGCGTTTTAAAATTTAAGATGCAAGTTATTTAAATCCGTGGAGAGAGAATGTTTGCTTCTTTCCAGACTTCAAGTGCAAACATTAACTTTTATAAACCCTTATTTCTACAAACCTTACAGTAAATTGCTTGTGAGACAATGCGTATTTAAAAAATTGTTGGAATTTAACAGGCATAGACAAGTGGGTGGGGAAAATCATGTCTCTAAATTCAGTCGAACATATTTTTTTATTTCAAAGGCTTCTTACTTTGTTGGCAAAATGTAATAAGTTCAGATGATGTCTTTTGCAAAAAAATTCACAATGTCATGCTAAAGCAACGGTACAAGCAGGCTTAAATGATGTTTTTGTTTACTCAATGTTGTCACTTCCTCCTTTCAAACAGTGCGCCAATTCTACCATAATAGCCAATGAGAACGCACTATTTATTTACACCGTATTTTGAAAAAGATTTTAATTGAAACTTATTTTTTCCTTACACATCAAATAGTTTGATTAAATAAGTAAAAACAATTATAGAAAAATAAAATTAGCCATTATATGAAAGTAAAGTTTGATCCCCGGAGTAATTTACGGACATTGGTCTAAATTTCATCAATAGTTATTTTCGCGAAAATAGGATCCCTGTACGAAAATAGATTATTAATTATGTCACTGAAGAAACACGTACATGGTGTGTGTAACAGATTTTACCGATTTGAATAAGAATTATGTTGCATAGAAGGGGGCACTAAGACAGTTGTTCCCAAAGAGCGCAGTTGGCAAATACGGATTTTCACGGAAATCACGTTACTATATTTTTTATCACAGTTTTTAAATAGGCAGTGGACCGTGAAATTGTCGTATATACAACAGATCAGTTTATTCACGAATAGTGGTAAAATATTTAAGTTTACAACACATTATCATGCATATATTAAAGCAATATACATACCTTTATAAACTTCCGTATCTCTAGCCTTTCCTCATAGGGTTTTGCTAGAGATACGGAACTTCCGTAACTCAAGACTCGGAGGCTACGTTACGGTCTAGCCACTGCCTTTTAAATAATTTTGTCGGAAAGCTGATTTTGATTCGATTTTATCATAAAATTATGAAACCATCTACAAAAAATCAATGTATATACATATCTTTCTCAGCCTTTGTCCGTAGCATATATGCTCACTTGTTCCAGATTTTTTTCCGAGTCAGTTCCGTAATTTTTGAAATTCCTCCGTGATTTATTCCACTAAGTTCCGTGATTTTTCTGTGATGTTTCGGCGTCCCTGGCTCAATTATATTTGCATCCCAAATACTCGACGCCGCCTCGAATGAAGTTGTGGACTGTTATGTATATGAAAGTAGTGTACTATAGGTAAAGCCAGCATGCAGCATGCAATACGCAAGAATGTTAAAGAAGCACGACACGACATCAGTTGCGACCCACAGATGTGACATTGTCAAACGTCAGAATTTAAACATTTAAGCAAATTGTGATTTGTTGCGTCGTAGTTGTTTAACTGAATACCTGTTTAAAACTAAGAAATCTCAGAATAGCGTCAACAGTTATTATTACGCTGCCATGCAACCAATGTAACCTCTCATAGATTTGCTTAGATCCTTGCTACCAACCATGTCTCTTTGTGTAAGAAAGTTGCAGTGTCTTTCGGGGAATAGCAGTCTTGTACTGTTTTTTCCCAATAAAGGTGGTTAGGTAAACTTCCAGTCTGTTTAAAATGATTTTGGTATGGTTGAAACGGTCTGTTAATTTGTACAAAAATACTTTTGGGTGAGTCGCAACTGTTGACGTGAGGTCATAAAGAAATGAATGACCATTTATCAATGTTTATTTTAATAGATTACCAAAGAGTCTTGTTATTGCATTTGTTTCGTTTGAACAAATACCTGTAATAACGAAGATAGTTAAGATTACTAAACGCAAATGTTATACTATGCAAAACGATTCGAAGAAATGAAGCCTCCAGGTCTTAAAAACTTGAACTGCCATGCTGTAATATTTCATTTAAATAATTATAGTGAAAAGAAAATGTATGAATAGATGAAGATGGATTAGTTTCCCGTTGCAGTTCTTCTAAGGCACCTTTTGTCAGATAATGGAACAACTATTTTCCTGTTAATGCCCTAAGATTTACACGCGACCACTGGTGTACTTTCAGACTGCATACCGCTTTTCTGTTGAACCATAGAAATGCTTTGACAAACCAAGCTAAGTCAGAGTCAATGCTTCTCCATACACAAAGAGTGGACGTTCCAAAGCACCAGTCAGATCAAACCCACGACATAGATGAAGAGTCCTTGAATGTACTTGATATGCTCCACCCAGTAATGAACTTTGTTTACACACTAGTGCTTACCACAGGTGACGGGAACTGCTTATATAGGAGCAGCCGCATACGCTCTAGCAGACAGTTATCAGTTCCACGTCCTTCTTGGATTGTTGACTGCTATTGAACTGATAGCCAAGAGCTTTTATCATGACACTCAGAGAAAATACAATGATTTCCTTATGATGTAAGACTAGTTACAATTGAATACAGAAAGTAAGTATCAGATGTGTTAGTTGAAAATACTTACAGCGGAATGACGCAAATTTATGCTTTGAGTGCTGCCGTAGAAGAACCCAACTCAAGCATACTTTCCTCCGCAAATTAAACCAGAACTGTCTTCCGCATTCACTAGAACTGTTGTCGGTCGTGAGATTCAGCTAGATCATGTTCCACAAATAAAGATAATGTGTACATCAATGTTAGCACCTGTCACTATGTCATCTCTTTGTCCCACTGTTAAACAAACCGCACATAAGTGACTGTGTCAACAACTCACAAGGTACCAGGAGTGTAAACCAGGACAGCTGTGAGTCAAATGAAAAAAAAAACCCACAACAACAATGGAAACTGACAGTGAACCACTTGACTCTCTCCAGAATAATGGCAGTCCAGTCATTAATGTTCCTTCCTCGTTGATAACAAGGTCAACATTGATAAAAGGTTATAAGGAAAAGGAGTGTATTTGCAGATGACCGGGATGTATGGAGGTATTCATATTCAGGTGCTTCCCCTAAGTCTTGCTTTTTGTTACACGAAAATGGCGACTTGAGTAGTGCGTATTTGAGAAATGGAATTTATTGTTTATAGAAGCAAGTAAAAAATCAACAAGAAGGTCGCCTCTTAAAGAGGCACTCCTTACATCTAGCAGATTATATTCTCAAAACATAAAGTATGTGTTCAAAGAATGTAAAATGATAAATAAATACAATTTCAAAGAAGAACCTATGGCGAAAAATGCCTCATTTTACCGCAATTAATCAATATAGAGGCTTTCCGTAATAAATCGCATCCACCCATTTATTGTACAACAACAACTCTACATAGATTATTGAATGGTTTACGGTGCTGCAGTATATTTTAAACCGCAGCTTTTTTCGATAATGACTGTGAATGTTTAGCTGAAACTTTTATGATAAGTTATAATACTTCCAAAGATTCTATTATTTATGTTTTGGAGGTTATTTAGTCGACATCAGTTATAGGGTATGTCCCTTTAAGTCCACAACCCGAAAAAGAACAAATCGTTGTGCTTCATACGTACATGAATTACACTATTCACAAACTTGACAATACATGCAAGGAAAGGGTCACATGGTTAGGCGAGGGCGGTCTAGAAAGTCCTTTGGCCATGGTAGAGTATGATGGGAATTTCCTGGACTAGCATCCCATGTTTATCAAAGATAGATGAGGGATTTGTGCGAAGACCAGCCCATGTTATGGCTGACATTGCCAAAATGACGGAACATAAATGTGCACCTTCAGACATATACCTGACTCTGGAAAATATGACGAGACGACCAGACCGCCCCTTGAGTCAATTTACAACAAGATTCATTACAGAAAGTCAAAAGCTGCGCAGACAAACGAACATACTATCTCTACTATCTGTCGGGTACATTACACATGAGTAGAGTGGGGGACTCAGTGGTTATGGCTTTCACCATTGCATGTTCATCGTCAGAACAGATATCAAGTTTCGTCAGATTTGTCCCAGCGAACTTCGATTGTAAATGGTGAAAAAAGTAGCTGTAGGTCTCTTAGTCGCTATTGTCGTGTGCAAACATTGGTCCAATGGATAGAGGAGGACAGGTTGTTCAGTCCTGTGTCTATCTATCGTTAACTGTAGCATATAACCTTGACGTGCATTTTGTACAACATGAAGGTCTAGTCAGCTCCAAGAACAGTCTGTCCAGTACAACACAGTCTTTTAGCTCCCCAGTGGTGTTTTTGCCACTGACCGTTCCAAGGCGGTGCCCCACTGTGTTCCTTTAATTGTTCGTTTTGTCCTCGTGTGTTTGCTTTGTATGCTAGTGTGTGTTGGTAGTGTATATGTGTGTGTGTACATGATTGTGTGTGTGTGTCGTGTGTGTGTGTGTGTGTGTTGGTGGTGTGCACTTCTGGGTGATGTGGGGCTCGTTTTGGGGAGGCTGCGTTTTTGGTACGTGGCATTCCCTGTTTGATATTATGTTTGTTTTTTTTACATTGCCGACCAAATATGACACCTGAAAATATGGTCACCGACAACGACGAATGTGTAAGGTCAATAATTCTCACTGGTGGCATATATTCCCTACTACCAAACTGTAAACGGAAAAAACAAAAATAATATCAAACAGGGAATGCCACGTACCAAAAACGCAGCCTCCCCAAAACGAGCCCCACATCACCCAGAAGTGCACACCACCAACACACACACACACACACACACACACGACACACACACACACAATCATGTACACACACACATATACACTACCAACACACACTAGCATACAAAGCAAACACACGAGGACAAAACGAACAATTAAAGGAACACAGTGGGGCACCGCCTTGGAACGGTCAGTGGCAAAAACACCACTGGGGAGCTAAAAGACTGTGTTGTACTGGACAGACTGTTCTTGGAGCTGACTAGACCTTCATGTTGTACAAAATGCACGTCAAGGTTTTATGCTACAGTTAACGATAGATAGACACAGGACTGAACAACCTGTCCTCCTCTATCCATTGGACCAATGTTTGCACACGACAATAGCGACTAAGAGACCTACAGCTACTTTTTTCACCATTTACAATCGAAGTTCGCTGGGACAAATCTGACGAAACTTGATATCTGTTCTGACGATGAACATGCAATGGTGAAAGCCATAACCACTGAGTCCCCCACTCTACTCATGTGTAATGTACCCGACACTTACAACAGAACGTATGACAGCACTTGGAGGACGTCGGGGTACCTAGACCTGAGCGGGCAGTCATCCTCAATAAGATCTTTTGGCGGGAGGGTCAGGCTAACATGACGGAAGACATTTGCTTTAGAAGCAGATGTGACGATATTGAAAGCTACTGCGCAAGTTTTTCTGACAAATTTGTTCAGTACTTTCAAAAGCGCCTCGTAGGTCATATCAAAACCAAGGTCAACGAGCCCCTACGTGACGGACTTATCTCTAGTAACTAGACTAACAAAAAGGCTCTATAAATCATGTATTGAAGTAGACTGTAGACTGGCAATAAAAAAATCTGCCTGCCTTTGTCAGGTTAGTCAAAAGGTCAACTCAAGGAACTGGCAACTGAAGTTTGCTCAACGGGTAGTTTTCGCCTGGCTGTCACTCACAAGCGCTTCTAAATGAGAAAAAAAATATGGATAGACATGACGGACCAGCAGAGGACAAACTTGTACAAACGTAATAGTCAGTTCGTGGTAAATAATGACAGGGTTGTTATCTCGATGGACGGACAACGCCCATGTATTGCACCAAGGGCAGAAGGCAAGACACCAGGTCAACGAAAGAGGAAAGTGAATATACAGACTGTGACTCACAGGAACTGAAAACTAAAGAGTCAAACATCTCGCACAATACAGTGTGAAAGCTCTCGCCTACGCACAGTGTAATGTAGGTGAGCTTTTACGATAGTCGAGTGTCCGTCATTCGTCATGTATAAAACACTGGCAATGATTATAAGGTAGTTACTGGTTAAATTGGCTACAAGAAAGCTGTCCGTCGCCCGAAGATACAAAAAAATTTTATTGACGCTGGCATAGGGTGTAATATAATAACTATATACATGTAGTTAAAAGGCTAAACGAAAACTGAACTGGCTACAGCCTCTAACTAGAAACTAAAAGAAGTTCTTTTGCTTGCAAAAAGTGGCAGACTGATTATTAAATACTTGTAAACACTGATGAAATGACAATGTGTAAAACATCATTTATTTCAATTTTTTAACAAGAGCCATGTTACACATGGTTAATCCCCCCGCCAGGAAGAAGTTACCTGAAGGTTGTACTTTCGTACATTTTACTTGGTGAGAGGAAATCCTTAAAAAGCCGTATAGTTATGGTCATGCTGAGTACAGTTTTCAAGTAAGTGGAAAAAGAATAAGGCAATGAAGAGAAGATTTGCAAAATTATATTAATGTTTATTATCAATATAGGTATGATATTTTTCTATCTGACTAAAAGTAGGCAAGGTAGAGTTATTGTTCTTGCACACTGCACTTCCTACCAATGTGCTATGTCAGTGTATTAAGTTTGAAGAAAATCCCTCAAGTACTTTTGGAGTTATGCTCCAGAATTTTTTTTCAAGTAAATCTGATAAAGGGGAATAACTCTAAAAGTAGGCAAGGTAGAGTTATTGTTCTTACACACTGCACTTCCTACCAATGTGCTATGTCAGTGTATTAAGTTTGAAGAAAATCCCTCAAGTACTTTTGGAGTTATGCTCTGGACAAACTTTTAAAGTAAATCTGATAAAGGGGAATAACTCTAAAAGTAGGCAAGGTAGAGTTATTGTTCTTGCACACTGCACTTCCTACCAATGTGCTCTGTCAGTGTATGAAGTTTGAAGAAAATCCCTCAAGTACTTTTGGAGTTATGCTTCGGACAAGTAAATCTGATAAAGGGGAATAACTCTAAAAGTAGGCAAGGTAGAGTTATTGTTCTTGCACACTGCACTTCCTACCAATGTGCTATGTCAGTGTATTAAGTTTGAAGAAAATCCCTCAAGTACTTTTGGAGTTATGCTCTGGACAAACTTTTAAAGTAAATCTGATAAAGGGGAATAACTCTAAAAGTAGGCAAGGTAGAGTTATTGTTCTTGCACACTGCACTTTCTACCAATGTGCTATGTCAGTGTATTAAGTTTGAAGAAAATCCCTCAAGTACTTTTGGAGTTATGCTTCGGACAAGTAAATCTGATAAAGGGGAATAACTCTAAAAGTAGGCAAGGTAGAGTTATTGTTGTTGCACACTGCATTTCCTACCAATGTGCTATGTCAGTGTATTAAGTTTGAAGTAAATCCCTCAAGTACTTTTGGAGTTATGCTCTGGACAAAACTTTTAAAGTAAATCTGATAAAGGGGAATAACTCTAAAAGTAGGCAAGGTAGAGTTATTGTTCTTGCACACTGCACTTCCTACCAATGTGCTATGTCAGTGTATTAAGTTTGAAGAAAATCCCTCAAGTACTTTTGGAGTTATGCTCCGGACAAAGTTTTTCAAGTAAATCTGATAAAAGGGGAATAACTCTAAAAGTAAGCAAGGTAGAGTTATTGTTCTTACACACTGCACTTCCTCCCAATGTGCTCTGTCAGTGTATGAAGTTTGAAGAAAATCCCTCAAGTACTTTTGGAGTTATGCTCCGGACAAAATTGGGACGGACGCACGGACGGACGGACGGACGGACAGACGGACGGACGGACGGACGGACGGACGGACGAAGACCATTTCTAATATCCCCTTCGCCTTCGGCGGGGGGATAAATAAAAGCAGTAAACTTTAAATAAAAGCAGCCACACTTGTAATGAATAGTCACGTTTGTGGTATAGGTCCATATTTACACTCTTGTACAGGAGACCTTATCCTGTCGCTCCTTATTTGTCATTTGATATGTGCCGGTGTAACTCGGCTATATACGCAATCTTGAGAAGCCAGTGAACAAAATAATAACTCAGAACTGCCACAACGCTGAGCCAACTTTAAAGTGATACAGTTAATATGTTGTGTATTTCTTTATTTATACATATTTATCATTTGATTTACCCGGTGAACAACATAGTAACTCAAACGGTCATTTTCCTATTACTCTGACTATTCATCCTCTTATATACAACTTTGACACAGAAGGAAACGAGACTCGATTAGTATTTCATAATGAATATTTATTTTATTGGTCCTACAAGGCCGAGTTATAAATCGTGCGTAATTACATCTTTCAGACATCTGAGGTAACCAGCTTTTGTAATACATATATCATGTTCTCTTCTTTCTACACAACAAACAGTTTTTACTAAAAACTGCGATGAGATCGTAATTAATAAAACTTCCTTCCTCACAAAAAGATGCAGTGGTCCTAACACTCATGCTAGCAAAAATGAGTTTCAAATTCCGGTGTCAAAAGGCAAACACAGAAACATAATAAATCCAATGGAATTATATGGACAGAAACTAGACAGTTCTAAACCGAACTAAAATGTACATTAAAAAAACAATTAGAATTTAAAATACTGGAGCAATGAAAAGCACAATAATTCAATACATATAGCAAGTGGGATGAGAAAATATGTTATGTACGAGTGTTATCGTTGGTACCGGATAATCTTTATGAACAACGCCACCAGAAGAGTTAAATTAATTTAGGTTTATGGGGACAGTGCAAGATACAGAGAGTGTCCCGTTTTAGAGACACCGTCTGGTTCTTAAACATGTCCGGTGTACAGCATCGGACCTCAGTTTATTGGATGATCCAAAAGACCATAAGTAGTGATGAGAATAACAGAAACTTTACTTTGACAGACTTTGTAACACTCAAATGTTGTTTCCAGGTCACTTTCAGTCCTTTACTGTTGATGTGGATTAAAACCTGGTAATGGCCCCGTCAATCGAGTTTGTTGTGATAATCTAATCAAGGCTGGTGATTATCATGTTAATTATATACCAAACAAGGTGCAAATAAAAATTGATGACACCGTCCATCGAGTTAGGTGTGATAATCCAATCAATCTGTTGATTGTAATGATGTGCTCCAATCAAAAGTGCTAACTTATTTTCATAATCGCAAATACTGGAAAACAATACGTTCTGTAACAGTTAACATCAGTAAATCAAAGGTACTATTTTTTTCTAAGGTAAGACAACAACAACATCCTTTATTCACTCATTTCATGTTAACATGAATAAATGAGGATGATGCACGTATTACATTTGAGAATCACAAACCATATTAAGCATCCATATCATGAATACAACGAATTTATAACTTCACATATAAGAATGAACCTATTGAAATTGTAAAAGAGTACAAATATTTAGGAGTTTATTTTAGTAAAACCAAGCAACATATAGCCTCCAAGGCATCACGAGCAATGCATAGCCTTTTAAGAAACTCAAAACGGTTAGGTCTTCAAATAGATATACAAATTGAACTTTTCAATAAAAACAATAAAAAAAAAACAAAAATAATATCAAACCGGTTTTACTTTATGGTGTAGAGATCTGGGGTTATGGACACTTCGACGTACTCGAACGTGTTCAACTTAAATTTTTAAAGCATATACTGAAAGTAAAGCGTTTGACACAAAAGTATATGGTCTATGGGGAAACTGGGTGTACGCCCCTTTATGTATACGTTGAAGAACGGAAAATTGCTTTTTGGTCAAGGATCTGTAACCCTGGTATAGGTAGTCTACCTACTGTTATTAAGTTATCGTCAATAGTATATCAAAGTGTTTTAGGAAGCTGTACGCTGTTAAATGAAAATAATTTTCAAAGAAGGTACCCATGGTTATACAATACAAAACGTATTTTATTAAATGTGACATGTTTAATGTTTGGCACGATCACTCATTTCATAATGGCAACTGGCTCAAATTGGCAGTATGCGTTAAATTTAGGGATTTATTTATAATTGAATGTTTCTATATATGAAACATCCATTTGGTCTTATAAATATTATACTGAACATTATAAACCCTACTTTCGTATCAGGTAAAGCTACTTTCGATCCCAGTCTGCATACTGCATTGTTGCATGTCGGAAATAAACTTCCACTGTATAGTCTCTCATTATATTTTTTTGTAGTGACGGTGGTCATTTTCGGTAAATACTCTATCAAAGTAATTGTTTACATGGATTTCCAACGGATCACTCTTAATATATTTATTTATCAATAATTATCTAAGCTATTTTCTAAGCGGGTAAAATTAGTTTCGCCCCGCAGTTAGCATGGATTTACTTTATAGCAGGAAATCATAGGTTTCAAGTTTGAAGTGATTTCTGGCTAATCCTACATTCAATTATTTCAATGATAGGTAGATTCATAATATAAACCAGGGTCCGTATATACGGACCCTGTATAAACAAAATTATATAAACAAAATTATCCTATTTTCTATTTTCGTACCAGGTAAAACTGTTTTCGCTGCCGGTTTGCATGGCATTTGTAATAGTAGAAAAAATCCGTTTCATGATCGTCGTCATTTTTGGTAAATATTACCTCTAAATTCAATCATTTACGTGATGGACTGACTTTTTAAAGCAATTAACACACAATTGAACTCAAAGAATCCTATTTTCGTATAAAAAATTATATTTTTTGCGAAAATAGCTAAATTTCGGTTTTCAGATACACCGGTAATTTACAAACTAAAACCCAAAATGAAATTTGTAGAAGGTTGTCAGTAATTGAAGACAAAAGATAGATCTTATTTTTTATCACTAATTTTTTATTAACACTACGTAATATTTTGTTCGAATTTTTATTTCGTTGTCCTATATTTTATTAGAACACGATTAGAGATTATACAAATGAAGTCAAAACGAAAGAAACGTTCCGAAACGTGCAATCTCTGAAAAGAATACAACACAAACAATAACACTGATAGAGCCAGTGACAGCATGTAAGGCAAACAGTTATGGCAAGCTGCAACTTTATATTGTCTTTACTCATATCTCAGAAAAAAATCCTAAACTAAAATGTGGGAAAACAACTCTCCCAGAAATTCAAAATTCAAACCGAATTCAACTCCACTGGCGTTATCATCTTCACCAATGGCCACAAGACAACGAACAGGATTGAGAAGTTCTTTACAGACAAGTAGAAATGGTATATCTGAAAAGACTAGTGTAGCTAACAAAAATGTGTTGGCAGGAGCAGGTCCCCTGTTGTCGACACCATTTATGCCACAGATAAAACGAGCGCTTGGCTTGGAACCAAACATACAGACAAAGTATTGGTAAGCATTACAGTTTTCCATGTTAATATACAAAATGAGTGGTACATCACGCAGCTAAATGAACACTTGTATTGCCAATCAATAAACTTGTGCCAGTTAAAAAGTTTCACCATAATTTAAATTACGTGAACATTTATCAAAGTTGAAGCAATTTTCCAGGGCTCTCGTTTGGCAAAATTTGGGGCCGAATATCGGCCCCATTCCCCCCTTAAAAAAGTTTGTTTTTTCCCCCCGTGTTGCCCAAAAATTCCCCCTCAAAAAAAAAAATTATTTGAGAGCCGATACCGGGTACCGTAACCGGCGTTTAGTACTACCGCGGTCCGTTTTGGACAGTTTATAGTGTCAGCGTAGTATTTCCGGTGCAAAATGTCGCACAATTCCTGGTCGTATCGGAAAAAATTGACAGTAAAAAGTGGATATGATATTTGATAGTGTTTTTTCTTTACATTTTTGATATGACGAAAATTCCCCTTTCAAAGAAAATTATTTGAAAATCATGCAAAATTCCCCCCTGATATGGACCCTGGCCCCAGTCTCAAAAGGCTTACGAGAGCCCTGTTTTTAAGGACAAAAGACTTCGGATGTGATTCTTTTTTAAAAATAATTTATCGTCCTCTTAATTTCAAAACCTTTGATTTAGGCTCAGTGAGGCCTGTAATTTGGCAATGAAACTTTAAATCTGAAACATGTAGAATCTAGAATTTGGCAACATTTATGGAATTGCAGAAAGGTCTTAAATCATGTAGATGCTTAGCAGGGCTAGCACTGGCCCATGTTTCCTTTGAGCCATTTTTTCCATGTGGCGCTGTTTGCTTAGCACACAGAAAATATTCTTTCTTTAAAAGTTGTAGCCAATTCAATTTCTTTTTAGCCAATTTAACCTTTTTGTAGCCAATATTGGCATTTGCTAATGCCAGAGCTAGCCCTGCGTAGTTACTGTTTAATTAAAATTATCACTCTGTGGCTTGTATCAAAAATGATATTGTTTCATATATAATTTTAGTGACCGTAGACGACATAGTTTTGGTATTGGGGTAAATCCTGCATCACCGACTGTACAGGCAGGGTCACTCCCACACGTGAAGCTAACCAAAACAAGGAGGTTGTCACTGTCAGAAAGAAATTCCTCGATGTTGAACAAGTCAAGTACAGTGAAAATTGCTCCACCTGTTGTTGGAAAAGTTGCCAGTCCAAGGTATGCCATTTTCAAATCTAATTATGTATTTAATGAAAGACATAAAAGCAAAGCAGAATGAAATTTAGAAACTATTATTTCTCCTTGCCACCTTGGAGGAGCTACTATGCAGACCATTCTGAAGAAAACTTACAATACCATTCCTTTTAATTTTGACTGAATATCTCTTTAAATACACTATTCATGTTTTGCTGTACAACTTTGTATTGTCATTATGAGGGGCTCAGGCTAGCAGTATTGAATTGTTATGGCCCTCTCAGTGTTCCCACTCAGTATTTTTTTCAAGGGTATACTTACCCCCTGGACACAAAAAGAAGGGGTAAATCTCGATTTTTGGGGGTATGAATATTATATGATAGTCAAGTGGCGACCGTTTAAAATTTTTACAACCTGCGGCAACCACTCGTTATAAAACCGTTTCGGGTACTTTTTCCGACTTTTAACACTACTCGTAGTTGTTTCAGTACTTGTGGATGGTAACTCTTCACTTTGTTGTTGGGCATCATTTGTTTTATTCGCCGTGAAGCAAAACACAATGGTTTGTCTGCATCCGTTTTGCAGACGAAGCCCGGATCATTAGATTGGTCACCCTTTTTGAAGTGCTAATATTAATTCCCAGAGCATTCAAATATGAAACCCGTCTACATTTCATGACGTCAACGGTATATCACCAGCAGCTATGCCGACCGATTGGCAGAGAAAGTAGAATTTCCATGATCTATTTTTAGAACATACTGAGGGATTCCAGCTGAACCTATTCGTCCTCGGCATTTTCGTACGCGCGCGATCTCGCACGTGGTGAAAATTATTTGTGCGATATTCATTTTTTTTGCGTGATTTACGTAATAATTTACGAGAGTGGGAACACTGCCTCTTTAGTGATTTAACCTTTGCATGCTTGATTACTTCTCTTTGGTATAAAATATTCAAAAAATTGATTGGCAAAAGCAGAGCATCATAAATTGTAGAAATGAATGTTTTTCTGGAAAATGTTTGCTTTTAAGTTGACCTGATCATGATGAATCTTTTGTAGCTTGTATCATATGAGATGTAACACGTCTATACATGAGGACAGAACTACCCCAGACACATACGCTGTTATATCAGCTTTAAAAGAAAGAAGGTAATGCAATAAAAACATCTTTCACCATGTAAAAAGTATTAAATCCTTGCTGAGGACTGAGTTAAATATTTGAACTTTGACCTGATTAGTTAGCCTTCAAGGTGCCATGGTGTAGGGGCAGAGTATCAGACTCCTAACCGGAGGTTGTGGGTTTGAATCTTGGCAATGACTTTTGACAGTGACCTCCACAATTCTTTCTTTCCACACAAGTACTGTTCAGAACTCCAGGACGCAGTCACTATGAATAGGTTTAATCTTTTATAATGCTGAATAAAGCATCAAGCCATAGCTTAAAAGCATATTGAACTATTACACTAGACAATTATAAGTAAATTAACCTCAAGGTTAAAATATGTAACTGATTTGCTTTGCAGGAAAAGATCTATAAATGCATTTGAAGACCACACAGAGCCATCTATGCAACAAGCTAAAAGAAGGTAACCTTCATATCAAAGCAGTCAATATTGTTGAAATTTATTAGTAGAAAATTTAATCCAGTAATTCAAAGAGATGTATGGTGAAACAAATTTTTCATGTTTCCAGCTTGGAAGTTGGGTGATGTCTGCATGACAAAATTTGTGTGATTTATATCAGAGGCAGACCTATTTGCAAATTTTATATTCACGAAAGGATTATTCTCTAGAAGTAAATCTATATGAAATGAATCTTTCGCAAGATTTTTAAATTAGTGAAGTGGGAAATTTGCAAATAAAAAATCAAATTTTTTTTTCTAAGTGTTCTTCATCCTCATAGTGGTCTTTATTTGACTAGCCTATTTTTTTCAATCTGATATTTTTATAGTTGTCAAACTTTCGTGGAAGAAAGCACCCATCCAAAAACTATCTCGCTGGCTTCAACGTTGAATTAATAAGACTGAGTCTTTACCTCAGGTGTGAATGTAATTTTCATTTTGCGGTTGGTTTGTTTTAACGGGTATAATTGTATATTTCAGGCGACAGGAGAGCCAACATTCTAACGCATCTACTTCCTCTATGCCCTCAATGCCAGAAAACTTCCCTGATCTTACAAGTGCGGATTTCAGAATGAGGCTTGATACACCAGGCTTGAAACGGCCGTCAAGGTATATATTTTCTCTTTGTGACAAAAAGTCTTACAAAGTCAATTTTATCTCTGCGTCTGCATCTATTCATTCTACGGCATTTCTCCGACACAGACACAAAAACATCATGTCAAACCACAGTACACATTGAATTGATTGTATGAAAAGGCATAAGTTGCAGTATTATTTTCATAATCGAAAGAATGTGGGTTAAATAAGAACAAAGAAAACTACATTAAGAGAAGGCAGAAACCTCAAAACAAATCTTTCTTGACTTCTATTTTGAATGCACACAATTTGAACGACTTGACTTTGCATATCACTAAGGGAATGCAACTTCTCTGTTGTCTGTCTTTTATACTTTTAGCAGGAGGCACATATGTTCCCTGAAACACCTACATACTAAATATTTATTGATTTACTGTTAATTACAGGCCAAGTCAGGAAGATATTGAAGAATGGGACAATGAGAACGTTTCAAAGAGACATCATGCCGAGGCTAGAAATAACTCGATCCTAAGCAGTCTCAGTTCCAGTCAGAGATTTATTGAAAATGAGGTTAGTTGTTGTTGTTGCTGTATGAGTTTAACACCCGTTCAAACCATATTTTGGTCATTTTAACAGGCGTACAGTTTACCTATCATTCCTGGGAAAAACCAGTACTAGACTCCTATCCTCCGTAAGAAACTGCCAACTTTCTCACATAAAGAGACATGATCGGTAGCAGGGCTCGAACCCATGAGCCTCGATCTATGAGAGGTTGCAGTCAAGTCAGCGACTCTAGCCATTCGACCACCGAGGCAGGGATTTGTTGTTAAATAGTGGCAGTGTTCATATATCCCATTGTCTGGATCAAAAATTAATTTCATAACTTTTATGGTTTTATATATGTATGTAAAATGGAATGCCTATTTTGTGCTCGATGGAGGCATTTACATGGTCACACAGAATTGTTACTTATGTTTGAATATTTGTATTTTTTCCTTTGACTAGATTTTATTATGGAACGTCCTTTCTTTTATGGCAGAATATACATGTGATTGATTTTTCCATGCAGGAGCATTTTGCTGTTAAAGTTTTTTGCCAGAAAGCAAGGGTTGTAATTATAACTTACTATGTGAAATGTCTATTTAGAAATCAAAGAGAAAAGCAGAGTCCAGTTTCCATGAGAAAGAAAATAGCGGTTATATCTCAAAGGCACAGAAGAGAGAACCTCCAAAGTTGACACACTTAGATATTCCATACAGTGTTGAGAATACCACAAAGTAAGTTTGTTATTCTACAACTGCATTTAAATTTGATTTATGTAAGACGGCACATTCTCAATAATGAGTCAGAGTGAATTCACTGAATCGTAGTTGTTGTAGGAGTTATACGCCCATTTGAAACAGTATTGTTGGTCACTTCAACAGGCAGGCAGTTTACCTAACCATCTTTACTAGAAGGAAGCAGTACCAGACTCCTATCCTCTGTAAGAAACTGCCCACTGTTTGTCTCATGACCCTCTATCTACAGCGATTTCAAGTCGGCGACTCCTAACCACTTGACCACGAAGGCGGATCTCAAATTTTAGTTTTGCTACAGTTGAACCTTAAATTACTTGAAGATTACGTAAAAACTTAAAATGATAAAGGAGACTGCTTTTTCCTCAGCCTGAAACCAAGCCCCCCACCTCACCCCCACCCCTTATGCTCTGAACAAAAATTGTTATTTTGTTGTAATTGTTGAAGAGTTAGTTGTACTTTTATTCTTACATATATTTGAACTGTAGGACCCCGTCAGCTCCGGTCATGGTAAAGACTCCACAGATGACCAATGGTCACTCTTCACCCATCACACAGAAAGAAGTAGATACAGAGAAGGTATGAGAAGTTAGATTTTCTGCAATTACCATCGTTCTGGAGTAACAGTTCACTATAGTGACCTAATTATTATAGAAGAAAAGCTGTGAAGCGAGTGCATTTTCAAGATTTTTCAGCAGCAAATCCATGTTGTTTTTTTGTCTATAAGTCAGTAGTAGTTTTTTGTATAAATTTTCAAATTTTGCTCCAGAACAATTATATTGCTAAGTAACATATTCAGACATTAATATGGTAGGAAATTGCAACTGATGAAGCTGAGATTGGTTCCATATATTAAAGTCCCAGGGTTACTTTGAATTTACTGATATATGAAATTGAATTTTACAGATAGAATAATCATAGAACCTTGTTTTATTCACACTGAGACAATTTCTTTCATATTAGAGTTGTTTCTTAAGGAAAAAGAGTTGCCAGAATACCTGTATTTATAATATGTATTTACTGATTTAAAGAGCAAAGTTAGGAATGTTTTGTATACAAATGAAAGTCATTGCTACCAGTAAGAGCTATTTTTTTGTGTTTTTTTTTCATTCTACAAAGAAGTCTGAAGCATCAAGTGGCCCTGTGTTACGAAAGATGCCAACCATGAAGAAGACGGCGAGTATTTATTCTGGACTGGGATCTCCTGCAAGTTTTAAAAAGGTATTACTTAGAATTGTAACATAACGATGTATTTAGACTGCAATGTTGGGCAAATTATTTGTGCATTTGTCAACTTGAAACTGATGTTTACTATAGCACATCTCAATTACATGTAAATAAACGTTTTTATGTTAAGATTTGATTCTCCATCAACGTACCAAGTTTGAAGAAATTATCCTACTAGGAAATTTTTTGCCCTATATACATAGTAGGAAAAGGTAGCAAACACTTTTAACTTTAACTACATTGCTGTAAAGTCAGGGTGTTACAGAACCAGCTATGACTCTAAGTTAACAATGGCCTTAACAATATTCTCACACCTTTCCAGGCACAGTATGCTAATGTAGTGGCTACATTGGATGACTATGATGCAGACAAGGAAGCAGAGAAACAGAGAGTTCAACAAATGCTGAATGACTTAGATGAATCATTCGTGAAGAAAGAAGGTATGGTCCTATTTTAAATAAAATTAAAGTTTTATTCAGAAGATAAATTTATTCTCACTTGGAGAAAGAGTTCTTACAACTCTAATTAATCTCTCTTAACAATCACACTTTATAATCATGCAGAATTCCCCAAACTGTGACTTTACACCAGGATTTTAGTGTCCCCTTCAGCTAATTATCACTTAAGTTTTCCCTGAATTGAGGGGCTAGGGCACCTTCCTCAAACTTGGAACAAATGCCATGACTGTATTTGTTCTCCTTTCAGCAAAATCAGAGGCTACTGTAACAAGTACCTCAACATCACTTACAACAACAGTGTCTGTTTCTACGGCAACATCTTCAGTGTCAACAGCAACAACTTTAAGCTCCTCCATAACTTTGGACACGTCAAAAACGTTATCAGCTCTTGAAAAACTCTCCAAGTCGCCAGTACAAGAGACAGGAGGTATGTTGATATTGCTGTCTGTAGATCGTACATGTATGGTTCTCCAATTTGTATTTAAATTGAAGCATCAATGAGCGATTTTATAAACAGTATGTTGAACTAATCTTGTTATTTAATATACATTTCAATGTCTGCTGTAAGTTACTATTTGAGGCAAAATCTGCTTCAAGTCATATCTGTATATTGTAAATTTGAACCAGTTTTTTAATTTTTTTGCTGAATACTTACCGGTATTAATATTCAAATTTTTCTGCCTTGTTTGATCACTGAAGATAGAAAGTACTTTCCGGGTCTACCTTGTGCCTTTATTCCGTGCTGCTGAGTTTCTAGTTGTACCAAATACAACTGCAGTGAATGTTTGAATCCCAAAATATTTGCAGATATTGCAAATCCACAAAAGTTTGTTCAAATGAACATCTTTACATAGATAGCTCTCAAAGAAAACATAGCTGTATTTATTTAAACAACATCAAGTATTAAATGCAGCAAAACTATTACCCCTGAAAGTATAACTCAACAGTCAAAGCTTGGCTGTGGTGGTCTCAAATGTTCGTGTTACCATCTTTAAGACTGTTACTAAGGGAAGAAACTTTGCAAAATTACTGAAATGTGGGATGATGAGGGTCTCCCTTGGGTTTGAACTTTGTTTCATCAAAGGGACAATATTTTTTGTGGGGAGGGGATGTGTTAATACTGCTATGAGGTCCTTGTATGACTTCAGTTCACATTCTATGTTTTATATTTCACATTTAGGTCTGACTACAAGTGCCACAGCTACACGACCCAACGTGTCATTCAAGCCACTGTTTGGTATGCCCAGTTCTACACCAAGTACTGGTAAGTTTGTGTCAAAATGCTCTCTAAGTCAGACAGTTTTCATCTGATCTTCACCAAACTTGCTGAACATGTTTGTGGGTATAATGTCTGGGCCAAGTTAAATAACCAGCCAAATTGCCCTAGGCACTTACGGATTATGGCCCTTTAATTATCCAAAAATTGGCCAAACAAGGCATAAATCAAACAGTTTTCATCTGATTTTCTCCTAAAATATTTGTTGGCATAATGTCTAGGCCAAGTTTGATTACACGGCACTTTTGGATTATGGCCCTTGAATTATCAAGAAATGGTGAAATTAGCCTTGTCAGCTCTGTAGTTCAAACAGGTTTTACACAACCTATGAACTACCAGATACTGAGTTATACCTCCCTGATGAGCATATTTTGTGACAGTTTAGCACTCTTTGTTCTATCTGTAACTCTGTCCATCTGTCCGTCACACACTTTTGTCGGGAGCTTAAGTTCAAAACTATTTTTTTAGAACTAGAGACTTTGTTGCAACTTCACATAATATAGCGGACATTGAGAGGAAGTGCATTGTAGAAGAGCCATGGCTCTACCCTGTCTTGTCTTTGGATTATTCTCCTTTTGTAATTCTTATGTCCATGGCACAACTCTGAATTTATTCAAACTGCATACAAATGAAGAAGTGCTGTGGTCAAGAACAATAACTCTACCATGTCTAATTTTTAATTCCTTCCCTTGTTACATGTTACAATGCTAGTCCAGAGTATAAGTCCAAAATTGTTCAAGATATTTAGTTAGTATTTCACACAAGCAATATTTTTGTGCTCCCTCTTCAAGGGTGAGAGGGTTTATTAAAACTCAATGACTTATTCATGCTGCATATAAACACTGTTGTGCAAAAACTTGTTAAGTGAATTTTAGTTAGGTGATGTTTGTATTTGGGGGAGCAACCATCATTTCCAACAGTCCTTTTTCAGTCTGATTCAGGTTTGAAGGTTTTGATTTGAAATTGCAGGAGTCAGTGCCCCGACTGGTTTACAGACTTCAACAAGTTTGACTGGATCTTCTGTTAGTGCAGGTGGCTTCAGTTTGAGTACCAGTCAGCCAGCAGTTTCTACTGGTACACAGTCTATTTCTTCTGCTTCACCTGCTGGAGGGTTTTCCTTTACTCTTCCTAAAAGTACACCATCAACAGGAGGGTTACTAGCTTCAACTGGAGGTACTTTTCTATCAGTCATAATTTGGTACCGAAAATTTAATGAAGTTAAATTATTTGTTTTCGATACTATAGATCGCACACTATGATATAACTAGTACTGGTGACAATCAGCAGCCATATAGAGCGACTTAAAGCGGCATACTTATAACCCAATGCATATTGAAATGATTGAAAACTATATCATATGTAATATGTTAACAGAAAGAGTCTTTCCCAAATCTAAAAGATCCAAGTAAGAATAGAAGAAGTTACAGGTATAATAGCTGAAATAGGACTTATTGTAGTGCTATTAAACCTTCACTTTAAAGTTGGTTTTAATTTTGGTGTGGGTAACGATTTATTATAAAAGGATGCTATATCTGCATTTTGTGCAGAAACAAGACATTTCTGGTTATATGTTCTTGAAAAATACTTATATAAATTTTATTACTTTATGTATGGTTAGTTCATTATCAATGCTTTGCTAAAGCAATCTACTAGATGTAGGGAATGCCTCTTTAAACAACAGTCGCAGCAGCTTGTATTGCATGACACTGAAATCGGTAACCATGGCAACCACATGTCATTGTTATGATACTGATTTGTGGAGTTAAAACGGAATATTAAGGGTTTGTTCAACTTACTTAATTACTGATGATTGTCTGGCTATTGTAGGGGTTGATACAACACCATCAGCAGCATCTGGTCAAGCAAAACCAAGTTCTGCTATTGGTGGCTTCAGCTTTGGAAGACCTGCATTGGGTGTTATTGCTTCCACAGGGGCTGCGTCAACAGGAACTGCGTCCACAGGGGTTGGAGGAGGGTTCAGTTTTGCTGCAGGAACATCTACTGCAGTCACAACACCTGTATCAGCAGTAACAACAACAACACCTCAAGTGGGATTAGTGTTTGGTTCTGTTGCATCAACTCAAGCTCCAGCTCCAGCACCTGGTGGTTTTAGTTTCGGTAATGCTACAGCAGCCCAAGCTTTAACAACAAGTGCTGCCCCAGCACCATTTTCATTGGGCACACAGCCAGCACCAGCAAGTTCAGCAGGGTTTCCCTTAGGTGGTTTAGGGAACACAGCGTCTTCAGCTGGAGGTGTTTTAGGAAGTACAGCAGCTTTTACTGCGGGTGGTTTAGGAAGTACAGCGGCTTTTACTGCGGGTGGTTTGGGAAGTACAGCGGCTTCCACTGGGGGATTCTCCTTTGGTGGGCAAGCTTCCACAGCTGCAACCACGGTAGCAAGTTCACAGTTTGGGACAGTGACCACTGCATCGGCACCAGCCTTCAACTTCGGTGCTGCTGCTAGCACTGGTAATAGCTAGATGAATTTTTATATTTACATTCATACTTTAAAGCTAGCTTTTAAGTAAGCTTAACAAATAAATAAAAATTCTGCTTCTCAAGAAATACTGGTGGTGAAGGATAGGTGGTTATGACTTAGATTTAAACCTGTTCTCTGCTTGTTGAAGACAAGAACATTTGTTTTAAAATGAATAATTTTGGAAAACACAGTTGAAAAATAAGATTCAAAGGAATGATAAAATAATCTTTACTTAAGAGCACAGTGCATTTAGAGTAATATGTGTATTATTCTTATGTTGATATTTAAATACTGTAAAACAATTTAATTTCGCGACACCGAAATTTCGCGATTTTTGTCTAATTTTGACGTTTTTATTAATTCGCGTATTTTTGAATTCGCGAAGTTCAACATCCTGAAAATCGGAAGTGACGTCTTCATTGGATAACCTTGGTTTTTAACGTAGTATATATGTGCGTCGTATAAATTAACCCAAAGCCGAAATTGCCGTTCCCTGTAAAAAAATGTATAATCCTACGTGTATGTTTGTTTGTTAAATTAATCCCTCGTATTGCATATCACTCGCCTGACATGCGCAAACTGTAACAGGTTTGTAATTGATTGATTAAAGCTCATGTAAGCCAACAACCAAAGATGGGCAAACAAATTTTAATTCACACGATTTACAAGTTATTGTCAAACAAACAAAGAGATCAGCTTGTGAAAACCTTATTGACACCTGTCATCCGTAATTGCTTTAACACGTCTGTGTTAATAGACGCTTAGACAATGATCAATTTACAACCTGCCAAGTTGTTTATTTACGTTTTCGGACATGGGACTCACAAAATGCTCGGTCATATGGCAATCGCCAAGCACCGACGGTAAACAACCACACTCAGTCAGAGGACTCACAAAACGAATTGGGAGTTAAGGGGTGAGATATCTACTTTACATACGGCAAGGTACGGTCAGTAAACTTCATAACATACAAAAGGTACGTTTGTAAGTACCACAAATTCGGATGAAATTTAATTCGGATAAGGAATTTTTCACGACATTCTTGAATTCGCGAGGTACTGAAATCGCGAATATTAGCGAAAATTAAACGATCGCGAATAAAACCTGTTTTACAGTACATGTACTTGTTTTACAAGCAACAGAATATTTTGTTGTATAGAATTATAACGATTTTCTACAAAATACAATTTTTTTATTTTTTTACTAGCTGCGTCAGGGATATTCGGTGCAAGCTCAGGAACAACGTCAGCACCTGCTGCGGGATTTGCATTTGGAGCAAAACCAGCAACAACACCAGCATCATCTGTATTTGGAACCCCAGCAGCAGCTGTAACACAAAATTCCTTTGGGGCCTCAGTGTCAACTTCAGCGACTCCATTTGGCGCCCCTGCAGCAAGCTCAGCTGTAACATTCAACTTCGGTGCAGCAAAAACAACTGCGTCTGCTTTACCGTTTGCTTTCAATACGGGGACCACAGCTTCCTCCACAGGGAGTGCTGCATTCCCCACAGGACAAACAACTGGTTCTACTCCAGCTGCAACTGGTATGTTCCAGTTTGGAGGAACTTCTACAACATCAGCTCCCGTATTTGGTAAATATTGTTAAGGTCGTAGACCCCTAATGGGCACCAATTCAAATCATTATAGGCTTAATATTTTCTAATCTGTATCATTTCCAGGTTTTAAAAACAAATTTTAAAAGAAATTTAACATGTAAAAACTAAGGTATAGGAATTTGAATAACCCTACCCCCACTTTGGAATTATTTATAAAATGACATCACACGAGAGATAAGAAAATGTTTTTCATTTATTTTTCAATAATTTGGTATGATTTGGTATCGGAGTAACAAGAACTATATTTTCTTTCAGAAATTATACACCATTTACTAGAGTATCAACAAGTTTGATAAACTTATATGAAATAATCGGATAGTATTACAATTTTCATGTACTTTTTTGGCAATGTTCAATTCTGAACATCAAAGTTTTTAAGAAAAATCAACATTTTCTAGAAATGGGTCATGACTTTTTGTATATTTATGATTATCTATAACATTTTGGGAACAGCATGCCAAAAATTCACAATGTTTTACCGTCTCTTTATAAAATAGAGTTCGAAAATCTCCATCAGCAATTTTAGATGTGTCTGCAAGTAATAAAATCTTCAAATAAGCTAATACTTATGTGTAAAAAAATATTAAATTTCTTTTTAGTCTAAAAACAATATGAACATATGAAGAAAAACGCAAATTAATGAAACCAAAGATGAAAAAGTAAAAAAAAAATTTGATTCTGGCTGGATTCGAACCTACGCCCCCAAAAACCTCAAAAAGATCTTCAGTCCAGTGCTTAACAACATAGGCTAGAGCATTAAAATTGAAGAGTTTCAAGTGGAGGTTTTTATTAGGAGTCTACTACCTTAAGAGTTTTTTTAGACCTCGTATAATTACATAATTATTAGATATTGAAAGAAAAAATATTTTACTAATTTAAATGTCTCGCCAGGGTAAGCTTTTCTGGTGGATGATTGTCCGTCGTACATCGTCCGTCGTCTGTCAACATTTTGATTCAAATAACATCTCCTCTGAAACCACTAGGCCAATGTTGATGAAACTATGCAGGGATTTTCCTGCCAAAATTGTTCAAAGAATTAAATTACATCCAGAACTCTGGTTGCTATGGCAACAAATAGGAAAAACTTTAAAAATCTTCTTCTCTGAAACCACAAGGCCTAGAACTTAGATGTTTGGCATGTTGCATTTTCTAGTGGACCTCTGCCAAGATTGTTCAAATTATGACCCGTTGGTCAAAATTGACCCCGGGCAGTTGGTCACTTAGTTTTGCATAGGCTTATATAGGAAAAACTTTAAAAATCTTCTCTGAAACCACAAGGCCTAGAGCTTAGATATTGTGCATGTGGCATTGGCTAGTGGACCTCTACCAAGATTGTTCAAATTATGACCCCTGGATCAAAATTGACCTTGCCCGAGGGGTCACTTAGTTTTACATAGGCTTATATAGGAAAAACTTTAAAAATCTTCTTCTCTGAAACCACAAGGCCTAGAGCTTAGATATTTGGCATGTAGCATTGGCCTTTCCTGGGTGGGGGGGGGGGGGGGGATTTGTTTTACAAAGATATATATAGGAAAACCTATTTGGTATATAACATTGTCTAGTGATCTTCCGCCAGGTAAGTGGACTTGTACCAAGGTGAGCAATATAGGGCCAATTTGGCCCTCTTGTTTAATATTGAAGCAAAAAAAAACGTATCAGTTTGCGACAGGAGACAAGCCAAGTGTTCTAAGCTGACATATTCTGATATTTAGTGAATTCCTAGCAGCCCAGGGCTACAACTCCTGATAACGCAGTAAACATAATTAATAAGAAAGATAAATCATCTTGTAATGATCGTTTTAATGATAATACATAACAATAAATGAAGTATATAATCAAGGTATGATTTCTAGATTTGACTGCTTATTCCTTTCTCAGACAAGTGCTAGACAGGTGTAATTATAACCTAAAATATTGTAACTTACTGTAATGTATTTTCATGCAATTTTATCAGCAGGAACAATTGTATTTTTTTTTTGCAGGTGCCACATCCACTCAGTCAGGGAGTGTGTTTGGTACAGCAGGTCAAACACCAGCATTTGGAAGTAGTCAGCCTCCGGCATATGGAACTAATCCCACACCTGCTTTTGGGTCAACCAATCAAGCAACAGTAGGGTTTGGTTCAGCCAATCAAACAACAGCAGGATTTGGAAGTAGTCAGCTACCAGCATATGGAGCTAATCAAACACCTGCTTTTGGGTCAACCAATCAAACAACAGCAGGGTTTGGTTCAGCCAATCAAACAACAGCAGGATTTGGGTCAACCAATCAAACAGCACTAGGATTTGGTTCAGCCAATCCTACACCAGCCTTTGGAACAGCCAATCAAACACCAGCCTTTGGAACAGCCAATCAAACACCAGCATTTGGATCAGCCAGTCAAACACCAGCATTTGGTTCAACCAGTCAAGCACCAGCATTTGGTGCACAAAATCAAGTACCAGCATTTGGTGCTGGCAACCAGGCACCAGCTTTTGGCTCAGCAAAACCCGCTTTTGGTTCAGCCACGCCTACTTTTGGTGCAGCTACTAATCAGCAGACTAGCAATCCAGTGTTTGGAGCCACAACTACCAGTGCTGGTGGGTCAGTGTTTGGAAATACAGGAAACACGGGGACAGGATTTGCAAAATCACATTCATCGCCTGCATTCTCAACAAATCAAGACAATGCAGCAAATACAGGTAAGGCCTAAAAAAAGTATGTTTCCTGTAACCCTACTGTCCCTGCTTTTTTACCCCCACCCCAATTATTTTTATAACCCTGTAAAAAAGTAACATGAAGAAAATTTCTGTATCACAGATTTTGGTGTGTTGTCTGTGTTCAAGAAACATTTTTTTTGTTTACATAATGTTCAGCCCATCACCTAAATAATTAAATTTGTAGATTATTTGCCAGAAATGACTGGATTAAGTATTTTAAAATTAAAATGCAAGCAAAAAATGCAATGTAGTTAGATATGGCACTAATTTTCAGATTCTTGCTTGATGGAGAAAATGCAGATTTTGTCATGGTGATAGTTTTTTCCACTATTTTCTAGGTACATTCAACTTTGGTGGAACCGCACCTAATGTGAACCCATTTGGTCAGACGACTCCAGCAAAGCAGACTGGTGCAGCATTTGGCCAGGTTGGCCGTGACACCACACCGAAAGCACAGACTGGTGCAGCGTTTCAGTTCGGACAGACAAATAACAACAGTGCAGCCAAGGGTTTTAATTTCAGTGGTTCAGCTGCACCTTCAGCTACATCTGGTACAGGAGGATTTAACTTTAATAGTGAGTAATTTATACCCACTTCATCATGATTGCATAATATTGTGAACCTACTTCACTCTTACCCCGCTGCTCCCAAAATTCCGAACCCCTAAAAATCCGTTCACCTTAAAAATCTGGGTTTTTTTTCTTGGCCCTATTTCTCTCCATTAACATTAATATCAAAATGTCCTCAAAAGTCTGGTCCCTCAGTTTTCTGAATCCCAGCCTATAATTTTTGTCCAAATATGACATTGAGTATTAATATGACTCTCAATAATCCAGTCGCTGTCTGGTGTGCCGTCAGATGAGCCAGTCATGATCTGCACTGTTAATTATTCAGTTCTTAAAGTTTTCAAGACATCCAATTTACATTTAATGGCACTGTTCAAATTGACTGATGTACAAGTCTATTTTTAGAAATTTTGCAGGGTAAGGGCTAAGTTTGTGCTTGCTTAAATTTTGCTGCATTTTCGGAAGAGATTTTTTTTGTGAATTTCAGTAACCAATGATGCTTGTTGTGAAGAGCAAAATTTAATTTGCACAAAATTTATTAGGTCTACAGCAGTTTTAGTTTTACGTGTTGTGATTCTGTTCAACAGTATTTATATAGATCTTTTGCATGTAAGAGTTATTCATAAAATGATTTGAAAAATTCAAGATCCAATTTCTTGTGCTTGTTTTAATCGCAACATAAATTCAGTTAACTGAAAGGAAAGCACAAGTTATCAATGGTAGCCATTTAAGTGACAATGTTGACTGGAACCTGAAGACTGGTTGAGAAATCACTCAAAGCTGGGAATCTAACTGTGGTCATCAGTTGCGTTGTGCTACCTTCAAAGTCACTGATTGTCCTTTATGTTGTGTATAAGGTGACACTGCATTCCTTTCCTTTGATTAGATGTAGCCATATAGACGGGGAATTGAAGCTTTAGTTATTGTTACATTTAAGATTTACGACAGGACTGTAAATTGAGTAATATTAGAGATGATTTAATTTTTCGCTATTTTTGTGAATTTCCCATTTCGCTAATTTAAATATCTTGCAAAGATTCATTTCACAAAGACTTGCTAGTAGAGAGTTCTCCTTTTACTAAAAAAAACTTCACTAAAAAGTCTGCTCACAAATCTCGAAAATGTCCGTCATGCTAAAATTACTTAGTTTACAGTATATTTGTTTAAACTATAAATTGTAAGCTTGTGTTGTTTTTAGTGGCAGGAGCCAGTGCTATATCCGGGTTTAACTTCGGGGCCACAGGTACAGTATACATAGAGCTGATCTAGATATTTCTTTATATTGGGAACATGTATAATGCAGTGTACATGTATATGCAAACATGGCATGCTTGGTGTAACCAGTGTAATATATGTAAAGCACATGTAGTTTTTTTTGCCACCTATTTTCTTTTGCACAGAATAGAATTTTTTAATGTGTTACAGGATGAATAAGTTAATACCACAAAATTAAGATCGTGCTGAGAACTTTCAGTGAAAATCTGTTTTGATGTTCAGGGCTAGATAGGTAGAGAAGTTTTTCACAAATAGCAGATGTCAATAACTACAGTGAAGCTGTAATTTTAAAAGTAAGGCAGTCATTGGGCTAAAGATCTATTCTTGTTTGTTTTTGGTCAAATGCTATCCAGGGAAGCATAATTTATGAAGTTAGTAATTTTTTTTTTTTTACAAACGTTTCCTGTAAATCATGAAATGTTTGCAAGAACTTTATTTTTGCATTTGTTCACAAGTGCACTCATTTGTGAATTCATCTTTGTGCTAATTTAAAATTCAAAACATATGGGATGGCTTGCTCCCTATTTAATGGTCTTGAAAATTTACTCAGAATTAACAGTTCTTTATGTCTCCTTTACAGTACATTGATGCTCACATTTCAATTCTTCAGACTTTATACTAATTATACCCCCAAAACGAAGTTTAGGGGGGTATATAGGAGTCACCCGGTGGTTGGTCGGTTGGGAGGGCGGTCTGTTGCATTTTCCTGGTCCGGAGCATAACTTGAAAACTACTACCGGTAGTTGGAATTCAGTATTACTTCATACAATGGTCAAACACATTGAGAGGAAGTGCAGTGCACAAGAAGAGTTATTACCCTTTGTTACTTTTCCTTGTCCGGAGCACAACTTGAAAACTACTAGTTGGAATTCAATACAATTTCATACAATAATCAAGCACAATCAGAGGAAGTGCAGTGTACAAGAACCATAACTCTATCTTGAGTATTTACTGAGTTATTGCCCTTTGTTACTTTTCCTTGTCCAGAGCATAACTTGAAAACTACTATTTGGAATTCAATACAATTTCATACAATGTTCAAGCACAATCAGAGGAAGTGCAGTGTACAAGAACCATAACTCTACCTTGAGTATTTACTGAGTTATTGCCCTTTGTTACTTTTCTTTGTCCAGAGCACACCGGTAACTTGAAAACTACTAGTTTGAATTCAATACAACCTCATACAACAGTCAAGTACATTGAGAGGAAGTGCAGTGCACAGGAACCATAACTCTATCTTGACTAATTACAGAGTTATTGCCCTTTGTTACTTTTCCTTGTCCAGAGCATAACTTGTAAACTACTAGTTGGAATTCAATACAACTTCCTACAATGGTCAAGCACAATGAGAGGAAGTGCAGTGCACAAGAACCATAACTCCATCTTGACCAATTACAGAGTTATTGCCCTTTGTTCCTTTTCCTTGTCCGGAGCATTATTCGAAAACTACTAGTTGGAATTCAATACAACTTCATGCAATGGTCAAGCACAATGAGAGGAAGTGCAGTGCACAAGAACCATAACTCCATCTTGACTAATTACAGAGTTATTGCCCTTTGTTACTTTTGCTTGTCCGGAGCATAATTCGAAAACTATTGGTTGGAATTTAATACAACTTCATACAATGGTCAAGTACATTGAGAGAAAGTGCAGTGTACAAGAACCATGACTCTATCTTGACAAATTACAGAGTTATTGCCAAGAAAAATATCTCTCTTTAGTTTGTTTGCAAGGTATTCTGTTACTACGAACTTCCTCAGTTTATAAAGCAGTCTTTTTGGGGTATTAATCACATTTAGTGATAGCTCTAGTTTATCTTAGCTTGATTGTGAAGAAAGCTTGAACTTATCGAGTCACTCTCAAGTCCGTTTTCTGGAAGAACCAGTACTAGTGTCATATGAGGAAGTATGGTGGGGCTTGAACCTGCAACCTCCGGGATGAGCGGCAGACACTTTAACCTCTACACCACTGCTCCCCTTAAAGACTGATTATAAACTATTCTGCTTTGAGTTTCTTAACAGGTGTGTCACTGCGATGCATGTATTCTGCATTTGCTGTATCAGAGTGGACTTGTATCTATATCTTTACATTATTTACTCACTGTATCATTTTGGAAGGTACTTTCTAAGAAAAATTAGTTACTATAATAATGGTGGAAGTTTGTAAAATCTTGGGTATCTGAACAAACTCGTCTTGTGCCAACTACCTGTGTCTTGTTATGTTAACCCATTTGTGCCTAGCTACTATTGAAATACAGCTTTTCAAACAGCCACTCTTTGAAGCAGTCGACGAATACAGTGCCGTCTGATCAGGATAATTTATTCACACAGTTCTGCAAAACACCCCATTTAAAGAAATAGATTTACCCAAATTGGAAGTCAGAAGATCCCATTTTATTTTATGGTTTTCGGTGGTTTATGGAAATATAACGGTGAATTATATCCCGGTAAACTCACTAGCCACTCAGTGAAAATTATCAAAATCTGTTACCCGGATTGACGTCAAAAAGTATACTGAGCGTAATGAATGCCGGAAACCATACGACGATGACGTCGTTAGAATGATGTCATGCTTGCAATGCTTTCTGGTGACATTTCCCACAATTTTCAACATTTTATTGAAATAAACTCAACAAAAGTAGAGTTTGAGACATAAAATAAACAGAAAAATTGTTGGTATCTAATAGTATATAATATCATGATAATTTCACTCGTGTACACCAAAAGTAGTTATTTTCACTTGTGGCTGCGCCACTTGTGAAAATATCACTTTTGGTGCCCACTCGGTGAAATTATAACATGATATTACACCAAAACCAACAATTATCCTCTATATAAAATTCTAGGTTACAAAGGGGTTAATGTACACTAAATGGATTTTTTAATTATTTCTTTTTGCATCAATTGAAACAACCTCAAAAAGTCAAATATGTTAATAATTATATGTTATAAGGGAAGTAGCATTGGGTATAATGTGTTTTTAATGATAAATTTTCATCAGTAAAATGTAATGATTTATTCTTAATCTTGTATTGACATGATATATTTAGTAATAGCATTTATATGCAAAAATGACTGGGGTGTGTGGAAAATTTGTCACATTTTTCCCCAGCTGATTATAGCGTCCTAGGGCCATCACATTTACAGTAGACTAGCAACTGTAGTTTGTATAAATATATACTCAAAACTTGTTAACTGCTTTAATTATGTACCGTTTGGGAAAAGTAAAAGGATATACTTGTTATTTTGATATTTGCGACTGTATAATTATGGTTTTTAACATGTTTAATGGTTGAAAATATTTTTTATCCCCCCGCCAAAGGCTAAGGGGATATTAGAAATGGTCTTCATCCGTCCGTGCGTCCGTCCCAATTTTGTCCGGAGCATAACTCCAAAAGTACTTGAGCGATTTTCTTCAAACTTCATACACTGACAGAGCACATTGGGAGGAAGTGCAGTGTGCAAGAACAATAACTCTACCTTGCCTACTTTTAGAGTTATTCCCCTTTTATCAGATTTACTTGAAAAACTTTGTCCGGAGCATAACTTCAAAAGTACTTGAGGGATTTTCTTCAAACTTAATACACTGACATAGCACATTGGTAGGAAGTGCAGTGTGCAAGAACAATAACTCTACCTTCCTACTTTTAGAGTTATTCCCCTTTATCAGATTTACTTTAAAAGTTTTGTCCAGAGCATAACTCCAAAAGTACTTGAGGGATTTACTTCAAACTTAATACACTGACATAGCACATTGGGAGGAAGTGCAGTGTGCAAGAACAATAACTCTACCTTGCCTACTTTAAGAGTTATTCCCCTTTATCAGATTTACTTGTCCAGGCGTAACTCCAAAAGTACTTGAGGGATTTTCTTCAAACTTAATACACTGACAGAGCACATTGGTAGGAAGTGCAGTGTGCAAGAACAATAACTCTACCTTGCCTACTTTTAGAGTTATTCCCCTTTATCAGATTTACTTTAAAAGTTTTGTCCAGAGCATAACTCCAAAAGTACTTGAGGGATTTACTTCAAACTTAATACACTGACAGAGCACATTGGGAGGAAGTGCAGTGTGCAAGAACAATAACTTTACCTTGCCTACTTTTAGAGTTATTCCCCTTTATCAGATTTACTTGTCCGAAGCATAACTCCAAAAGTACTTGAGGGATTTTCTTCAAACTTAATACACTGACAGAGCACATTGGTAGGAAGTGCAGTGTGCAAGAACAATAACTCTACCTTGCCTACTTTTAGAGTTATTCCCCTTTATCAGATTTACTTTAAAAGTTTTGTCCAGAGCATAACTCCAAAAGTACTTGAGGGATTTACTTCAAACTTAATACACTGACAGAGCACATTGGTAGGATGTGCAGTGTGCAAGAACAATAACTCTACCTTGCCTACTTTTAGAGTTATTCCCCTTTATCAGATTTACTTGTCCGAAGCATAACTCCAAAAGTACTTGAGAGATTTTCTTCAAACTTAATACACTGACCTACGATGTGCAGTGTGCAAGAACAATAACTCTACCTTGCCTACTTTTAGAGTTATTCCCCCTTATCAGATTTACTTGTCCGAAGCGTAACTCCAAAAGTACTTGAGGGATATTCTTCAAACTTAATACACTGACAAAGCACATTGGTAGGAAGTGCAGTGCGCAAGAACAATAACTCTACCTTGCCTACTTTTAGAGTTATTCCCCTTTATCAGATTTACTTGTCCGAAGCATAACTCCAAAAGTACTTGAGGGATTTACTTCAAACTTAATACACTGACATAGCACATTGGTAGGAAGTGCAGTGTGTAAGAACAATAACTCTACCTTGCCTACTTTTAGAGTTATTCCCCTTTATCAGGTTTACTTGAAAAAAAATTCGGAGCATAACTCCAAAAGTACTTGAGAGATTTTCTTCAAACTTAATACACTGACATAGCACATTGGTAGGAAGTGCAGTGTGCAAGAACAATAACTCTACCTTGCCTACTTTTAGTCAAATAGAAAAATATCATACCTATACTGATAATGAACATTAATATAATTTTGCAAACCTTCTCTTCATTGCCTTATTCTTTTTCCACTTACTTGAAAACTGTACTCAGCATGGCCATAACTATACGGCTTTTTAAGGATTTTCTCTCACCAAGTAAAATGCACGAAAGTACAACCTTCAGGTAACTTCTTCCTGGCGGGGGGATTAACCATGTGTAACATGGCTCTTGTTAAACTTGTTTTGAGCATATTTTGAAGATGATTGGATTAGTCAATGGATAAGAAAACAGACTCAAGATCACATAAAGCAAAGATGAGCGCCTATGACTTACTTTAAAAATTCGTAAATCTTAGTAAAAATAAAATGAAAAAAAGATAACTAGTAACTAAAATATCTTCCATTGAGTATGTGGACTATAATAGCACTGATGTAAAGATGCTGAGTCTTGAACCCTTACTATGCTAGGGGCAAGTGGAATGGCTTTTGCGTCTAGTGCAGATCATGATCAGCCAGAGGTCTGCGCAATCCTCTCATGATCTTCAGTGGTGGCTATTCAGCCAATAAAGTTTCACTGAACACCTCTGTAAGCAATAAATGGAATGGCCCAAACTGAAACGTGGACGAGTCCAGTTTAGAATATAGCATGTATCAGTAAATAATCATGTAAAAGTGATGGCCCTAT
>JAFMSR010000004.1:7530031-7542579 GCA_022818135.1 Saxidomus purpurata
CAAATAACAACAGTGCAGCCAAGGGTTTTAATTTCAGTGGTTCAGCTGCACCTTCAGCTACATCTGGTACAGGAGGATTTAACTTTAATAGTGAGTAATTTATACCCATCCCCATCATGATTGCATAATATTGTGAACCTACTTCACTCTTACCCTGCTGGCAGGAAATTCTTGTGCCATAGCTGCCAGTGCAGATCATGATCAGCCTGCACATCAATGTACAGTAGACTCCTAATATTCCGAACCCCTAAAAATCTGGTCACCTTAAAAATCTGTTGTTTTTTTTCTCGGCCCTATTTCTCTAGATTTATATTAAAATTTGCCAAAAAATCTGATCCCTAAGTTTTCTGAATCACGGCCTATAGTTTTTGTCCAAATATGACATTGAGTATTAATATGACTCTCAGTAATCCAGTCACTGTAAGATGTGCCGTCAGATGAGCCAGTCATGATCTGCACTGTTAACTATTCAGTTATTAAATTTTTCATGAGCATCTGGTTGAACATTTAATGGCACTGTCAATATTGACTGATGTACAAGTCTATTTTTAGAAAATTTGCAGGGTAAGGGCTAAGTTTGTGCTTGCTTAAATTTTGCTGCATTTTCGGAAGAGATTTTTTTTGTGAATTTCAGTAACCAATGATGCTTATTGTGAAGAGCAAAATTTAATTTGCACAAAATTTATTAGGTCTACAGCAGTTTTAGTTTTACGTGTTGTGATTCTGTTCAACAGTATTTATATAGATCTTTTGCATGTAAGAGTTATTCATAAAATGATTCGAAAAATTCAAGATCCAATTTCTTGTGCTTGTTTTAATCACAACATAAATTCACTTAACTGAAAGAAAAGCACAAATTATAAATGGTAGCCATTTAAGTGACAATTTTGCCTGGAACCAAAGACTGGTTGAGAAATCAGTCAAAGCTGGGAATCTAACTGTGGTCATCAGTCTTGTTGTGCTACCTTCAAAGTCACTGATTGTCCTGTATGTTGTGTATAAGGTGACACTGCATTCCTTTCCTTTGATTAGATGCAGCCATATAGACGGGGAATTGAAGCTTTAGTTATTGTTACATGTAAGATTTACGACAGGACTGTAAATTGAGTTATATTAGAGATGATTTAATTTTTCGCTATTTTTGTGAATTTCCCACTTTGCTAACTTAAAGGGTACCGAAAGTCAGAAAACTCGACAGCGAAATTCAAACGAGCCTGTCATTTTATTTCATTTCCAAAAATGCGTTTGAATGTGGTCAACTGCGTTTTAATGATTTATTCAATTTTTCATTGAAATTGCGTGATTTCCATCTGGTTTAAGGACGCCGCCATTGATAGCTTTAAAGCCTTATTGCGCCTGCGCCAAGTAACCAGATGTGACGTAACACTGCGCTGTCTAAATTACGGAAGTACATCGAGGTCTTTCACGCACCTGCTAACTGGATGTCGGCCGTTTTGAGGCAAACCATTTCATATAATACATTGTACATTTTTACTTATTACAATGTCTTAGCGATGTTTATGTCAGGTTTTTCTTAAAAAAATATCTTGAAAATGATTGTTTAATGACGTTCGGTGAAATATCATGCATGACAAGACAGAAATGCATTTTACCTGGGACGAATAAATACTATCAAAATATTATTGCTCCAGATTTTACATTCGGCTTTTGTGAAATGATCTATATATTTTAATCATTTTCTTTAAGTTTCTAATATTACGATTAAGAATTTAAATATTTCACACTTATGCCATCTTCATATAGATTTTCCCAAGTGCACAACTTTTCTCGTATAACTAAATCATGCCGAAACACATCATTTTACGAGAATGTTAGGATGAAACTACTGTAACGAAACGTATTTTATTACAGGACCATATGCTATTATTTAAGACACAGATTTGTTTTTTTAGACCTAGATTCTAGTCTATATAAAGGGCTGGCATTTATATTAAAAATAGTTTCCAAAAATCATGTTGTTACAGTAAATGTGCAAAAGATAATATAGAAGATACTTACATGTTGCGGAACACTGAAAGCTGATCTTCTTTAAATTCCTTAAAATCAAATTTTCGCTTTCAATAAAATCAAAACACAAACAATATCTCATTTTGACAACGTTGCCATGGAAAATAATTAGCGTGGTTCTAACCATTGAAGGAATTTGATTGGATATAGCCCACGGGCATATTTCACAACAAAAGATGCGATATGATTTGTTGTTAATTGGCGACCCCCTGTCAACAATCTAACTGGTCACACATTATTGCATATTGCACACTGGTCAATTGCATTTGATAATTACACAACAAAATGCAGAGTGCCCAATTTAAATTATGCAACATTTTTGGATGTGCACGATCGAGGTAATTTACATATGAATTTATCACTGTGATTAAAACTAACCATATATTTAATGAATGATAGGCCGATATAAAGTTTATACATATACATTATTTGTCACTAACCTTCGAGTAACATTTATAATGTATGATCAAGTTTGCATAAAAATATTATTTAGTCATCTAACATAAATATGCCTTAGTAAAAAAAACATTTCAGCAAATGAAAGTTTCCAGCATCCCTACAAATGTTCAGAAAATATACCATTTTTGCTGTTGATGACAAAAATTCTGTACTCTGATGAAACGTTTTTCTATGAAATGGCATACCCGGATAAAAATGAAGTATACGCACAGTTGTGCTAGGGGGGTTCCCCCGGAAAAAATGAAATCTAACATTGCATCTGGTGCATTCTAGGGGCACTTTTAGCACGTGCAGAAAACACCAACAAGATATAACCACATGTAAATTTATTGCATCACATGTATCAAAATTGACTCGGTACAACTTGAAAAAAAAGAGAACAATCAATATCAATATGAAGCGATAATATATAAATGATTTTAACACGATCATCTATATTTTGTCCCCATGTAACAAAGAGGGATCTGGTGTGTATTTAGATTGCATAAATTCCTCTACAGAGTGCAGTTCTTACTCGGGTTCAAAATTATACGGTACAAGTCCGTGATCATCAATTATAAAATATGTGTTTTACTTGCAAATGCTGCACAGATACTTTTGACGTAAATTGAAATTAATCTTCGCACTTTGTCTCATTTGTTTATAAGTAACGGGTGAAAATTGCGCTGCAATTATCGGTCCTTAAAAAATCTAATTATGTAGGATCGAAAGGAATTTGTCGTGAAAACTGTGAAAGGCCATCAATGGTAAAGAAGCTCGTAATAGATAATAAAAGTTTTTTTTTTGTTATGGATCAACTGAAAATTTCAATTATATACTATCAGCAATCAAAAGAAAAAGGTAGCGGTCGCTGGTCTCCGAAACTGATCAGCGCAGTGTGACGTCACACATAGTGGGTCACGTGACTCTATAAAGCAAATATGGCGGATTACATTGAGCGACCGACCGGCTAAAAATTGACGTTTTAAATCAAGTATATCAAAATTAATATCGCATTAATTTTGATTGCAAATAAGCGATTCTGTATTAAATTGTACGGACTACAACATGGGAATAAATTTTTTTTTGACTTTCGGTTCCCTTTAAATGTCTTGCAAAGATTCATTTCACATAGATTGACTGTTGGAGAATTTTCCTTTTACTTAATAGTAAATAAATCTTCTCACAAATCTTGAAAATGTCCGTCATGCTAAAATTACTTAGTTTACAGTATATTTGTTTAAACTATAAATCGTAAGCTTGTGTTGTTTTTAGTGGCAGGAGCCGGTACTATACCTGCGTTTAACTTCGGGGCCACAGGTATGGTATACATAGGGCTGATCTAGATATTTCTTTATATTGGGAACATGTATAATGCAGTGTACATGTATATGCAAACATGGCATGCTTGGTGTAACCAGTGTAATATATGTAAAGCACATGTAGTTATTTTGCCACCTATTTTCTTTTGCACAGAATAGAATTTTTTTAATGTGTTACAGGATGATTAAGTTAATACCACAAAATTAAGATAGTGCTGAGAACTTTCAGTGAAAATCTGTTTTGATGTTCAGGGCTAGATAGGTAGAGAAGTTTTTCATAAATGGCAGATGTCAATAACTACAGTGAAGCTGTAATTTAAAAAGTAAGGCAGTCATTGGGCTAAAGATCTATTCTTGTTTGTTTTTGGCCAAATGCTATCCAGGGAAGCATAATTTATGAAGTTAGTAATTTTTTTTTTTACAAACGTTTCCTGTAAATCATGAAGTATTTGCAAGAACTTTATTTTTGCATTTGTTCGCAAGTGCACTCATTTGTGAATTCATCTTTGTGCTAATTTAAAATTCAAAACATATGGGATGGCTTGCTCCCTATTCAATGGTCTTGAAAATTGACTCAGAATTAACAGATCTTTATGTCTCCTTTACCCTACATTGATGCTCACATTTCAATTCTTCAGACTTTATACTAATTTATCTTAGCTTGATTGTGAAGAAAGCTTGAAGCTTATCGAGTCACTCTCAAGTTTGTTTCCTGGAAGAACCAGTACTTGTGTCATATCAGGAAGTATGGTGGGGCTCGAACCTGCAACCTCCGGGATGAGCGGCAGACACCTTAACCTCTACACCACTGCTCCCCTTAAAGACTGATTATAAACTTTTCTGCTTTGAGTTTCTTAACAGGCGTGTCAATGCGATGCATGTATTCTGCATTTGCTGTATCAGAGTGGACTTGTATCTATATCTTTACATTATTTACTCACTGTATCATTTTGGCAGGTACTTTCTAAGAAAAATTAGTTACTATAATAATGGTGGAAGTTTGTAAAATCTTGGGTATCTGAACAAACTTGTCTTGTGCCAACTACCTGTGTCTTGTTATGTTAACCCATTTGTGCCTAGCTACTATTGAAATATAGCTTTTCAAACAGCCACTCTTTGAAGCAGACAACGAATACAATGCCGTCTGATCAGGATAATTTATTCAAACAGTTCTGCAAAACACCCCCATTTAAAGAAATAGATTTACCCAAATTGGAAGTCAGAAGATACCATTTTATTTTATGTTTTTCGGTGGTTTATGGAAATATAACGGTGAATTATATCCCGGTAAACTCACTAGCCACTCAGTGAAAATTATCAAATACTGTTACCTGGATTCACGTCAAAAAGTATACCGAGCATAACGTTAAAATGACATCATGTTTGCAACGCTTTCTGGTGACATTTCCCGCAATTTTCAACATTTTATTGAAATAAACTCAACAATAGTAGAGTTTGAGACACAAAATAAACAGAAAAATTGTTGGTATCTATATAATATCACGATTATTTCACTCGTGGACACCAAAAGTAGTAATTTTCACTTGTGGCTGTGCCACTCATGAAAATATCACTTTTGGTGCCCACTCGGTGAAATTATAACATGATATTACACCAAAACCAACAATTATCCTCTATATAAAATTGTGGCTTTTAAAGGGGTTAATGTACACTAGATGGATTTTTTCATTATTTCTTTTTGCATCAATTGAAATAGATATGTAAATAATTATATGTTATAAGGGAAGTAGCATTGGGTATAATGTGTTTTTAATGATAAATTTTCATCAGTAAAATGTAATGATTTATTCTTAATCTTGTATTGACATGATATATTTAGTAATAGCATTAATATGCAAAAATGACTAGGGTTTGTGGAAAATTAGTTACATTTTTCCCTTGCTGATTATAGCGTCCTAGGGCCATCACATTTACAGTAGGCTAGCATCTGTAGTTTGTATAAATATATACTAAAAACTTGCAATTACTGCTTTATTTTTGTACCATTCGGGAAAAGTAAAAGGATATATTTGTTAATTTAATATTTGCGACTGTATATATGGTTTTTAATGGTTGAAAATATTTTTAAACTTGTTTTGAGCATATTTTGAGGATGATTGGATTAGTCAATGGGTAAGAAAACAGACTCAAGATCATATAAAGCAAAGATGAGCGCCTATGACTTACTTTAAAAATTCGTAAATCTTAGTAAAAATAAAATGAAAAAAAGATAACTGGTAACTAAAATATCTTTCATTGAGTATGTGGACTATAATAGCACTGATGTGAAGATGCTGAGTCTTGAACCCTTACTATGCTAGGGGCAAGTGGTATGGCTTTTGCGCCTAGTGCAGATCATGATCAGCCAGAGGTCTGCGCAATCCTCTCATGATCTTCAGTGGTGGCTATTCAGTCAATAAAGTTTCAATGAACACCCCTGTAAGCAATAAATGGTATGGCCCAAACTGAAACATGGACGAGTCCATTTTAGAATATAGCATGTATCAGTAAATAATCATGTAAAAGTGATGGCCCTATTACTTAGTATAGGTTGATATTTATACTAGACTTCATTAAACAGAGTGGTGGTCAGTCTGTAATTCTGTACCACCTGAACTTACTACTGTGTGCAAGTTATGTAGTACTCATGCAGTGTTTCTTCCTAGTAGCATATATTCACTGTTTGCTTTTTGCCAACATCTGCACTTATTATAATTTCTAACGCAGTTATTGACGTAACGTAATTTCTGATTGGTTGCGTTTCCTAAATTTGCGACTATAAAATAATGTATATATAGTGGCAAAATTGAAACCGCGTTTTAATTATCCCATTTTAACACACAATTAGTTTATTTACTGTACAGTTTTAAAGATAGACAAGTTCATTTTAGAACTTTCGCAGGGTAGAGGTTACAGATTTTAGTGCCAGTCCAATTACTAGAAATAGAAAATCCTTTTGTTGAAGTAGTTTGTTTGACTTGTGGTATATCGGTATTTGGCAATTTGCCAAGTATTGTATTCTTTGTGAGAATAATGTGGCAAACTTGTGTGTTTCAGGTGCTGCACCTACAGCCACCCCAAACTTTGGAGCCGCAGGATCAACTCCAGGTGCATTCTCCGTCGGTGCAGGTTCAGTACAACGTCCTCCAAGAGCTACAGTACGTGGAAGAACCCGGCGAACTGTTAGGAAATAGTAGACTTTTAATTTCATGAGAGAATGATAGCAACTGAATAAATGCCAAAGTGTAACTGTGTATATGCAATATGTAACTCTGTACAGAAACAATAACCTGTTTTCTCAAAGTTTGAAAATTGTGTAGTATATTTTTACAAGTGCAATTCAGTGTTGATGTTAACAGTTGTACATAGTCGAATCAGTGTATGCTATTTTACATTATATTATGTACAAAAACATCTTCTGTTCTTTAATCCTCGACAGTCATGTTTATATAAATAAGAATGTATTGTACAGCGTGGTGGTTTTAGGGAGATGACAAACAGAGTACCTGAACTTTTTTCTGTTGCTTTTGCTTCTGTTTGTTTATTTACGCAAGGTTTGATTTAACTTTTAGCATGCTGGTGAAAAATGACTTCGGCCTATGCGAAAAGTGATGAAGTTCACCGTCGGCTTGCATGCCCCTGTAGTCTGATCGCGATCGTCAATGTTCAGTTTGTAAATTTTTAAGATGTACCCTTCTGAATTATCAATGGCTCTGTCCAAAATGAAAAATGCACAAGTACAGTTTAAAAATTTAACAGGGGGAGTGCTAAAAGATATTTATACAGATTTTCTGAGACATTATGATACATGTAATTATTTTGTACAGAATGAACAAAATCAGTGTAGCACGATTAGTCCTAGATATAGGAAAATGCTTTGAAAGAAATTTTACATTGACTAGATAAAAATGAAAGAAATAAAATGTAAAGTTGTTATGATAGAAATGAAAGAGATCAGTTTGATAATGTTTGCTACATGGCAACTGTTTTCCTAGATGCTGAGACTGCAAATCAGATAATGTGCCTGATTAACTAATTTTTTGCTCTTTTTCACGAATTCCCAACTTTTAGTGACATAGATTTTTAATTACAGAATTCTCCTTTCTGTGTTTAAAATTCATGGCAAAGGTCCCGTCAGCTTCCAAACTATGAAACATTTATCATGCAAAAATTACCATCTAGGAAGATTTAGTACCTTTAGCTCACCATGTGATTGCCTGATATTATGCCAGCTTGTCTCTCTATCCATATTTAACATTTCACCAGAACTCATCATGAAAGATGGTGAAAAATGTCTTGATAAAATTTTGGTTCATTCTATAACTAGGTAAGATTATAGAACCGTGCCAGTATTTAAGACTATTTAAGGTTTTGTACCCAGTTGTCTTTAAAGCTGGCTAGAAAATGTTTCTCTTGATGAATCCTTCCAAGTTCAAAAACTGGGTTACGCGGGATCAAAATCTAGCTCACCATTTCAATAATAGAAAAACTTTTTCAACACTCCAGAGATCACATTTAGTACTCTATCATATAGCGTTTTTATATTAAATAGAAAATGAAAAAAATTTGGCCCAGAAATTTTATTCCTTGTATGCCATATTTCACTATATCCAGGGTCATTATGTAATATACGGACCCTGCTATATCTGAAGTTGTTAGATCCGGAGGTTAGTCTATTGTGTTTTGCATCTCTGACCTGTCTGGTGTTACTGGTTTTGTATTTATATGCTGTGTTTTGCAGAATAACTGAACCATTGAACGATATTAACAATTGAATTGTATAATTTATTTGAGACTAATCTTGGACCTATTATATATTGGTCTGAATGATGTACAACAAAAAATGTGAATAAAGATGAAATGTTCTAAAGATTTATTCTGTTGCTATATGCACCCAGACAAAAGAAGTAGTAGCCTTTAGTTTTACATGGATCTTTTTGTATTGTGATACTTTGAACTGAGCAGGATTCCCTATGATTTATATATGATTTGCACCAATTTTGCACAAAATTATTAAACGTTGCCATTTTAGATATTTTTATCCCCCCCCCTCTCCAAAAAGAAATGTTGCCAAACGTGTGATTTCATCACATTTGGCGAATGACAGAGGGAACCCAGACTGAGTGTCGTGAGGTTTAGCCAGTTTGATCCTCGGGGACTATCTGCTCCCGTTTTGATGATGTGCAGTAAAATATTTTGACTTCAGACTCTCCCCTGGTAAGGCTAATTACAATGAGGTGTAGCTGATACTGGTGTGAAAGTAGGTCAGTATTTGTATTGGCTGTACGAGGAGAGTTCGAAATGTATTGTGCTGTCACGCAATATCCAGGAGGAATTTTGCATCGTATTTAAAGACGATCGCTACAGTTTCATCATTTTTTTCAAGCTGTGAGAATTTTATGAAATTTTGTTCGTTTTTGGGGTAATACCTGCCAAGTCAGAATATAAAATCAAAAAAGTACCCCGAAAACAGTGAAAATGAACCCTATCTTATGTTTATCAATAATAAAACTCTAAATTTGGCAAATCACTATTATTTATCCCCCCGCCGAAGGCGAAGGGGATATTAGAAATGCTCTTCGTCCGTCCGTCCGTGCGTCCGTCCCAATTTTGTCCGGAGCATAACTCCAAAAGTACTTGAGGGATTTACTTCAAACTTAATACACTGACATAGCACATTGGTAGGAAGTGCAGTGTGCAAGAACAATAACTCTACCTTGCCTACTTTTAGAGTTATTCCCCTTTATCAGATTTACTTGTCCGAAGCATAACTCCAAAAGTACTTGAGGGATTTTCTTCAAACTTAATACACTGACATAGCACATTGGTAGGAAGTGCAGTGTGCAAGAACAATAACTCTACCTTGCCTACTTTTAGAGTTATTCCCCTTTATCAGATTTACTTGTCCGAGGCATAACTCCAAAAGTACTTGAGGGATTTTCTTCAAACTTAATACACTGACATAGCACATTGGTAGGAAGTGAAGTTTGCGAGAACAATAACTCTACCTTGCCTACTTTTAGAGTTATTCCCCTTTATCAGATTTACTTTAAAAGTTTTGTCCAGAGCATAACTCCAAAAGTACTTGAGGGATTTTCTTCAAACTTAATACACTGACATAGCACATTGGTAGGAAGTGCAGTGTGTAAGAACAATAACTCTACCTTGCCTACTTTGAGAGTTATTCCCCTTTATCAGATTTACTTGAAAAACTTTGTCCGGAGCATAACTCCAAAAGTACTTGAGGGATTTTCTTCAAACTTAATACACTGACATAGCACATTGGTAGGAAGTGCAGTGTGCAAGAACAATAACTCTACCTTGTCTACTTTTAGTCAAATAGAAAAATATCATACCTATACTGATAATGAACATTAATATAATTTTGCAAACCTTCTCTTCATTGCCTTATTCTTTTTCCACTTACTTGAAAACTGTACTCAGCATGACCATAACTATACGGCTTTTTAAGGATTTCCTCTCACCAAGTAAAATGTATGAAAGTACAACCTTCAGGTAACTTTTTCCTGGCGGGGGGATTAACCATGTGTAACATGGCTCTTGTTTTTTATTTAAAATGTTAAGCAATTGATCCTTTTTCACGAAACTACATGAATTGAGATTTTAAAATGTATTCAAACTGAAAAAAAACAAAACAAAACAAAGAAACTGGTTTCTGTAAAAAAATACGTAAAATTTGTAGTCAGTTGTCAAAAGTTTTTTTACTTTATGTTCAAGCAATGAGAATTTCTTATTTTTTGCAGAAGAATTGTTCAAACATCATTTTATTGAAAACTTAATTAAAAAAAGATAGGTCACCAGCCTTTTTATAGAGAAAAATGAGCTGTTGTCGGGTGTTGCCACTGACGTAATACAGAAAGCTAAATGAAACTAAGTAGACAAATTGTGCATAGTAAAACACATACAAATGATATGTAACAAAAATGTATTCTTCTGAAATCATTTAACACAGTTTAAACGTCAACCTTTGCTAAACACTGACTTTTTTCGGTGCTTTTAAAGGGAGGTAATAAATTTTCTTGATATACTGATTTTTTTGCTATAGTTATATTTCTTGCATACCAGATGGGGATATCTGCAGTTTTTATCAGTGCTGGAAAATCTCATCTTGCACTCCCCCATGTAAGACGACTCGCGTGAATTACTTGTAACGTAACGTTATAAACTATGTGACGTCACTTTCCCAAACACAGCATCTGAATAACGTTTGTTTTTATGTTAAAATGCATCATTTCGATAAGTTTGTATTTAAATATCTATTATAAAGTGCAAGATGGTATTCAAGAATCGTTCCCGCCAAAACAGTTACCCTCAGTGACGGATATTTCCATCTGAACCACGTGCTCATGTAAGAAAGTATTAGTATTAAATATGTTTTAGTGATATAATTGCTCAAAATAATCCTTTTTATGTTTCTTTTTTAAAAAGTAATTGTTAGTGACATTTAATTAAACAACGTTAAAATATAAAAGTATTTGTTATATAGCCAAGAATTAAACTGTAGCAGGGTCCGTAAAATACGGACCCTGACTGTAGCGATCGGTGTTTTGTGAGACAGTTTGTAGATGGAAAAGAAATTTAATCCTGGGGCAGGGGTCGCCGAAGACAGAAACGGGTGAAAAAAATGTGTCCAAATTAAGAGGAATTCTTCAAAATGGTGCTAGAAATACAGATACTGCACACATTGTGTTTCACTGTGAAGAGTTCATTTTATTCTAAAGAAACCTTACAAGTTAGGAAGATTTCTACTTGGTGACTGACGATTAAAATGGTGCGTATTGAAACCGCCAAAATTATGCTAAGATGTTTCTAAAATATGACGAAAAGCAGTTTGCAAATATTATCGCTGGCGATGAAAAGTGGGTACACTTATTTGAACCCATACGAAAGGCTGGGAACAAAATATGGACCACCAGACAGATAAGGCTAATAATTGCCAAAACGCACTTCAAGTTCAATTATTTGGTGAAGGCATAGCAATGCAGTTGTCAGTATAAAGGGACAAAAATGTGACTGGACAGTATTACCGTTATATGTGGTATTGAAAAAAACCCTACTGAAGTAGAAACATTGCCAAGTTAAGGCTTCAGACATGTTCGACTGTTGCATGACAATGCTTGAGCGCGCACCTCTAACATATTAACATCATTTTTAAAGTCAAAGAAAATTGCTACATGCTATCACATGGTCATTGTTTTCCAGACCAGGCACCAGGCGACTTCTATTGGAATCTGTTGAAAAACGTTCTCTCTGATCGTTTATATTGGTTGCCAACTGCTCTCGGTTCTTTTGTTCACCAAAACCTTCGTACTACACCTAAATCATCATACCTTGCCAATGTCCAGCAATGGATTCACAGACGATAATTGTGCATTTCTATCCAGTTCGAGTAATTTGAGGGTATGAAAGGAAGAAATGTATCGTATCGTATATTAGGGCTTTATCGTTGGTACCGGTTTCCCACATGACCAACGCCCCCAGAAGAGGTCAGTTATTTTAGGTTTCGGAGGATAGTGCAAACTACAGAAAGCGTCCCAATTCCAGAGACACCCCTGATTCCTTAACATACTAGGTGTATAGCACCTGTACATGAGACTGTTAGTAATTTTAGTTGGTCAGCCCCGGGAATCGAACCCACTACCTCGAGATTACAAGTTTCATGCTCTACCGATTGAGCTAAACGGGCTGACTATGAAGTCATGTTTTTATACACACGTATGGACGTATTATGGGAACACA
>JAFMSR010000004.1:7558748-7591159 GCA_022818135.1 Saxidomus purpurata
TAGCAGAATTTTTTTCGCTGACAGCTCCTAATCAGATTGAATCTGTGTTAGATTTAGAATTTTGTTTTACACACTTTTACTGTGCATTTGATGTCTTCCTTCTTTGTGATAAATGATATCATTGCTTTTGCATTGTTAATAAATAATAGAAATGCAAGTACATCAAACTGAAATTGAGTACACACAATCTTTTCAATTATGTTGTTAACACAGTGAAGTTATAAATATGTTTACACACTTTTATTGTGCATATGGTGTCTTCCTATATATGTGATAATCGTTGCTTTTACATTGTTAATACAAAAAAACAAAAATAATATCAAACAGGGAATGCCACGTACCAAAAACGCAGCCTCTCCAAAACGAGCTCCACAGCACCCAGAAGTGCATACCAAAACTTAAAAGTTTAAGTATATTCATATTGAAAACATTAAAACTTTTCATTTTTTATGTTAATATTCTTGTTGAAAATTAAGAAGTTCTATACATGTTTGTAACACATTTTTAACGTGCAAATACCATGTCTTCCTTCATATGTGATAATTATAGCTAACCATAGTAAAAACATTGAGTGCAAAATTAATATACATGTACTCTAAATTCACACTTGTAAGGACATTAAAGTGATACAAATTAATACATTTCTTTGTCATTCTCAAGGGAAAACTGCTGAACAAATCAGCCACATCATGAAATACATCAATCAAAATAATCTGATGATATCGTCTCGGATGTTTCTATTTTCACCTCCTGGATTTGCATTTAGATATGGTGCATTGTCACATTGATCTGCAACTACTAGCTGTGGCTCTGGAATACCTCTATTCACACACATGTTATGTAGTCTCATGCACACAACAACAACTTGACTGCATTTTCCATGTTTAAATTGTAGCACACCACCAGTTCTGTGCAGGCAACTGTAAAAGACATATTATTTTTTAGCTCACCTGGCTACGCCAGGGTGAGCTTTTCTGATCGATGATTGTCCGTCGTCCGTCCGTCGTCCGTCAACATTTTGATTCAAATGACATCTCCTCTGAAACCTCTAGGCCAATGTTGATAAAACTATGCAGGAATGTTCCTTGCATGAAGCTCTACCAAAATTGTTCAAAGAATTCCATTCCATGCAGAACTCTGGTTGCTATGGCAACAAATAGGAAAAACTTTAAAAATCTTCTTCTCTGAAACCACAAGGCCTAGAGCTACGATATTTAGCATGTAGCATTGTCTAGTGGACCTCTACCAAGATTGTTCAAATTATGACCCCCGGGTCAAAATTGACCCCGCGCGGGTGGGCCCTTAGTTTTTGCATAGGAATATATAGGGAAAACTTTAAAAATCTTCTTCTCTGAAACCACAAGGCCTAGAGCTAAGATATTTGGCATGTAGCATTGTCTAGTAGACCTCTACCAATATTGTTCACATTATGACCCCCGGGTCAAAATTGACCCTGCACCGGGGGTCACTTAGTGTTGCATAGGAATATATAGGAAAAACTTAAAAAATCTTCTTCTCTGAAACCACAAGGCCTAGAGCTTAGATATTTGGCATGTAGCATTGGCTAGTGGACCTCTACCAATATTGTTCAAATTATGAGTCCCGGGTCAAAATTGACCCCGCCCCGGGGGTCACTTAGTTTTGCATAGGAATATATAGGAAAAACTTAAAAAATCTTCTTCTCTGAAACCACAAGGCCTAGAGCTTAGATATTTGGCATGTAGCATTGGCTAGTGGACCTCTACCAAGATTGTTCAAATTATGAGCCCCGGATCAAAATTGACCCTGCACCGGGGGTCACTTAGTTTTACATAGGCTTATATAGTAAAAACTTTAAAAAATCTTCTTCTCTGAAACCACAATGCCTAGAGCTTAGATATTTGGCATGTAGCATTGGCTAGTAGACCTCTACCAATATTTTTCAAATTATGACCCCCGGGTCAAAATTGACCCCGCACCGGGGGTCACTTAGTTTTGCATAGGAATATATAGTAAAAACTTAAAAAATCTTCTTCTCTGAAACCACAAGGCCTAGAGCTTAGATATTTGGCATGTGGCATTGCCTAGTAGACCTCTTTAAAGTTTGTTCAAATTATGCCCCTGGGGTCAAAATTGACCTTGCCCGGGGGGGGGGATCATTTGTTTTACAAAGGCGTATATAGGAAAACTTATTTGGTATATAACATTATCTAGTGATCTTCCACCAGGCAAGTGGACTTGTACCAAGGTGAGCGATATAGGGCCATCTTGGCCCTCTTGTTAATATTTGATATCTACAAGCATTCTGTCTGTTAAATGGGTATGTGACAGAAGTAGGATGTAGCAAGGTATGTTTTGTTACAAAGTGGCACAATGTTTGTATAGATATCTATAACTTTAAGAGCACCTTCTGGAAAAGTTCTGTGAAAATCTATTGGAAGATGAACGGTCGAACATTATTTCACTTAGTCACTTAGTTTTACATAGGCTTATATAGGGAAAACTTTAAAAATCTTTTCCTCTGAAACCATAAGGCCTAGAGCTTAGATATTTGGTATGTAGCATTGCCTAGTAGACCTCTTCAAAGTTTGTTCAAATTATGCCTGGGGTCAAAATTGGTTATTTGGTATATAACATTATCTAGTGATCTTCCACCAGGCAAGTGGACTTGTACCAAGGTGAGCGATATAGGGCCATCTTGGCCCTCTTGTTCTATATCTATTTAATTTTAGTTTAAATTAAAAATAATTCACTGAATATTGTATTTCTGCCTTTTCCTCGTTTTTGAGTTTACAAGCAAACAACAAATAATCCTGATTGCAAGACGCTTAAACAAACTCTGTACATAGAGCGCCTACTTCACCCGATTTTCATTCGGATCATTTTCAAGCGTTTCGGGCTTTATCGTATGTTTAACATGGGACTGTTGAACCGTCCAAATATGGAAAAAATACAGGATGTTTTGTACGCACGTGTGTCTAATATGGTAATATATTGTACGGTCACATGTTGCAAATAAACGTTCACGATTGGATAAATAAAAAAGATATAGAATAAGATGCTATATTACTAGAATTGTCCAACAGTTAAACATTAGATTTGTTAAACTGCCTTTGATCGAGTGATTATGGAGGAAAAGTCTGAAAAAAATATCATTAAAAGCATGTATAAAATATCTTAAAGTCTTAACGAAAACGTGACTTCAATATGCCGAAGGCTCTTTCAATGGCCATTTTGCTCCTACAAAGATGCCGGTTGAAATATTCCTCCTGTGGTGTACTGGGGTTCAGCATGGATGTAAGAAGAAAGCTTTTCAAAGGGTAGCCACTATCATCCAGCAGCATCCCAACATCAGTCTGTTCTAGATAATCCTGTAAGATTACAAAATGAAAATCAGTAAATACATAAGAGATTGTTCATCACACAAAAAATCACATACAGTCAAACATGTCTTAAGCAACCACACAGGGTAAACTGACATTGTGGTCTTTTTGACAGATGGTCTCTTCACTAAAATCATATATTACATGGGAGGAATATTAGTTGTATATGACAGGTTGTTGCTTAACTCAATGTAAGGGCAGGGTTGACTGTATATCATTTCAACCGGTCTGTACTTAGGGATACATCAAATCTATGGCAAATTACAGTGACTGCTCTGTAGCTTTGAAGGTTTTGCATAAGATGCACATGTTAACAAAGCAAAGTCTATGAAAACTGTTTTACTTTTTAAACAGAGCCACAATATGGTATAATTGTAGTTTTGCAGTCTGTATGGCACAGTTGATCGAAACAGCATAAGGGGATAACTGTGTCAGAAATAAGTCAAATAAACAAGAGGGCCAAGATGGCCCTTTATCGCTCACCTGCGACTTATGACAATATGTGACAAAACTTCAACTCTAAACTATATATCATTAACACAAACATTCTGTTAGAATGTTTGACCTTGACAAGGCAAAACTTTTAACCAATTTACATGATTAGGCTGTAAATGCCGACTGTATGGCATACACTAGGTTCTTAAAGGTCCCATTGATTGAAAAATTTTCTTTTTAACATTTGAATATTATTCGTCAGCAAATGCAAATTTGATATTTTTTAACGAAAAATACCGAGTGGTTACCTGTCCGTAAGCCGATAAAGTTCTCAAAAAACACACCTGTACGGAAAGTGACGATAATATTTCCGGAAACCTACGAGCGGCAGTTTCGGAATCGCTAGCCTGGAGTGACGTCATACGCAGTACAATCGTCCCCGATAACAGGTACTCTAACAACAACGAAAGCGATAATTTCATCTTATTAGGCATCTTCAGAGAGTAGAGACGAGGAATTTTTGAGCCCGTAACGTATAGAACGAAGTCCGTGTAATGTTATAAAATTATTTGATTAAAGTATAAAAATACAGCAGTTATGTCGAGTTTTTTTATATGCAAATGACACCAACTTCTGTTTCTGTTTGTTTCTATCAAAATGAAATCTATGTTTCATTCTTAAATGAGTAAGAAAAGTACCATGTAAATGTATCGAAACAATCTAAATGTACGCATGCACGTGACTTACAAACTATACAAATATGGACCATATTATTTCCATTGATGATGAAAATGAGAACACAAATGCTCGATCTAATTACAATATCTAAAATGATGAGCTTGATTTTTCATGACACGTTTTCTTGTGGGTAGGTTAAAGAATTAGATTTACATTTGAATTAAGAATGTAAATCAAAATAGTTTACACGATTTGTTGGTTAAAAAACAATTCTGACGCAAATTTATTGGAAACAGGAATACGGTTCCTGTTTGAAAACTCATTATAATTAAAATCACGATATCTACCTAATACATGTCAAATTTCACTTTAAGAAAATTATTTCATTCGAGTACATAAAATGTGTCATCGGCAACCAAAAAGATATACTTTCTGAACATTTATAGGGTTGCTGGAAACTTTCTTTTGCTGAATTGCTTTTTACAAAGTTGTATATATTTATGTTTTTCAAGATTGAAACTTTAAAACATAAATAATGGTTTCATAATTTTATTTGGGCACTTTGCATGTTAATAAACTATATTGTTGTTGTTTTATATTGTTGTGTAATTATCAATTGCAATTGACCAGTGTGCAATATGCAAAAATGTGTGACCAGTTAGATTGCTGGCAGGGGGACGCCAATTAACAACAAATCATATCGCATCCTTTGTTGTGACTTATGCCCTTGGGCTAATTTAACTGTAATTCCTTCAATGGTTAGATCTACGCTAATTATTTACCATGGCAACGTTGTTAAAACGAGATATTGTTAAGGTTTTGAAACTTTTATGGATTACTGGAGAGTTCCGCACCATGTAAGTAAAACTTCTAGTAGAGTAAACTGTTTTATCTATATGCGGCCTTTGTTCTACATTATTTATTTTTAAATGATCTTGAATATAAATGCCAGCTTTTTCATAAAGACTCGATCTTAAAAACATATGTCTTAAATAATATCATAATATTCTGTAATAAAATACATTTTGTAACAAAGGTTTCAACCTAACATCCTCGTATATGATGTAATTCGACATGATTTAAGTTATACAAGTAAAGTTGCACTTGGGAAAATCTAGATTGGAAAAGTTTGTAATAAACAAAGTTTTAAACTTATTCCTAAAGAAAATAATCAAATTGAATAGATCGAGATCATTTTACAAAGGCCGAATTTAAAATACATTTTCTGTCTTTTCTTGTCGTGCATGAGCGACTGAGCGGACTTTCAACGCTTGGACCGTTTCACGCAGTTGCTACTCTAGATTTTTGAAACCTTCGTCATACAGTCACATGAAGTTCGGACCCGAAAAGATATATATGAAACACCCCGGGCCGACCATAAAACATATATAATTCGTATTATATATGCTTGATAGTCGGGCCGGGGTGTTTTATAAGAATGACTTTCCAGGGCCCAAACTTCATGCGACTGCGGTTCGTCCCTATTGTCTTAGTCACTGACTTATTATATTAGAGTCCCAAGGTGTACTGGTGTAGGCTTATTCTCTCACTCCATTTGTTGCTGCATCCACCCAGAACACACCAAGCGCCTCCCATTTACAAAAATAATATAAATAGTAAGTTAATCGTGTTTTTACACGGAGTTTTGTGTGCTCGTTTACTATAATCAATGTAACGGATCTATCTCGAGTACTGCAAGTGACGTCACACGGAAACTTTTCCGATATTTTACGGAAGTCGCCGAGGATCGTAATATTTGCGTTTCGGTGAAATACCGGCCAATTTGTATTAGTGATTTATGTCCCAATAAACACGTTTCTTGTCGAAAATTTCCGCCCAACTGGGTTCATTGCACTTTATTAACAAATGGCTTAAAAAATATTAACAGGTGAAATTTTGAATCAATGGGACCTTTAACCGGGTGACCTGTTTTTGACCTCAGATTACCTATATTCATATTCAACCTAAATTTTATCAAGACAATCATACTGGCAATATCTTTATCCATTTTCAGACAAAATGGGAGACATAATGATTAGTACAGAACTTTCATATGCTCTAAAAAAACACAAGTCATTAGGGCATGGGCATTGTAGTGAGGAATTAGTTTTATCCCAAAGAATATATAAGCAATTCCACAATGGGAAATTGAACTGCAACAGTAAATCCATTTTCTTGTATGATGTGACTGTTTCATAATCTAAGAAGTATACCAGCTATTAAGATGATGAAACTGGAAATATTACCTTCAAACCACAAGAGTTAAATACTGCAGAATCATGCTGCGACCCAGGCCACATGGCAACAAAATCAGTGAATCTACAAAAAAAAACCACTGGATTTACTACAATTATTTAATTCTCTACCTCTATACATTGCTTTGTACTTTTAAACAATGATACTATTTTGTGCACAAAGAAAATGATCTTACTTAATATGTTCTTATTTAAAAGACAAAAACTCAATACATGTATATACATTGGAGGCATTCTTACACTGAAACTAAAGTCTCAAAAGGTATGTTCAAAGCCTTAATGGCAAAGGGAAGGAATATGTACATGTATACTATATAAAGTACTGTAAGAATGAAATATTGAACACATTGTACCTCATATCTACATCACACACAGCCTGGACATTCAGTGCATGAAATCTTTTTCTACACACATATGCAGCTTCATTTTCCGCTGATGCTTGTATTGGAATCAATGTTCCATCTGCTGCCCCTACAAAATAATCAAACAATTTCAAATTGAAACGTATTCACAAATACATGTAAATACAGCACGCATGTAAGATGCAAAATGAAACTATCATTTGTTGCATTTACATGTATAAAAAAAATTATACTCTGAAACCATATTAGAAAAACTGGTGCCACATTTTCTAGTAACATAATTATGAAGTTGATTTATCATATATGGTACAAAATGTATTAAATACCTATTATGTTTGGGATTCTACATCTTCGGTAAAACCTTCTTTTCAATACATTTAAGGCATTTCTGTCTGTTGGAAACCTAAAATACATCCAAACAGCATTCATATGGAATTCATATATTCTTTTACAATGAAATTTACAAAATAACCATTGAAAATGAATACTGTTTAATACAAACTCTTAATACATACCTGCATAACAACTAGTAGAATGAACAAACTCCTTTTGCAACTACATTTCTGTAATGAACAAAAATGATATATGTCATGTATGTATGGATGAAGTTTTGAGAATGTCAAAGCTATTGATTGAACTTCTATTCTAACTGTATACGAGTGCAATAATTAAATTTAGCAAGGTATTAAGTCAAGAATTATCTAACTTAATAGTTTGATATCACTGAAAACTACAGAATTCATTTGTTTCTTACTTGTAATGGTCAGTTTATATTATACTAATTTATCTATTTATTTGTAAAGATTGCGAAACAAGTTTTTACAACTTGTATTAATCCTTCTTAAGGCTCACTTCAGACTGAATCTACATCAAAGCGAGATAGAGCAAGGGTTTACAGTTAATTGATGTGTGTTGCCGAAAGCCGGTACTACCATGTCACTGGTGAGGATTGAACTTGGAACCCTCTGATCCTTTTCTCAAATGCAATTACCACTGTAGCAGTGACATCAAACTTCAGTATATAATATTCTGAAGTATGATGTTACAAATTACAATATACTCCATGTGTATATACATAGTAAAGACTTTTAATAATTGTTTACCTGATGTTTGTTAATCTAACAAACTCGTCTATTGCAACTGCTGCTCGGGCTCACTCTTCAAAGCTGGTAGATCTAGGTCATTTTTGGCTTTAAAAAAGGGGGAATAAGGTGTGTGAATTTTTTAAAATTATTTTATAATGAAAATGCCACCGGCTTTTGGCTAGAATTTCAGAGAATAGAATTAAATGAAGCATTTACAGGCCTCGGAGACTTTCGATAAAAAACATACAATGCTGTGACGGTCTAGTGTTGAGCGCTGAATGTCACTGGATGAGAAAAATGTGCAGTCTGAAGGGGATTTGAACCCGGGAAGATCTATAAACAAATTTCAAAACAACTTTTTCTTAATGTTTCAGCTTTATTCTAGTGACAACAAAGTAAGTTATTTCTTTTGGTGAAGGTGTTGTACTAATCACTGTAATAACATGTATTTACCTTGTATATCTGTTATGCATAACTGATTAACCACAATGCTTCTTAGTTTATTTTGTATATCATATCTGCTTTTGCTAATACTTCTCTTTTCTCTAACTTCAATTCTAGTCCTACCCCTGCATGTATACAATATTTTCTTTCATGCTTTGATTTTTTTCTCTATAATCATTTTTTTTATTAAGTAGATCTATATGTAATAGTGTGGTAATCTTGTTCATTTTAATATTTTAAGTTGTAGTTTGTTTAAACATTTTTTAAACAGCCTGAATAATTAGTATTCTGAAATTAACTTTTTCATAGACTTTGGAATTTGTCAGCTAGCAGCCTGTTCTTGTGCTAATAAATTTACAGATAAGACACTCCTTGAATAACATTTATAAATCTAAATTCATCTGCCATTCGTGAATTGTTTTAGAAAAATAGACTAAGAATAGCTAACTTAACCTGCATTTATTTGTGCTGACTTCATGCAAAGCCGCATGGAGCCTGGTAATATTGCATGGATATGCAGACTGATCTGGATCCATGGTGGCCGCAATTGCACTATGTTGCTTTTGTCATGGGACAGCTCAAACTGAAATATTCATCTTATAAAATCTTAAAAAAATAATTATTTCAGGAATGATGCACATTAGATCAGGTCACAGACAAATACAGAACTTTTTATCTACATTAGAAATTCCTACCATTTCTTTCAATAGTTTGCACCCATATTAGCAATATAGCAGATCAGTCATGTAAAGATGCTTTACAGCTGGAGAAAAAATTAATGGTAAAAGAAAGGTAAATTTACTGTTCACTATATTTGATCAGTAATAAAAGCATAGTTTTTGCGTAAAGTTGACAATGAATTGATCTGCAATACATATCTCAATTTGTGTTCTAATAACGGCGAAACATGTGCATTGGCGCTAGTGATGAGATATACTTACGGAATAGTCAGTTGATCTGCCGCGTCGTATCTTTTGATTTGGCTATATAGTTCCGGATCACACGAGAGACAGAGCCTCGAGTGTGATCCTGATCTTTGCAGCTATCAAGAAAGATACACACGCAGATCAACCGACTGTGATGATATACTTTTTACTGAATATCATGTTAAATTTTATATAAATGTAACATACATGTAACTCGCTATTTTGTGTCACATTTTATATGACGTCAATGACGTCACTTGTGACTTCCCTGGTCTATTTAATGCGAAAAAGACATTGTACTGATTTGTCTTCAAGTGTGACATAAAAAAATGTTACCACAATAGAATGAAACTTACTTTACTGCAGCAGTGTGGATCTTTTTCAACTTTTAGCGTAGGAATATGATATGTATTATGCACTCGTGTACAACTTACACGGTGAACAGCTAAGAAACGGCTTAATTAATCTGATGTGGAAGATTTGATACAAGTTGTTGTATTTTACTGCACAAATGCTAAAGAAAATTTAGATTCACATTAGTAGGTATATAATAAAGTATTTTAGCACATATTACAGTTTAGTGTTTGACTTTTTTCAGCCTTCCATCATGTACTGAGACTATTTCAAGTAGCCAGAGTGAGCAGTGCCAGGAAGAGGCTGTGCCATTGTGTCAAGTAAAATATGATATGGGTTGGCAGAAAAGGGGTTCCGGAAGGTGTTATGACAGTTTATCTGGTGTCGGAACAATGATTGGCAACCAAAGTGGTAAAATTGTAGATTTTGATGTCCGTTCGAAAGACTGCAGAAAATGTACATTTTATGCTGCGAAAGGTATTTCAACACCTGAACACGACTGCTCAAAGAACTGGACTGAAAGTTCGAAAGGTATGGAGCTCGATGTAGGTGCTTGTTTGATGGAGAATTTAGAGAAGCAGGGTGTGACTGTTGGCACCATGATTATGGACGATGATTGTACAACTATGGCCAAAATTAGACAAGTTAGTAAAACACCTGTAACTAAATGGTCAGACATTAATCACACTAAAAAACATCTAGGAAACAACATGTTTAAATTACAGACAAAATATAAAACACTGACAGTCAAAGTCATCCAATATTTCCAGAAGTGTTTCTCCTATGCTGTGGCACAGAACAAGGACGACCCAAGTGGTTTATCCAGTGCGTTAAACCAAATTGTACCCCATGCTTTTGGAGACAATGTCGAGGGCTTGACGCAAAACCGGTCCAAGTCAAATTTTTCACAAAATCACTTTTTTACAATAATTAAACAGTATTCAGTAAGATACACATTTAGTGCAAAAATAATGACTTATCTCTTTACTTTTTATGAAGCTGTTGCTAAGAAACAAACAGGTCCATCTCAAAACAACAATTTGCATTGAGGCAAAAGAGGTCCAACTTGAGTTGGACTTGTTTTGCACTGAAATTATTAATGAATCCCAACTGAATATCTCAGATAGACTTATTTTGCATCAAACTAATAGAAAAATATTATAATAGTCAAAGGAATCAAATATCATTTTTTTTTAGTATTAGCACAATTCTGATATGATAGCCCTAAAAAAATAGGGTTGTTTCTTGTTATGGCCTGGAAAAAATATGGGTCGGTAGGTAGGGAATTGTTTTTTTTATTTTGCTATGGTAAATAGTACCTTCATGTTGAATATACGACATTGTATGGTGAAAGCAAACAAAGTGTCTTACATACAGTACAGCACAGGCAGATTTCATTTTGCCGCGCTATAGCGCGAGAGGTTTTACAACACGGGAGCAATAAATCCTTGCGGCATAAGAATGCGAGTTGCGACAAATACCATGCCACGTGACGTGGCGTAAAGGATTAAAATTTTCCTTTAAAATTGATGCATACTGTACAATGTACATGTACATGTAATTTTATAAAAGGTTTTATAAAATATAATTTTAAAGAACTTTTGCATGAGTTACTTGAATTTACTATTCTCCAAGTATGTATTATAATAGATTCTAACACGACCAGCGAATAACCTACATACATGTAGAACAAAATCTATTTGGGTTATTCTGCAATAAACCGAGCTTGAACGACGCTGCACGCGCATCGTGTTTTTGGCTGTTCAATTTACCCGACGTATAGAGGATCGTACATGGAAAACTGTGGATGACTTGGGGCAAAACGGGGGGATCCGATGGATGACACACGTCCAGTTAACTTGATTAATGTTACGATACCATTTACACTGACTTTATTTACTGTTTTGTTGTTATTGTTTTTGTTTACACAGTGACGTCATTAGTCAAGAGAAACTGTGACGTCATTTATCGATACCCGTAACTAATATTTTTCGTAACTTTAATCGTTATTGCGTACCCCGAAAATTCGAACCACTTCTATAAATGAAATTCCTGTTACATTTACTTGAAAATTAGATTATTAAAGTTTTTGATGAAAAAACTGAAGCACCGCGTATACATCTTTCATGAATAAAAGTCACATTGAAATAGCATCTTTACAGTGTTCGCGGGAGGTAACTTCAACGGCAAAATCTAGGTGCGTAGCACGAAAGTGTAAATACGTTCGATGAAAAAAATTCTACCTTTTTCTTCAAATTTTGTTTTAAATAAGTCGTGTTAGAATCGAAATAATAAATATCCAAGTTTGGTTTATGGTAGAATAACCCTCGTTTGTCGTTCTTATGCGTAATAATATATCACTCAGGCCTGCGGCCTTCGTGATATATTCTTGCGCATAAAAACTCCAAACTCGGGTTATTCTACGATAAACCAAACATGGATACATATTATTTCTTAAATAAAAACATTGTCATGACTTTGTTATTTTATTACAGATATCTTTGTTTGTCACAAGAATTATAATATAAGTGCTTGTCAATGATTTTTCCTCACTTTGATGTTTTTTATTAAGCAAAAATGATTCATAACTGCTTCCGTATTGTGGTCAACCAAGGGCAAATAACTGTGGTCTGATGCCTATTTAACCAAGAGTTTTTGTTTGAACTCAATAAAAATGATCAGATATGACCTCTTGAGTATTATGAACAAGTGTGCAAAGTTTGAAGTCTTAATCATGAGTATTGATGAAGTTAGAGCCTTTTATCTAATACAAGTATATTCAGCTCTCAAGCCAGACTGCGGCTTGACCGAACTAAGAAATTCAAAAAGTTAAACTGCAATAACTTTTTTATTTGTAGGAATGTTTTAATCTGGTAAAAAGCAATGTGTTCAGTTTATCAAAGTCTACTAGAAAATACTTTCAAATCTTAGCTGGATGCAATATATTTGGAAAGTTTATTTTTTGACCCAATACATGATAAAAATGACACGTTATGTAATAGTATCATTGTATTATATCATTCTTAAAAAAATTAAAAGTGTTAAATTTATACTTGTCTGAAAGGCTATGATCTAACAATTAAAATAATTGCTCATTTATATTTCTAGTACCACTAGTTCTATAGATATGGGCAATAGAAAATGCCTCTATACAGCATTTGAGACAGCCAAATTATCAAAGCGGCTAGATATGCATCATTCCCAAGTTAGGCTACCAGATGCTACTGGTGATCTAAAGTCTTAAATCTCAAAGTGTTGTTTCAAGAGAACTTCTGCTACTGCAATGATGCCATTTTGAGTAGAAATAAAGGTCCTGTTACTCATTATCCTCAGGAAATAGCTCCTTTTGCATTATTCACGTCTACCGCATACCTATGACAAGGGACACAAACAGGAATACATCCAAATTCCAGCCAGGAACCACTGAATGAAGTCTTAATAGCCCCAGTCCAGTTGATACTAGGTCTCAGTAGCCTTATCAAGCTATGTCATGACTTATTACACACAAGTACCTTGTGTCCCTTTCATACCACACTAAGCTGTTTTTAGGGTATGCTCCAAGTGTAATTGTTGCTAGTACCAGTGTGCCGCAGTCAGTCACAAAAATCTGATGAAACTGCTCCTTATTCCTTGTCAGTCACTGTACCACTAACCAGTACCTGGAAGAGAGTGAAAAACAGTTAATATTTGATATTGTGAAGATAAATATGAGTGCAACTGCAACAGAGAAACTGAATATTGGCACAAGCATGCAGGAATGCAATGCCGAGAACAGGTCCATCAACGTCTATCTATGAAGAAATAATTACTTTACAGATAATGCAAATTACAGCCTTACATCCATAATTCATCCGCATAACAATGGTGTAGTGGAGAGAGCAAACAATTGCCAGTACATGAACGTTCATCTCTCCAAAGAAGCATCTCATTCCTTCGGTCAAATTCAAAGAAAATGAGGAATATAAAAACAAACCCTGCAAAATACTGATAAATATTAAGCACAACCTGCTGTCAAAGAACTTGAACACTTAAAGACATCTGCAATACAAGAAAACACATTCTACCAAGTCAATTCTTCACTAGTTTGGACTTACTTGACCCTTGTCAATCAATATCCATGGGTCATAATACAGATCATAGTCATTACAAATGTAGATGAAATTACCTCCCTTGAACTGTATTTTAGTATTACAACACATATGAACTGTGAAATCATGCAGAAAAATCCCATAAATAATTTTTAATTGTATAAAAGTGAAATAGATTAACCAAAACAGTGAACAAATCAATATCTGGCACTGAATTATGTCTTCAATCACTGCGGCTGACTTCAAATTCTATATGTGCTACACCAGATGCTTTGTAACGTTGGTCTAAGTCTAAATTTTGAAAATATTCTCATTTTTTATGTCATTTGTGTATAAAATTAATGAACTGTCAACTAAAAACATTTACTTAAGTCTTCACTTGTATTGAAAGAGTGTTTTCAGTGAAATTCCACAAGTTTCCAGTTACTGCGGCTGCCTGTATGAAAAATTCACAAGCTCAGTACATGTGAACTGACTGATTTCACAATAAAAACACTGTCATTGAACAATAAAAAGTCACCAGATACTACATATTTACACCTCAAAACATGAATGGGTGCATGTAACAGAAAACAGTAAACAATTTAATGCAATATAGTAAATAAACACTGAAAATTACCTTGACCAGACTTGCCGGTCTTCCCGGACACCTATCATAAAGTAGAGGAAAACTGCCTTTGCCATCTCAAATACATGTCTAGTACTTTGCGAATACTTACAACCAAGCAGAAAACAGTCTAAAAAGACCCTCTGGCCTGAACATTTCCTCCGGCTCAGACATTTCAGCCCCTCAGTGTGGGCAATATCAGGTACAAAGATCAAATGCTCTGCAATCAAATTCTGCGGTACATGACATAAGTCAAACTAAATCTATTCAACGGGGTCCAACAATCAAATAAGTTGGCATGCTCACTGTGACAGCCCTGCCAAATGTGGCATCTCTGAATTTCTGGAATTGATATTTCAAATGTTTTTCTGTATTTTTTCTTTCAAATATCCATCAATTTAAACCCCCCATATATAAACTTAGCTGCACTTGATACCAAAAATTATCTCTGGGCTAATTGTAAATGACATGCTAAAGTGAAAGTAGCCATTTCCCAGTTTTCAGAAAAATATTACATATTTTTATTATATAATATGAAATAATATAAAGAAAATTTATAATTATATATAATTTCTGCATTCAAATGTTCTTACAGCATCTGTCTGCACTATGACCAAGTTTCATAAAGATATCTGTGAAAATAAACAAGTTATTCAATTTCAAACAAAATTACCACTGTTCAAAAAAAAAAAAAAAAAAAAAAAAAAAAAAAAAAAAAACAAACAAAAAAAAACACACCCCCAAAAAAAAAAAACACAACACCAAAAAAAAACAACAAAAAAACAAAAAAACACACACACACACACACACACACACACACACAAACAAAAAAAAAAAAAAAAAAACAAACAAAAAAAAAAAAAAAAAAAAAACCTCCCGCCTATATCAAACGGGGCCGCCGGACTCACCCCCCCCATTTAACCAAGATTTTTTGTTTGAACTCACTCTATAAAAATTACCAGACATGACCTCTTGAGTATTATGAACAAGTGTGCAAAGTTTGAAATCTTAATCATGAGTATTGATGAAGTTAGAGCCTTTTATCTAATACAAGTATATTCAGCTCTCAAGCCAGACTGCGGCTTGACCAAACTAAGAAATTCAAAAAGTTAAACTGCAATAACTTTTTTATTTGTAGGAATGTTTTAATCTGGTAAAAAGCAATGTGTTCAGTTTATCAAAGTCTACTAGAAAATACTTTCAAATCTTAGCTGGATGTAATATGTTTGGAAAGTTTATTTTTTGACCCAATACATGATAAAAATGACACGTTATGTAATAGTATCATTGTATTATATCATTCTTAAAAAAATCAAAAGTGTTAAATTTATACTTGTCTGAAAGGCTATGATCTAACAATTAAAATAATTGCTCATTTATATTTCTAGTACCACTAGTTCTATAGATATGGGCAATAGAAAATGCCTCTATACAGTATTTGAGACAGCCAAATTATCAAAGCGGCTAGATATATGCATCATTCCCAAGTTAGGCCACCAGATGCTACTGGTGATCTAAAGTCTTAAATCTCAAAGTGTTGTTTCAAGAGAACTTCTGCTACTGCAATGATGCCATTTTGAGTAGAAATAAAGGTCCTGTTACTCATTATCCTCAGGAAATAGCTCCTTTTGCACTATTCACGTCTACCGCATACCTATGACAGGGGACACAAACAGGAATACATCCAAATTCCAGCCAGGAACCACTGAATGAAGTCTTAATAGCCCCAGTCCAGTTGATACTAGGTCTCAGTAGCCTTATCAAGCTATGTCATGACTTATTACACACAAGTACCTTGTGACTTTCATACCACACTAAGCTGTTATTAGGGGTATGCTCCAAGTGTAATTGTTGCTAGTACCAGTGTGCCGCAGTCAGTCACAAAAAATCTGATGAAACTGCTCCTTATTCCTTGTCAGTCACTGTACCACTAACCAGTACCTGGAAGAGAGTGAAAAACAGTTAATATTTGATATTGTGAAGATAAATATGAGTGCAACTGCAACAGAGAAACTGAATATTGGCACAAGCATGCAGGAATGCAATGCCGAGAACAGGTCCATCAACGTCTATCTATGAAGAAATAATTACTTTACAGATAATGCAAATTACAGCCTTACATCCATAATTCATCCGCATAACAATGGTGTAGTGGAGAGAGCAAACAATTGCCAGTACATGAACGTTCATCTCTTCCAAAGAAGCATCTCATTCCTTCGGTCAAATTCAAAGAAAATGAGGAATATAAAAATAAACCCTGCAAAATACTGATAAATATTAAGCACAACCTGCTGTCAAAGGACTTGAACACTTAAAGACATCTGCAATACAAGAAAACACATTCTACCAAGTCAGTTCTCCACTAGTTTGGACTTACTTGACCCTTGTCAATCAATATCCATGGGTCATAATACAGATCATAGTCATTACAAATGTAGATGAAATTAACCTCCCTTGAACTGTATTTTAGTATTACAACACATATGAACTGTGAAATCATGCAGAACAATCCCATAAATAATTTTTAATTGTATAAAAGTGAAATAGATTAACCAAAACAGTGAACAAATCAATATCTGGCACTGAATTATGTCTTCAATCACTGCGGCTGACTTCAAATTCTATATGTGCTACACCAGATGCTTTGTAACGTTGGTCTAAGTCTAAATTTTGAAAATATTCTCATTTTTATGTCATTTGTGTATAAAATTAATGAACTGTCAACCAAAAACATTTACTTAAGTCTTCACTTGTATTGAAAGAGTGTTTTCAGTGAAATTCCACAAGTTTCCAGTTACTGCGGCTGCCTGTATGAAAAATTCACAAGCTCAGTACATGTGAACTGACTGATTTCACAATAAAAACACTGTCATTGAACAATAAAAAGTCACCAGATACTACATATTTACACCTCAAAACATGAATGGGTGCATGCAACAGAAAACAGTAAACAATTTAATGCAATATAGTAAATAAACACTGAAAATTACCTTGACCAGACTTGCCGGTCTTCCCGGACACCTATCATAAAGTAGAGGAAAACTGCCTTTGCCATCTCAAATACATGTCTAGTACTTTGCGAATACTTACAACCAAGCAGAAAACAGTCTAAAAAGACCCTCTGGCCTGAAAATTTCCTCCGGCTCAGACATTTCAGCCCCTCAGTGTGGGCAATATCAGGTACAAAGATCAAATGCTCTGCAATCAAATTCTGCGGTACATGACATAAGTCAAACTAAATCTATTCAACGGGGTCCAACAATCAAATAAGTTGGCATGCTCACTGTGACAGCCCTGCCCAAATGTGGCATCTCTGAATTTCTGGAATTGATATTTCAAATGTTTTTCTGTATTTTTTCTTTCAAATATCCATCAATTTAAACCCCCATATATAAACTTAGCTTCTTACAGCATCTGTCTGCACTATGACCAAGTTTCATAAAGATATCTTTGAAAATAAACAAGTTATTCAATTTCAAACAAAATTACCACTGTTCAAACCTCTCGCCTATATCAGGCCTCAGACCACAGTTATTTTTACTATATGTTCTATATAAACATTATGCCAGCTGGCAATTTCTCTGACATCCCGATCAAATAAAACTAACCTGTTCTGAATAATATCATCCAAGTGCAACATTTTAAGCTCCAGTAAACTATAGGTTGACCGGCATTTTTTCGGGAAATACTAGATTCCATGTTTCACCGGCCATAGTCTAGGTTACATGCCGCTAAATTACGGCTTAGAATAAAAGCCGTCTAAAAACTGTCACTGGCACCGTAAACTGCCACTGGCTCCGATAACTTAGAGGCACGTGGTGAATCAAGGTCAGAGAACATTTTGACAATAATCACATTTCGCGACTGTACACAATGAGTTTAAAAAATGAACAGATTGTACAGATAACGTAGTAATCCGATAATGAAACAAACAACACATTTATGACTTGTCATACTGGTATATAGTGTCAGTTAAAGATCGTATTACTGTGGCCATAGTTGACATGTCATACTGGTATGTAGTGCCAATTAAAGATCATATTACTGTGGCCATAGTTGACTTGTCATACAGGTATATAGTGTCAGTTAACGATCATATTACTGGGGCCATAGTTGACTTGTCATAATGGTATATAGTGTTAGTTAAAGATCATATTACTGGGGCCATAGTTGACTTCTTATACAGGTATATAATGTCAGTTTAAGATCATATTACTATGTCCATATTTGACTTGTGATACAGGTTTATAATGCCTTTTAAAAAGCATATTACTGTGGCCATAGTTGACTTGTCATACAGGTATATAGTGTTAGTTAAAGAGCATATTACTATGGCCATAGTTCACTTGTTATACAGGTATATAGTGTCCGTTAAAGAGCATATTACTGTGGCCATAGTTGACATGTCATACAGGTATATAGTGTCAGTTAAAGAGCATATTACTGTGGCCATAGTTCACTTGTTATACAGGTATATAGTGTCAGTTAAAGAGCATATTACTGTGGCCATAGTTGACATGTCATACAGGTATATAGTGTCAGTTAAAGATCATATTACTGTGGCCATAGTTCACTTGCTATACACGTATATAGTGTCAGTTAAAGAGCATATTACTGTGGCCAAAGTTGACTTGTCATACAGGTATTTAGTGTTAGTTAAAGAGCATATTACTATGGCCATAGTTCACTTGTTTTGCAGGTATATAGTGTCCGTTAAAGAGCATATTACTGTGGCCATAGTTGACTTGTCATACAGGTATATAGTGTCAGTTAAAGAGCATATTACTGTGGCCATAGTTCACTTGCTATACAGGTATATAGTGTCCGTTAAAGAGCATATTACTGTGGCCATAGTTGACATGTCATACAGGTATATAGTGTCAGTTAAAGATCATATAACTGTGGCCATAGTTCACTTATTATACAGGTATATAGTGTCAGTTAAAGAGCATATTACTGTGGCCATAGTTGACATGTCATACAGGTATATAGTGTCAGTTAAAGATCATATAACTGTGGCCATAGTTCACTTATTATACAGGTATATAGTGTCAGTTAAAGAGCATATTACTGTGGCCAAAGTTGACTTGTCATACAGGTATTTAGTGTTAGTTAAAGAGCATATTACTATGGCCATAGTTCACTTGTTATACAGGTATATAGTATCAGTTAAAGATCATATTACTGTGGCCATAGTTGACATGTCATACTGGTATATAGTGCCAGTTAAAGATCGTATTACTGTGGCCATAGTTCACATGTCTACTGGTATGTAGTGCCATTAAAGATCATATTACTGTGGCCATAGTTGACTTGTCATACAGGTATATAGTGTCAGTTAAAGATCATATTACTGTGGCCATAGTTGACATGTTATACTGGTATATAGTGCCAGTTAAAGATCATATTACTGTGGCCATAGTTGACATGTCATACTGGTATATAGTGCCAGTTAAAGATCATATTACTGGGGCCATAGTTGACTTGTCATAATGGTATATAGTGTCAGTTAAAGATCATATTACTGGGGCCATAGTTGACTTCTTATACAGGTATATAATGTCAGTTAAAGATCATATTACTATGCCATATTTGACTTGGGATACAGGTTTTAATGCTTTTAAAACTATTACTATGGCCATAGTTGACATGTCATACTGGTATATAGTGCTAGTTAACGATCATATTACTGGGGCCATAGTTGACTTGTCATAATGGTATATAGTGTTAGTTAAAGATCATATTACTGGGGCCATAGTTGACTTCTTATACAGGTATATAATGTCAGTTTAAGATCATATTACTATGTCCATATTTGACCCTTTCTTCTTGTGCATACATGGTTAAAAGGTATATGCCTGTCTTAAAAAACATATTACTGTGGCCATAGTTGACTTGTCATACAGGTATATAGTGTTAGTTAAAGAGCATATTACTATGGCCATAGTTCACTTGTTATACAGGTATATAGTGTCAGTTAAAGAGCATATTACTGTGGCCATAGTTGACTTGTTATACAGGTATATAGTGTCAGTTAAAGAGCATATTACTGTGGCCATAGTTCACTTGTTATACTGGTATATAGTGTCCAGTTAAAGAGCATATTACTGTGGCCATAGTTGACATGTCATACAGGTATATAGTGTCAGTTAAAGATCATATTACTGTGGCCATAGTTCACTTGTTATACAGGTATATAGTGTCAGTTAAAGAGCATATTACTGTGGCCAAAGTTGACTTGTCATACAGGTATTTAGTGTTAGTTAAAGAGCATATTACTGTGGCCATAGTTCACTTGTTATACAGGTATATAGTGTCAGTTAAAGATCATATTACTGTGGCCATAGTTGACATGTCATACAGGTATATAGTGTCAGTTAAAGATCATATTACTGTGGCCATAGTTCACTTGTTATGCAGGTATATAGTGCCAGTTAAAGATCGTATTACTGTGGCCATAGTTGACATGTCATACTGGTATATAGTTCCAGTTAAAGATCGTATTACTGTGGCCATAGTTGACATGTCATACTGGTATGTAGTGCCAATTAAAGATCATATTACTGTGGCCATAGTTGACTTGTCATACAGGTATATAGTGTCAGTTAAAGAGCATATTACTGTGGCCATAGTTCACTTGTTATACAGGTATATAGTGCCAGTTAAAGATCATATTACTGTGGCCATAGTTGACATGTCATACTGGTATATAGTGCCAGTTAAAGATCGTATTACTGTGGCCATAGTTGACATGTCATACTGGTATGTAGTGCCAATTAAAGATCATATTACTGTGGCCATAGTTGACTTGTCATACAGGTATATAGTGTCAGTTAACGATCATATTACTGGGGCCATAGTTGACTTGTCATAATGGTACATAGTGTTAGTTAAAGATCATATTACTGGGGCCATAGTTGACTTCTTATACAGGTATATAATGTCAGTTTAAGATCATATTACTATGTCCATATTTGACTTGTGATACAGGTTTATAATGTCTTTTAAAAAGCATATTACTGTGGCCATAGTTGACTTGTCATACAGGTATATAGTGTTAGTTAAAGAGCATATTACTATGGCCATAATTCACTTGTTATACAGGTATATAGTGTCAGTTAAAGATCATATTACTGTGGCCATAGTTCACTTGTTATACAGGTATATAGTGTCCGTTAAAGAGCATATTACTGTGGCCATAGTTGACTTGTCATACAGGTATATAGTGTCAGTTAAAGAGCATATTACTGTGGCCATAGTTCACTTGTTATACAGGTATATAGTGTCAGTTAAAAAGCATATTACTGTGGCCAAGTTGCATGTCTACGGTTATAGTGTCAGTAAGATCTTTCTGTGGCCATGTTGCTTGTGTCGGTGTAAAGTGTCAGAAAGGCTTTCTGTGGCTGTTCCTTGTTTACGGTTTGTGTCAGTAAGGCTCTGGGCCAGTTGACTGTCTCGGTTTTGTGTCGTAAGAGCTTTCTGTGGCCAAGTTCGCTTGTTACAGGTATATGTGTCGTAAAGAGCATATTACTGTGGCCATAGTTCACTTGTTATACAGGTATATAGTGTCAGTTAAAGAGCATATTACTGTGGCCATAGTTGACATGTCATACAGGTATTTAGTGTCAGTTAAAGAGCATATTACTGTGGCCATAATTGACTTGTCATAAAGGTATAAAGTGTCAGTTAAAGAGCATATTACTGTGGCCATAGTTCACTGGTTATACAGGTATATAGTGTCAGTTTAAGATCATGCTACTGTGGCCATAGTTCACTTGTCATACTGGTATATAGTGTCAGTTAAAGAGCAAATTACTGTGGCCATAGTTGATTTGTCATGCAGATACATGTATATAGTGTCCTTTAACAACTTATACACTGTTGCCATAGTTGGCTTACAACGTTTCAGTAAAATATGTTAAGATAGATATAAGCCGAGTTATTTTCAGAGCGGTTATATGTATGTTTCACGCTAATAAACATTAACAGTCACCTAACAGTAGCATGTTTATCGTGATAAAATCCTAGCACTGCTATAATACGATACCGGCTGATACCGGCTTCTAGTATGCGCCTTTCGTATTGTTGGGCCCGTATTTTGCACATCTATGTAACTGTTTGTGATGATATATACAGCGTTTGATCCTTATTTTATTCAATAAAGCTTATGGTATTTTATATCCCTTTGGTACATGATTAATACATAGATAATAACTATCATATACCATTTCACAAACTGGCTTTAAATTTAGCAGCCTTGTGCCGTCATTGTCGACTATGGCCACAGTGACGGCTGCGCTATGGAATCTAGACGTACCCATTTTTTTCACCATTTCAGGTCAAAGTTCATGAGTATGAATATCTCTGTAAATGGTCGGAACCATGCAAAATCACTACTGTAAACAAGCAGTCAAGTAATATTTTCTGACATAAAAACTTCAATAAAATTATCATTTTCATGCTATTTTAGGTCTTCTCTTCCAATAAATGCCCTTTATCCTATATCTTTCATTCAAAAAATTATAAATATCCAGCATCAAACACAAGCACTATTTTACCTATAACTGCTTCCGTATTGTGGTCAACCAAGGGCAAATAACTGTGGTCTGATGCCACATGACAACAGGTGTACCAACACTAAAAGTTGAAGATACTGCATAGAGTGGCAATGACCTGTTAGTTGTTGCCTTCATATATAACACTTTTTACTTTGTGCCAGGTGAACTAATAATTTAATAACTGAGAGTGTTTTAGCAAAACAATACATGTTTTCGTGAAAACTATTTCATTAAAAAAATGCAGTTTTCATGAGAAAAAATACGTTTCATATACCCGGCTGTATAATTTCTGGGGTTTATATAAAACAATCCTCGGAAAATCATGGAAAACTACGGAAAAACACTAGAAAAAAAATTTTGTCCCTGGAAATCCCCGGAAAACATGGAAATTGCAAAATCCTCATACTCCAACTTTCCGGGGTTTTACGGGTTATTTAAAACAAGAGGGCCATGATGGCCCTATTCGCTCAACTGACTACCATTGGCTATAATACAAGGGAAGAAGATTTCTTTAAGTTTTCCCTATATAGGCCTATGTAAAACTAAGTGACCCCCGTGTAGGGTCAATTTTGTCCCGGGGGTAATAATTTGAAAAACTTTGGTAGAGGTCCACTAGCCAATGCTGCGTGCCAAATATCTAAGCTCTAGGCCTTGTGGTTTCAGAGAAGAAGATTTTTAAAGTTTTTCCTGTATAAGCCTATGCAAAACTAAGTGACCCCCCTTGCAGGGTCAATTTTGACCCCAGAGTCATAATTTGAACAATCTTGGTAGAGGTCCACTAGGTCATGCTACATACCAAATATCTAAGCCCTAGTCCTTGTGGTTTCAGAGAAGAAGATTTTTTAAAGTTTTTCCTATATAAAGCCTATGCAAAACTAAGTGACCACCCGCGCGGGGTCAATTTTGATCCTGGGGTCATAAGTTGAACAATCTTGGTAGAGGTCCACTAGACAATGCTACATGCCAAATATCTAAGCTCTATGCCTTGTGGTTTCAGACAAGAAGATTTTTTGAGTTTTTCGTATTTGTTGCCATAGCAACCAGAGTTCTGCATGGAATTCTTTCATGCAAGGAACATCCCTGCAAAGTTTCATCAACATTGGCCCAGTGGTTTCGGAGGAGATGTCGTTTGAAGGAAATGGTGGACGGACGGACGGACGTACGACGGACGCCGGACGGAATGCGATCCTAATAGCTCACTCTAGCACTTTGTGCCAGGTGAGCTTAGAACAGACCCGGCAAAATATGGAATGTCCATGGAAAATCATGGAAACGCCGGCATTGTTTGGACTTAGAAAATGTTCATGCATTTTTTAAACCGGCAAACCCCGGAAAATAAACTCTGTCATTTTCATCGCTGTTTTCAGGACTTAGAAATGTTCAAAAATTTTCAGACTAAAAAACCAAATTGAATGATATATAATAAATTCAAGAAGAAAATAGAAAAAAAATATGAAGCCGTTGCAACTATTAATAAATGTTGCACTGAAGATATTGTTCTTACATAATGTATGTACCAAAACAAGCAGTCCAAGAGTACTGAGCCCAAACAAGTATAACAAAGAGAGAATTTATGAACCAATCATACAAAACACGTATGTAAGAGCTCTTCAGTACAGTTTTTAAAGACAATCGCTATATAGTTTCATCATTTTTTTCAAGCATTGAGAATTCTATGAATTTTCGTTTGTTGTTAGGGTAATACCTGATATACCATAAAGAGAAAAACTTTAAAAATCTTCTTCTCTGAGACCACAAGGCATGGAGCTTAGGTATTCAGCATGTAGCATTGGCTAGTGGACCTCTACCAAGATTGTTCAAATTATGACCCCAGGATCAAAATTTGACCCCGCACAGGGGGTCACTTAGTTTTACATAGGTTTATATAGAAAAAACTTTAACAATCTTCTTTTCTAAAACCACAAGGCCTAGAGCTTAGATATTTGGCATGTAGCATTTGCTAGTGGACCTCTACCAACATTGTTCAAATTATTACCCCCGGGTCAAAATTGACCCCGCACCGGGGGTCACTTAGTTTAACATAGGCTTATATAGGAAAAACTTTAAAAATCCTTTTCTCTGAAACCACAAGGCCTGGAGCTTAGATATTTAGCATGTAGCATTGGCTAGTAGACCTCTACCAAGATTGTTCAAATTATGACCCCCGGATCAAAATTTACCCCGCACGGGGGTCACTTAATATTGCATAGGCATATGTAGGAAAAACTTTAAAAATCTTCTTCTCTGAAACCACAAGGCCTAGAGCTTAGATATTTGGCATGTAGCATTTGCTAGTGAAACCACAAGGCCTAGAGCTTAGATATTTGGCATGTAGCATTTGCTAGTGAACCTCTACCATGATTGTTCAAATTATTACCCGCCGGGTCAAAATTGACCCCGCACCGGGGGTCACTTAGTTTAACATAGGCTTATATAGGAAAAAAATTAAAAATCTTTTTCTTTGAAGCCACAAGGCCTAGAGCTTAGATATTTGGTATGTAGCATTTGCTAGTAGACCTCTTCAAAGTTTGTTCAAATTATGCCCCTGGGGTCAAAATTGACCTTGACCAGGGGCGGGGGTCACTTGTTTTAAAAAGGCGTATATAGGAAAACCTATTTTGTATATAACATTATCTAGTGATCTTCCACCAGGAAAGTGGACTTGTACCAAGGTGAGCGATATAGGGCCATCTTGGCCCTCTTGTTACACAAAGCTGCAGGGTAAGCAGATATGCTTGAGGCAGCTTGTATAAAAAATGATGTTCTTTTGTTGAAGGGTTTTCGAATATTTCGTATTTGAATAAATGTGATGAATGAATGAGAAACAAATTGAAATAAAAGAACTTAAACTTCATTGTTTCTTCACGAAAAGTTCTAAGCTAACTTTGATGGTGGCAGCAAAACTGGGTAGTGTTTTTGCCTAAACTTGATAAATTCAGTTTATACAGCAAAATTTGTATTATACTCTTTGCCAAATTCAACTCTAACTTAAAGCAATCAAATTCTGAACTACCAAAACGAACCCGTCTTTTGTCAAGTTGGAAACTGGATCTCTTAGTGTCAAAAAACTAGGACATCAAGTTTATTGCGTGTACCATGTTTCACTCAATGTACATGTATATCTATTGTTCGTTTAACGTGGGTATCGTTCACTTACCATATTACTCCTTGTGACAAATGTCAGATTCCGACGTTTTTGAAGCAAAAAGACATTACATCTCCACCCTGGTGTCTATGTTGAACAGAATGAAATTGAGACTATTTCAAGAAATAAACATATAAATAAGAGTATATTACTTTTTACTTTCTTTCCTGCTTTGTTGCTCCCGATTATGAAATAGTCTTCATTTGTAGTTTGTCTGTGTGTTCAATTATTTACAACAATCCAGTCAATTTATTTTATTTCAAAGAAACGTGTTCATATTTAATATTAGTGTTAAACCATTTTGTTCAAACATGTTTAATGCATAAGTAGTTAATATATTTTCAATACAGTGTTTCGGGCATCAACGTGAACCCTTTTGTATAAAAACACCAGGCTGAATGTAAAGCTGATTACGGGCATCATGCTTCACTCGTATCAGTTTTGGTCCGTATTTATTGCAAATGACACATTTTGAATGAGTATGACCTGCATTTGAGAGTGGTACAGTTATTCTTTCGCATGGCTGATCGTCCGGTTTTCTTTTTGTACCAACTGTTCTACAGTGGTTTATGATATAGCTTGTGTTCCTTTTTCTTTTGATTTTTGACGGACATGCTCATAAAATCTCTGTCTACATTTATTACATGAAACGTCAGTAGTGTCTGATGTAACCTGTATCATAAAATGTTTATCAAAATATTTCCTAATGTCTTTGTGTCTTGGTCCGGATAGAGGGATTCTGTCTTTTGGTTCTATTTGTTCTCTTCTTGCACAGTAAACAATTTTGGGAGAAGGCCATTGCAATGTATGAAATGAGAGAAAAACAGAATTTTATTATCGTGAAATAATGCAATTGAAAGAAAGGGAGGTAATAAAGATGTAAAATCTGGATAATCGCGAGAAACACTATCAATAGTTTTAAATATGAAAACGTTTCTTTGAAATAACTCAACAACCACCAGTTTCTAATTAATCAAATGAATTGTGATAGTCATCAACTTTAAAAAGAGTTCTGGAAAAATCTGTGTCATCTGCTACAGTTATAATTATTGTGTTAAATTAGTTAACGAAATTTTCCAGCTCAATTATAGGGGTGCAACAAACCCGTATTGCGATATATTGTGATACAGCCAACCCATTGTGATATATTGATGTAACATAAAAGCCGCGAAAATAGAATAAAACCAAATCACTATACCGTAAAAACAGTGCCACAAGTTGTTCACAAACGATCCAGAAACTGTATATTTAAAGCCAATGGGGTCTGTAACATTGTCTACTCGTTTGATAACGTTACATGTGTATAATAAGTACAAGGGAAAGAACTGCCACGCTCAAATATCACATCGTTTGATTTATTGTTACTTGAAAAAGAACGCTCAAATATGCCTCAATTTGCTGAGTAGACAATTAACTTTCCAAAAATGTATACTTTATCTACTCCAAGTGTAGCCACAGTACACAGGTTTCTTTTATTTCTCACAAATCATACGTTTTCCGTAGGTTTTAAACGAAGTCGTAAAACAAAAACAAACGGGCTTTTGTAAAAGCATTCGCTGTGTTGCATGAGTACTGAAGGAAGCGGGCAACCCTAAATGCACATTTTTAGAACAACAGTTATCTCACCGAATGCATGCAATATTCTGCCGCTATCGTCTCCAACAATTCTTTAATCTGAAGTTCTGTCGTTTGTTTGTTAATTTATTTCTCCATGTTCCATGATGTATCACGTGACAAAAACAGAACTGCGTAGTTAAAAAGATGTTCCGATTGGATGGCGAAAATTTTGTTTGGTTCTGGCTTTGTGTACGCACGGGTATAAAGTGAACGCTAAGGATAGTGGTGCCAGAAAATATCAACAACGTCATATGATATTTTCGTAGGTGTTTCACCTATCAATACTGCGAATGCTTTCGCTAAACCTCGTTTGCTTTGGTTTTACGACTTCGTTTAAAACCAACGGAAAAGCGCATGATTTGTAAGAAATGAAAGCAACGGGTGTATTCTAGCTCAAGTTAGGGTAGATTAAGTATACATTTTTTGAAAGTCTAATGGACAAAGTCAGGTATGTTAGGGCGTTGTATATCGATTATGTTGCAAGTAACAATATATGAAACGATTTGATAGTGAGCTCTATGCTAGTTACAGTTCTTTCCCTTGTACTTATTATATACGTGAAACGTTAACAAACGAGTAAACAATGTTACAGACTCTTTTGTTTAAAGCTAACTCGACTTACGGATATGTTTGTAACCGAAGAGTGGCAAAGGTGGTCAAAATGTTCTTTTTCTATTTCTGATTTTTATACATGCATTGCAATGTGTAGATTGAGTAGTTCATTTAACTCTAAATATTTCGGTACGGGAATGTGTACCGCAGTACGTATCGGCCCGTATACCGGTATATCGTTGCACCATTATAATCATTTACATGTCAAACTGATTGTTTTAAGTCTAACTGAGTACGGTCAGCTTAAAGTGATAGTACCATTCAATGAAAAACACATCAGCTTATCTCATTTATTACATTTTTTCAAAGCACTACTATGTTTCATTGCTCATTATTGAAAATAATTATCAATACGACCAATTTGAAGCCTATTATAACTTTAATCTGTAGCGCATGTTGATACGGTGTTTTGTTTGTAGTTGTGTGGAGACTGAACACTTTGGGCTAAACACGTTGTACATATTTTATGAAAAAAACAAATGTTGTGCAATATGAGTCTATAAACTGTCATTTTAGTGTAAATGTGTGCGCGCGGTTTATTCATTTATAAGTAATCTTTGATTAAAGTTTATTGTATACATGTGCGCTGTATAAATGTACCAGTTATACATATTCGAGTGTCCATTATTTATGTTCTTAGAGAATGAATATAATAAATATTAAACTGTGAATTACGTTAGTCGTAAGTGGTGTTCTTTTATGATTGTTAGTTGGCTAAGTCTCCGTCTTTAAACTGTCGGAGTTGTGTGCTTTGTTCAGTAACATGTTTTCAACCTCATGGTCGTACATGTAACGATGTAAGTTTCTGTGCAGTCTTTTTTATTTGTTTAGTCAATGGGGCTAGCAATGATGTTTCATTAAACAATCAAAATTATTTTGCGGGGTGCAGCAATATATGAAGCAGAATTTCTTTATCTGAATGAGGCCGGCTAAAATTAGAAAGGACACAAAATTCCTCAGTAAGCGAACTACGTTACGTACGGCAAAATTATATCATAACTCGGACATATCAATAAGCTGAAAGTTTTTTGCGACAATCACTAGATTTTAAACGATCTCGCCTAGAGTGTTTAATTCCAAAATGATGTCGCAGGCCACGAACAACTTTCGTTTGTAGTCAAACAAGAAACCTTGATCTCCGTATACTTCGTCCATACTGTCTATATTGATAATAGTTCAATTCATGAGTATTCTCCCCTGAATTCCCGCCAAAATGTCAAAGCAATATTAAAGGGAAGGTGCAATGTATTTTTCATGATAATGTTTTAAAAGAGGCTGCGTGTGCCATGCTTTGCAAAAAAAAAAAAAAAAATGAATGGAAATTAATATTCGGCTTTTCACAAGCGGCAACACCGCTGTATGTTCGTAAACCTAATATACATATGCCAGCTAACTGCTCTTTTGCATAAACTATAATAATGTTTATCGAATAAAAAAATAATTTCGTTTATTTGTAAATAAAGCGAGTTCTTTATGAGTTACCGACAATTCAATGTACATCGTACTCGACGTCAAAAAAAAACCTGACGTCATTGACGTTAGAGAGCGAATTGCTGATGTATATGTTCCGTTTTCTAATGTTAATATCTTTTTTGTCTTCCAAGACACGTATTTAATTCTTGCAGCATGCTTGGGGAAAATGATTACATGTACTTCATAACACGTGTCAATATCTTGAATTCATATAAATGAGCCAAAACCAACTGCAAGCGTACCCAGCTCTTTAATTTAAGTGCGCGTGCAATTATATAGGAATATCAGTTTTATTTATATCAATTTACCGTACAAATGTACTTAATACCCTTGTTAATAGCGCTTAACGCTTAGTTTCATACATAGTTAAGATATGAAATGAATATACTAAAGCATGTCAGAAGCAAACTTAGAATGTTCTGGTCCCAACAGACTCTTCATAAAACAACAACAACTGTTTTGCAAGGCAAGACACGTATAGACTCGAGAAAACATCCATATCCGCTGGTGCTAGCATCTCAAAACACTTGTACTTCACAAGCTATTGTTTCACACAAGCTCTTACCCACAATATTAGGTTTTCTTATATTTTGTTTCCAAAACAGAGGGATTGTATGAGATTAAGAAAGGTAGGATATATGGAAATACGAATGACATGATATGGTTGAACAATGAATAGGGCCCGGCAAGCATGAAGTTAACAATCGCATACAAAACAAACTGATTTCTTTTCACATATAGCCACCTCAATGGCATATGTGTAAATTTTTCAGTGATACTAACTTAAGTTACAAATATTTTTTTCTTTTACTCAGTAAATTGTTTAGAAAACAAATAAATGATAATACATAATTATAAATAACTGCCATTTGGTAGGTCTATCTCACAATCATTAAACAATAGGAATATAGCGGTATTTTTTTCTTCGGTAAATGTTTACACTTGTTCAGCATTTATAAAAAAATTTATATTTCAAATTTTGTTAAGTAAGATTAAACTTTTGAGTCAACTGGTATATTAAGTTATACATAATTTACTTAGCTGTCTTTTTATGAGTTACTACGTTATAACAACAAATAAAGAAACCAGTGCACGAGGCAAAGTGGTTCAAGCACTAATGTACGCAGGCAACACGTGTCTGGTCTGCAAGCTCGCACACCTATCTTTTGGCTACTGGCATTTTACACAATTTGGCTAAACAATCATATTCAAAACTGACTAGGTATTGCAGTCGGGTACATTTTTGTGAAATAAAACTCCCTGAATTGTCAATTTTATTTTGTCATACTGGGGTCTTGACAAGTTCCCCAAGGGGAGAAATATCACAGTCGGTCGGGGCTTTACACAGTCGGATAAGGATGACAGTAAAAACATAATTGTATGGCATATTCCATCATATTATTACGAAATGATCATCGGCAGGACTTCATTTGACGACATTTGTTTTCATTCACAGGGTAACGTGCTGATCCAGGTCTCCGTTATTCGTTACATTCGATGCTAAGTATGACCTACTAGGTGTTTGATTTTGTTTTAGTGGATCAGCAATATTCCCGCATTTACTGACTCGGTTATAAATATTCATTTACCCAAGTTAAAGTGCAGCGAATACTGTGCTGCGATTGGCCAAAAATAATTTCAATCACTACGAGGTAATAGCTAAGTTTGTGTGTTGATTTTAAATTTCTTACAAAAGACATCCAAAAGAATTAGCAAGCATATCAAGATAATGGCGAGACAGTAATAGAAGTACACTGTTCAGATCTGTTAGACATTTCATTTGTATTAAAGAAAACTATTTTTTGCACATTCTAAATCTAAATCATTCACAATCTAAAATCAAAAGTTGTAGCTTATAGCAACTGCTGTATTAAGAGAGGCGCCGCGGTGTAGGGTAAACTTTCATACCTGGAGATAATGGGTTCGAATACCGGTAGCGGCATTTGACTGCCACCTCCATACTTCCACCTCTCGGTGCGATATCTGGTCATAACTACTTGAAGAAGTCATTGAGAGTAGTTAATATATGTTGGCAGAAATTGTTTTGCAATCGGTGTCAAATAATTAAGTTCAAATGTCGAGTCATTATTACTGAAGTGCGCTTAGTCAGTATAGGCTATATTAACAACGTATTGTCAAATGCACAATGATTATGGTAACAACGCATTGTTCAAGTACACAATGATTATGGTAAAACGGAAACCGAAAAACTTATGATTCAGATCTGGAAATATAACATATCCTTAACTGTGCACGGTGAAATGCAGCTTAAATACGGGGATTTTTCAAACGTATCAGAGGTATCATGGCTTTCTTCTTGAAAGTCTATGTTTGTTGGATACAATCGTTGTTCATTCTTTGATTGCATATATACTCGTCTGTTTCAACTCGTAACACTGTTTCACGGAAT
>JAFMSR010000004.1:7591659-7616730 GCA_022818135.1 Saxidomus purpurata
TGTCAGAAGAAAGAAAACGATCGCGTCGCGTTTTTCATTTTTTTTGTATCTTCATATGAATACTAGTATCATTATTTGGTACTATGACGACACTTTTAAAGCTACGAGAATTATTTCCGTGTTTCTTAAAAAGAGAACCATTTTGTGTAAACAATAGCATTGTTTTAAATTGAAATTTAGTTGTAAAAGTATGATAGCATTTTAAAGCATTTTCTCTCCTTTCATTTACTTTTTCAGTACTAGACCTTTCTAACTTAAACTGAAACGTAAACGGAAACTTACTTCGTTCTTGGGGACTTTCTAAAATGTAATAAAAAAGCTGTGAATAACAAAATTATAAAATACCACAGGGGTTTGCGACTTAAATACATGAACTGTAAGCAATTTTGGTGTTTGATCAAACAAACACATGTCCAAATTACCTGCGGAAGGACATGTCAAGAATTGGACCCTATAGAGATTATCGACTTAATCTTTCTTATAGAGTGCTCTACCATTATTCACAGTATCTCAGAATTATTCTGTTAATCTTGCGATACTTTTGTCTCTCTTACGTCACATCTGACAGGGTGTCAATGGGGAGGAATTTTATCCCGGTGGGACACATGCATTTGGAAATATAAGCTTCTGTCATTAGCTTGGACTGTTGCGAATCATTAAGACAGCCCGGAAATCCCGACTGACTTTACATACAATACAATCTTTATCAACAAATACAAATTTAGTACGTATGACATTGAAGTTCCTGTTACAAGAATGAAACTGATCATTTGGCTCATTCATAGGATGAGGTATGTTGTGCAATCTTTCATCTTTTGCACTAACTGCTGGATACTATTTGTCTCAGTTACCGCTGATTTACCGTAGGCAATGTATATTATGCATACGGATTTCGATGCTTGCATGTGCAGTGCCTACCATGGACATAGAAGCCGAATTTGCACAATCCTTACAAAGAACATCGGGGTTCAGTTTAGAAGGGGAAATTATGACTTCAATCAATATATGACTTTCTGATCAACAGAGTGGTGAGAAAATATGTTAGTCAAAATTCTGCTTAAATTGTTCTTTATGAAGGGGCACTCAAAAAGAAGATATATTCTGCTTACGTCCATAAAAAATGAAAGACAACACTCTGCAATTGAACTAGTGCAAATTATTTATAAAATACAGAAATAAAAAGATTACTGGCTGGGTACAAGTAAAATGTATACATAATTCAGCGAGCACTACTTCGTATCCCTGTGGTGTTGTGCACAATCGTGAATTTGTGCAGATCAAGCGTAAAATATTATATGTATGTATACATAGCTAAATCAGAAACGCTCTACATGACTAAAATGATTTAAGATACTGTGTGCGGTGCTAAATAGTTTCACCTGTTTTAAATATGCGTAGTCGTGAACTAGTCGAAATCGCAACAACCGCCAAAATATCCTGTAAGGCATACACCGGACAGAAACTTCTAGGAATATTAGATGTTTAAATCGACTACCACTCTTCTGGCGTAAGGTTATCACAAAAGCTGTAAAATCTGAGAGTATCGCAAGCTATTTTAATATTCATTCTAAAAAGAGATATCTCTATAATTCCAAAGAGATATCATTCGTTTTGATAGAGATATCTCTTTCACGCTAAGAGATATCTTTGCATCACAGAAAAATTCTCCTGGACTTTAAGTGATATCTACAGAGTTATATTTTTAAAGATATCTTTTTACTTTTGAGAGATATCTCTAAGTTATCACTCTAAGTTTAATAGATATCGCTGTGTTTTCAAACAGATATCCCCTTCACAGAGATCTTCTGATGTAGGTGAGATATCTCTGTGCGGTAGAGAAATATCTCTTTAGTATTGTGATATGTCTTTCAAACCTGAGAGGTATCTGTATTAAAAGAAAGCAATCTCTAAATTTGAGAGATATCTCTGAATTTAAAAGATATCTTCTCTATTCTAGGAGATATCTCTATCAAATTAGAGATATATATCTTTTTTGATAAATAGTAAAAGAGATGTCTCTCTGATTTTAATAGAGATATCTCTTTCACGCTTGGAGATATCTTTGTATCACAGAAATATATCTCCTGAACTTAAAGAGATGTATCTTCTTCTTACAGAGAAATCTGTTTAAATCATTTTAAAGATGTATTTCTATTTTTGAGAGATATCTATTGATCTATTAAAGGTAAGATATCTCCTAATTAACAGAGATATCTCTGAATTTAATAAATATCTACACTATTCTATGAGATATCTCTTTTTTGATTGAATAGTAAATTGGTTTGCAATGTCAGAGACACTTGGCATTATTTTCGTTTTGTTAAATTACGGATTCCACTGCATACTAGTATCAAGTTTATACTTAGTATAATTTACTAACGATGAACAGTTTTCTGCTGTTTTCTTCAGTAATACATGTAAAAGAAACTACATAATGATATAATAGAATTTTATTTATATCAATCATGTTCCTCATTTTTTCCCACAATCTAGTAACAATCATATTATGATGCAGCCATTGTCTCCCTTTCAATGTTAAGGTAACATAATTATTGGCGGTGTACTGCTGCAGCAGCGATTGTTTCTATTTGGCATAATCAAAAAAGCCAAAATTAATGTCCGCCGAAACGAAAACTTGAAGTTGGAAATCGTGTTGTTTGAGAAATCCCCCAATTTATTTCCGAAGTACGTATTACATTTACGAATTACGTTTAAGTTAGAAAGGTCTAGTATGGCAACACTTTTCAATATTTTTATTAAAACTAAAGTTAGCCCATTTTTTCATCATCTGTTTTCAATCTGATTACGAAAATAAGTACTGTAAGCCCTAAATGAAAATGAGCTGACAGGTCCGTTCTTTCAAACTTTTTTTACAAGTTACAAGTTACAAACATATACTTATTTAAGTCAGGATATAATTTGTAGTAGAAATAAGTTAATACTTTAACAAAATACACGATAATCATAGGACAACATACAAAATATTACACGCTTTCGTTATCAGGCCGACACTGCCCCCTCATTCGCCGATCGATAACCTTTTGTGCTCTTCAACGCTGAAGTGTACGCAAGGACGATAAGTCTGTGAAAAACCCGTATTACATCCTTGATAACTTTGTGACCCTCATTGATGAAAACAAATCTTAATACGTTATCTGTTAATCAAGGTTTGATAAGATTTCTAGCAAACACCGAGAAAAATGTTTTGTTTTATTAAATAACCATAGGTGTTGTGACTGAAACCTATTACAGTAGTCGGAACGTAACAGTTGTCAAAATTTGCGTATATCGTGCGTATAACGTGCGTGTAACGTGCGTATAACGTGCGTGCACTCATCGTGTATTTTGTCAATCGTATATCGTGTATCATATCGTATCATTCATCGTGCAACGTGCACCATATACTTTACACGATACACGATATACGATTCCCGATGCACGATAATCCATACGGTATACGTACGATTCGATGGTGTATTCCGTAGTTAATCGTTTTATTTAGCGTGTTCATCTCCCCAAAAAAGTGCTGATTTCAGTTTATACTATTTAGTGTAGTTGCGGACAAGAAAGACTTCCGGGACAGGTCAAAGATATTTTCACCTCATATCCGAAATTTAGGTCGTTTTTTTCAACGGAAAGGACATCTTTTTTATCTAAACGCCTGCACTGAAGTAACATACCGTGGGTATGATGTTATGATGTCCTCTACTCCTGCCTACCTGTTTGAACTTGAGGCTGGGGCTCTGCCCCTTAGACTGAGGCGCAAGGAAAAGATTCTTAAATACTGAGCGAAGTCAAGGTTTTGGTCAGTGAGATCATAACGAATGGCTATTTTGTAAGATCCTCCTACAAGTGCCCTATGAAAACAAAATGACCCGTACGAAAAATTACGCCCTGACTATAGGCGGACTCCGTTTTAGCTGTAAGGCGGATTCCGTCTTAAATTGAATATAGTTGTTTAGTGCTTCTTAGGCGGAAACTAGGCGGAATACGCTTCGAAATATTTAAATGAGCTTAAGCGGATTCCGCCTACACTATGCGGAAAACATTACGCCTTATATTATATTTAGGCGAAATAAAATCCGCCTAGGTTTTTTGGGTGAAAAAAATCTGTTTACTGAATCAGAAAAATTACTTTGTAACCTGCATTTCATAAAAATGGATATTAAATCAGACAGCATTAGTCACTTTTGTTTTTGTGTTGTGTTTCACTTGAGAGATTTATTTTTCTCACCTATGAGATACATATTTCCGCGCATTTACCCATGTGAGATAAACTTATCTCACATCGCTTATCTCACATCGCTGCCGGACTATTTTTACGTTAATTGTAAGCAGACATAAAAATCGAAAAACGACTGTAAAATTGCTATTTTTGAAATAAACATAGGGTTGTTGGTATTCATTTTCTTAGTTAGATCATTTTCTATCCATCTATAGCAGTTTTGAAGTAAAATTCGAGAAAAAGTTGATTTTCATTTTTTCATCCCGATCCTGTATTTGCACTTATTCCTTCTTACTTGTGTGAAAATGCGATTTAAACGGTGAGAAAATAAATCTACCATGTCCATTGAGTTGTGGATAAGGAAATCCCACCCTCGGGTTGAGATACGTCGAAAAAACTCGGCAGAGCCTCGTTTTTGGACGTATCTCAACCCTCGGGTAGGATTTCCTTATCCACAACTCATGAACATGTTAGATTCACTTTGTCACCATTATTGCATACTGAACTATAATATACTCAAAAGTCTGGTACACAAAAACAAATAAAATTTTAATGCTTAAAAAGGTTTAACTTAATATAAGTGATCTTTTCATTAAATCTGATATGTCAGAAACAAATTTAAAAGTCATATTTACCTTAAACAATTGCTTCTAAGATCAATTTAGAACAGTTTAATATTACCATTAATGCAGTCTGCTGCATTCTCCTACTGAGCTCCAGTTATTAATAGCAAAACACAGCCTTGATAGATGTAAATCCTTTCCAAAAAGTTATCAATAACTCACTATTGCAATGAAACTGTCCTTTTTACCACAAAAAACAGCTGTATCATCAAAATATTTCATATTACACTGGTCAAAAACTTTCTAAAATGTCTGCCATGTGCTTCACAGTTCTTACATTTGAACATTATCCCATCAGACAGCTGGTGAATGGTAACAAAAGAACTTCCTGTTGCAATAATTCCGCCTAAGAGTTGATACCAAGTTGCATTTTCCGCCTAAGAAGCACATGCAATTTATATTCTACAGTTTCCGCTTAGGCTTTAGGCGGATTCCGTCTAAGAGTATAAGGACTTTAGGCGGAATTTGGAAGAAATTCCATGTCCGCCTTCTTTTAGCCTGAAAATGAATTTTTCATCAATTTTTTAGGCGGAATATGCCTTATTTACGGAATCCGTCTAACTGTTTCGTACGGGGAACAAATCTGACATACCGCATCTCGCAAAGTTAGAAACTCAAATGAATATCAGATATTTTTTACTCTGGACATCTACATATATACACAGATGGGTGTAAAAATCCAGGCTCTGGTATAGTAGCAGAAATACAACAGAAATGATAACAATAGACACTGCATTGAGCTGGCTTTTACATCATCAACCTAAAAAACTTGTTATATTGTATATATTTTTAGATTCACTATCATCTCTGGTCTCAATGAAATAAAAACAACAGTCATTCTAGACCAGAGTTATTAAAAACATTATTATTATTCATAAATTTTATCAATGCCTAAAAACAGGCTTATCAGTTACCATGTCATAGTGCCCAGCTCATGTAGGCTTATATGTAGTGTAGCGGTGTAGAGAATTGAAACTTTAAAAAACACATTTTGCCGCAAAACAGTGCGACCTGGCCGTCCTGTGGGATACTCAACAAATTACAAAATGGACAAATCAATCACACGTCTTAGGCTGGGCCAAACTTACTACCTACCAGCTCGGGTTGGTACATACTTAAGGCTGACCAGGTTTGCATCCAGTGCATTGTAGAATGTAACACCCATCACTGGCTATTTCACTGCATAGCTTTCACCACACAGAGACTAAAATTTAAGCCAGAAATGGATAAGCTTGGACTTGCATGGTTTCACTATTAATGATTATTCTCAGTCCAAGAAAAGCCCTAAGTAAATGTGTATAGAGGTTGTTGGAAAATAACTTAGTAGACTGTGAAATGACTGATAATATTCAGTAACCTAATTTACTCCAGTAGCTATCAAACCCCTTTCTGTAGGTCACTAGTCAAAAGTCTAAACAATTCTTGTATAAATGCATTTTTTTATATTTAACAAGTACTTAGTATTTTAATTGTAGTAGTAAATAAGCTTTTTCACTAGTTAGTGGGTGTTGATTTATATTGGCAACCCAAAAACATAAAATTCAAATTTGTTATTATTTAGCAAATCATAGTCTGCACATAACAGAAATTAGCAGGGCGTGACAGATGACATGTCAGTAGGGGTTGCTCAATCACTACCTGTTACATGCCTGTTTCAGTTATAAAATACTGTAACTGTAATTTATATCTTATATATAATTTAATACTGTATGTTAAGTTTGCACTGTCTGTATGGCACCATAATTAATTATAATAATTATAATTAAAAAATATCACTGGCTATTATCTGTAATCTGTGGGGGACAGAGGGGGTAGGGGGCAGGTTCAGGATAAATGTAAGCCGGTTTCCCATTACAAACCTACTGAATGAAACATATCATGATCATTAAGTATATCCTTGCCGGTTTGGACTGGCCACTGGCCATACAGATGCTAAATCTGATCACCTGCATCTTTCTTACCAGCTTAACTATAACAAACTCTTACTTCTGAAGGGGGCACATAGAAAAAATTGATTTTATTCAAGTTGTATACCTTGAAATAAGTTTTATTAGATTTGTAATATAATCCATCTTGTGAGAACACTCACACTTGATTAATAATTGTATTTTAGTATTACAAGTAGTTCTTTTACTGAAGATCCTACCTGAAACCCCATGTTTAAGTAAAATGTTTAACTTTCATAAATAACATTTGAATAGTAAGTTCTGCAAAGAGCTTAGATATTTAAGTATACACTAGTATAATATCACTAGAAAAGTACCATAATCATTTTGTATAAAATGAATAAACACATTTTAAAAATAAGATTTCAAAGGCTAAGATGGCAAAATTGTGCTTGTGTAGACTTCCGGTAAAGCAAGTAGTACCGGCTTACACCTATTTTTCAGTAGTTTTACTTTGAACACCTCTATATATTGTGTGTAGTTTGTAATCTTAATAGCTTAATTAATAAAGAAAATAATATAAACATCAGATCTATTACTAAGTCACAATTTACTCTGGTCTCAGTAGACCGGTTGTATAAGTTATGTAGTCATGTAGTACTTCTGACAGATCTCCTCTGGTTAGTTTCATAAATTGAATCCATTTTAGAAATCCTACAAAGGGCCTGTTTACCTGTAAGTATGGCAGAGGCGGTGCTTGAACTCTGTCCGGTTTATTAAATTTGTTCCTCATCTCTGATAGTTTCCTTAAATGCCTAGCTTACATTAATTTGAACAAATATAGATCTTTTTAGATCTTTCTACATATCTAAATTCCAAAATACCTAAAAAAACATGAGTATCATCATTGCTGAGCTCTATTCTGCAGTCTCATAGTTATTGAGTTTTTGAAACATGTGAGGTTACACCCCCTTTATAAATATATAGTGTTGCTTAGCTCTTTCATATTGTTGTCAGTCTTCCATCAATTCATTTGCTAATGCTAATGCTACATGTGTATTCCAGGAACAATTTTTCCAAATGATCTACTACATGTATAGTATAAAAGTAAAAGGTAAAGTGTTTGTTTATTATAGTGTCACCCCTATTTAAAGGGCCAGCCATTTCTGACTTATGAGACACCTTCTTTTTGAGCACATGTGCCTCCCAAATCCTATCCTTTTATTGCCAGGTACCAGGCAGGTAGGCATACGGTAACCATTATTTAACTAGCTGGCGGCTCAACAACCGGCCATATCAGAATGGACCCCTGGTGGGATTCAAACCTTCGACCTCCCACTCTAAAGGCGGATGCCTAAACCATTAGACCAAGGAAGACGGTATATGTACATGTATTACCACCTCATGATATCAGCAGAGTTATGTACATGCAAACAAAATCAATCTTGGAAATATGTGTACATCTAAATGCTATAGTCTCATAGCCTTTATATTCTGATGAAACTACTCATGTAAAAAATGCCATCAGATAAATTAAATATGGAATGTACATCATTTTTCTGCCCAGTAATTAACCATCCATTGATGTTCATTGTATCTTCTTCATGATCAGTATGTCAAATAAACATATAATTCCATATAAGATTATATGTTACATGTACATACATGTATGTGTTAACACCATATATGGCATCTTGAGACTGTATAATCTAGGCTGTGAGATGTGTTTTCTCCAGGGTTCTAATTGAATCTGCTATCCACCACTGGATGCAGTTGTGTCATGCAATTGGACCATTCCATTATTCTACAGAGGGTTTTGCAAATGATTTTTAACCTGTTTTTGGTTCATATCCTGTGATATACTAAAATAAATCTATCTATCTATCTATCTATCCTAGAAAGTTTTACAAACGTTATCCCAAAATGGGTGAGAAAAGTTATAATACATAACAATCTGTTTAATTTTACTTTAAATTTATTACTACCCCCATAAAGTATTACCCCAACCACCTCGGCAGGGGTTCTGAACAAAAAGAATGGTAGGAGTGACATAAAGTATATGGAACTGCGTGCCAAGAATTAAACTACATTGAAATAAAAATGAAATTTTATAACCTTCTTCACTCTAGAAAATATCACTGTGTCCTAGAGGTTCATTTTTCATGTGTTTTTATATACACCAGCTATAGAATAGGCCAAGTAAAACAAAATATAAAGTAACATGATATAAAACTTTATATAGAATTGATCACCATAGTCCACAGTACTTAAATACCGCATTTCGCTTTAATTATCTTCCCTTTTCTTATAACAATCCTAGAATTCTAGAGGGACAATTTTCACTTTCGGGCTGCCGGAAAAAACCTAAATATTGTTCAAAACTTTTTTCTGTTAAAACATTGGTCAAAATTAGGGGCCGTATAATCATCAAAACTATAAATACTACAAAATAACATTAAAAACCCCGTTCCAAATGCTTGGTTTATTCGAAAACGCCATTTCAAGCCTTCCGAACTGGCAGTTTCTTCAATGTCAATTTACCCCACCCACTTGACATCCATCTACATCCAGTATAACATTATTATATTTAAACATTTATATGCCACGGATCAATTTCCTGCCAAACTCACTCCGACAGGTGTTCAAATTTGACACATACTGTGATATGAAAACTGTGGATCTTTGACACTTATCGATGCCATTTTTTATTGTTAAGGTACAAAGCTTCTATAATTGATCTGATTTTTTTCGGTCTGATTAAAAGGTCTAAATTTAGATAAAATGTGAAATCCCAAAGTAATCGTATAACGTGTTATCCGTTTATCGTGTAGCGTGTAGCGTGCGCTTCGTACATCGTGTATATCGTGTATCGTTCTGAATCGCTCATCGTGTATTTACCGAACGTGCAACGTGCGTCTAACGTGCGTGTATCGTGCGTACATCGTGCGTGTATCGTGCACTCCGTGTGACAACTGTTACGTTCCGACTACTGTACCACAATCTTAGTCGTACAATATGATGGTAATATATGTTTTCTTAATTATGACTTAAGCATGAAAGAAGAAAACGTAACTCTTATAATAAATGAGATACTGTAAATAACTTTACTTTCGCGAAACAAAAAGTAAGCGATTGGTGATCTCCGGGTCAATTCACGAGACAATGAACTCGAGAACATGATCCTGCTGGTGCTACTTCACACTTCTTTAACAATATCGATCATATCCGGAGACATTTGAATTAGAGAAATGATGAATTCGCGAAAAACGCTTAATAAAATTTGTTGTTGTTGTTGTTGTTGTTGTTGTAATTATTACAGTTTACTTTTACCACAGTTTACGGCCAATAACTAAGGATTTGAACATGTTCTTACCATAACCAGTGTATGGTGAGCTTGTTTAAAGACCTAATTTTTTTAATCCCCCGAACACAAAGTGTTAGGGGGGTATACTAGCTTCAGCTTGTCTGTCCGTCTGTCGCTCCGTCCGTCTGTCTGTCCGTCTGTAGATGGAATCTTGAGGACACTAAATTTCCAATACCCCTGGTCAGAATTTAATGTTACTTCACACAAGTGATCAGTACAGTTCATAGTTGTGCATGGTTTATGTTTAAGATCACTAGGTCAAAGGTCAATGTCACAGGGGCTCGGGATAGTTAAATATTGTGGACACTAAATCTCCAAAACCCCTTGTCAGAATTTGATGACACTTCACACAAGTGATGAGTACAATGCCTAATTGTGCATGGTCTAGTTTCCGGGTCTCTATGTCAAAAGTCAAGGTCACAGGGGCTCGAGATGGTAAATCTTGTGGACGCTAAATCTCCAAAATACCTGGTCAGAATTTAATGATACTTCACACAAGTGATAAGTATAATGCCTAGTTGTACAAGGTCCATGTTTCGTGTCTCTAGGTCAAAGGTCAGGTCACAGGGGCTCGGGATGGTAAAATATTGTGAACGCTAAATCTCCAAAACCCATGGTCAGAATAATAATGATACTTCACACAAGCGATAATTACAATTTATAGTTTAAATATATACGCACTATGCCTAGTTTCGGGTCACTAGATCAAAGGTCTTGGAAGAGATAGTAAACTCTTGTGCGCTTTTGATCTCTTTACCTGCTGGTCAAAATTTAATTATACTTCACAGAAGCCTTAAGTTGTGCAGGTCCAATAATCAAAGCATCAAATATCACATAAATTTTAAATACAGTGTCAGGGTGTTCGGGGGATATTTATCATCTTCAGTGATAGTTGTTCTTTATCTATTGTTTCTTGAAATGTAAAACAATAGTTCAGTTTATAAACTGATACAGTGAATGAGACACAAGACTTATACAAAAAGTTTTGAGACTGGTCCAATATTAAAAGACTTATGCTAATTTATGGCAAAGTTCTTATATATTGTATCGATTCTTTAAAATGTTCTCCCTTAATAGCAGTTTTTTATTCGAGAAATCCATGGTCTGAAAGCCATAGAGTAGTCTGCCCTTGGTATACTCTGCAGCCACTGATACACATCACTGCAAAGAGCGCTTCGCGAGTTGTAGCGAAGTCTACCAAGACTCTTTTTCAATACAAGAAAGAGGAAGAAGTCACAGGGACTCTTGTCTTGCGAGTATGATGGGTGCTGCAATTCGGTCTTTCTTGACATTTCCTTAGCCACTGTTTATTATTTACCCGTTTTTGAGATTAAAATAATAGATCCACGTTTCATCACCCATGAGAAGCTCATTTAGTGCTCTTTCCTTAGCATTTTGTACACTTTTAAAAAACTCTTTGCAACATTTCACCCGTTGAGCCTTTCGCACCGTAGTCAGGACGTGCACATACTTTGATAATTGTGTTTTGTAAGAATTTAGTGAACACCTGTCAATAACATACCCGCTGATGTAGCTTTCTAGGAAACTGTAAAGCGCGAGTCTCCTACTACACCGTGGTTTTTGACTCTCCCTTATTAAATACGTCAACAGTGGATCTGGAAGGAAAAGAATCACCATTAACATTTTCAAACTGCTTGTTCACACTTTCCGTTTGTCTGTCTCTCTGTCTGTCTCTCTGTCTCTGTCTCTCTGTCTCTCTGTCTCTGTATCACTGTCTCTCTCTGTCTCTTTCTGTCTCTCTCTCACAAGCACGCACGCACGCACGCACGCACGCACGCACGCACGCACGCACACACACACACACTCAACCGATTAGTAAGTTGTTGGACTGAGAAAAATAAATTAGTATATAAAATAATGTCGAATTTCCTTTCTATTTTAGGTACACAGCTGTATTATTCAAATGTTCAACAAAAGGCCTGCTTCCGTTCTTCACACACGTGTCTTTGGTCACGAACAAGAATGAGACGGCACTGAATCTGTTGAAGGTTAGAAACATAAGCATGAAAAGGAAATATGAAAATAAATATATTATTTGTTGCTCACCGCTGTTTGTCAAAGTGGACCGTATTCCTGACATAGTAGAATGGATTGAATTAAACAGAATACTTGGAGCTGAAAAATTTGTGTTTTATGATTTAAAAATCGATCAAAAAATAACGACACTTCTGAACTACTATATAAAACAAGGGATAGTAGAACTATTGCCATGGAAGCTTGGAATTGCAGAAAAGTACAATCCGGGGAAATCAAACTTAATACATAGCCATGGTCAAATGGCGGCTATGCACGATTGTTTTTATCGTTACGGACATATATCTGAATTTATAGTCATTCTTGATATAGATGAGTTTCTGATTCCGCACGCAAACGATTGCAATAACTGGAATGATTTGATAAAGAAGGTTGGAGACAGCTTCACAACTTATTTGTTTAGAAGCGCATTTTTTCCGACACCAAAATTTGCTTTCAGCAACAGTTATAATATACATCCAAGTACAATACTACACACTATAAATTCAACGAGGCGAGAGGTGCACGTTTATCCGCCACGGACAAGATCGAAATACATAGTAAGGTCAACACAAAATCATCATTTAATGATTCATTATGTTCCAGGGAGTAACACATACATTTTTAGCACAGAAACAGGCCTTCTGCATCATTACAGAAATGGCATGCATGAAAACCAAACATTTGTGACAGATACAACTTTACCAGACAAATATAGACAAGACCTGATAGGAAAAGTAAAACATACTTGGGACAAATTTATTTCTTCAAAATAAATCACTTGTCGACTAATTTACAGTTGCATGTTTGCCAGGTGCCAACTATAGACACCAATGACGATCTCTTGACGTTATATTCTATCAAATATGCTCAATATCACCAACGATACCGCGTGATATTTACGATGACTTGAACTACAGTAAACCTCGCTTATAAGGAACTCGGATATTAGGAACACTCGGTTATAAGGAACAGTTTTCAATTCCCCGATCTAAATCCTTCTTTATTCAATGTAAAAATCCTCGGTTATAGGGAACTCGGTTATAAGGAATACTCGGTTATAAGGAACAAATTTTCCGGTCCCAAAGTACAAAATTCAACGGAAAACACCTCGGTTATAGCGAACAGACATAAAGAATAAAAATTATTAAAAATCGGAACGCTAATGACGTCAGAGTAACGTCGGCACTTTCATGCGCGTTCATGTTAGCCATTTCATTTCTATGATCTTTAGTTTGTTAATTCACGGTTACGATAAAAAGAAAATATATAATACTATCATTAAAGTTTAACAAAGACTAGATCTAGACGATAGAAGATTTAATATTTATTCAAAAGGGTTATATTTGTACATGTAATAAGTATTTTATGTTAACAATATTGAACGAAAATCAGTCACGGCCTTGGTCACGGGATCTAAATATGGCCAAATAAAGTTATTGCTAAGTACTGCAAAGATTTTCTATCAAAGATAAAGCCGCAGGTGTCATGAGATCAAAGAATGCCGCCGCGATGCTCGGTTTGTTTGATCTTAGTGAGCATGTGGCATTAAAAAGAGACAGTTTGAGACATGGACAATAGATTGATATTTTGGATTATTAAATCATTATAATAATATATAGATAAAGTAAGTTTGTAGATTGATTGTGTTGCCGGGATTGTTTTATTTGATCCTACAGTATATGTTAGTTTGTTGATAGCGGCATCGTAATTAACACGATTTGGGCGTCTGGAAGTTTCGAAAAACATCAAATAACAATTATTATTATTTTTATTGATAATTAAAAGTTAATCAGTAAAAAACTCAACAAATACTTAAGTCTCGACCCGAATGCGATTCGCGCGACAGGACACTCTCATTAGGGTGATGGGTGATTCCGCAACCTCTTAAATATTAAGTTAAATATTATTCACTCTCAACAATCTCGAACGAGTATCCTTGATTACTTCAAGAAGTCATAAGCACTCATGTACATAGACATTAAGTTAGTGCCGGTGTAGATTTCATATGTAAATTTGTTCGCTATACAAATTGTGTTCGCTATACATACCTCGGTTACAAGGAACTAGTTCGCTATACGGATATAAGGAACCTCGGTTATAAGGAACAATTTTCTGAGGTCCCAAGCTGTTCCTTATAAGCGAGGTTTACTGTATAAAAGATGGTGCGATTTTGTAGTTCTGTTTTGGTCATTGATTCTTAGAAGGATGTCTAAAGTGTTAGATAAAACGTTTTAATTATATGATTGCTTGCGTTACAGGGCAGTCAAGCTTCAGCAGAGTGTGGAGAAGTTTTAAAAATTTGTTCAAGCCTTATTAAAGACGGGTGCGATTTGGTACTTCTGAATTGGGAATTGATTCAAAGAAGCACTTCTAAAGTGTTCGATTAAGTTTTTACATCTTGGATTCCGGATTTCAAGCAGAATTGCTGTAGTCATGTGATCAGTAGCTTGGCGTCCAACCGCGTGATCTCAGAACGGAAACGAAATTGGGTGCATATTTTTTAATATTATTCCATTGATACATCTTATCACTAGTGCTTGAATCTTTAAAAACAGATTAAGCCTTATTGATTGTCTCCTTACTGAAGAGCTAAGATTATTTCCCCCAAATCAAAGAATACATGTAGTTCTAATTAGAATCGGTGCTGTCACATGGAATTCTGATTTTCTAGATCCTCCTTATCGCACCCGTCTTAAAGGAGCAAATCAATCTGAAATCAGCCATACTATGGAAACCATCAAGCACGTCAAAGACCATATTAATCATTGCCCTTTAATTTGTTACTTCGGACAAGTCCAGATTCACGACCAAAAACTTTCAATTTACCTTCGCGTCAGAAGGTTCGGCGTAGAAATTTGGTTTTAAGTAAGGAAGTAGTACCATCTTTGCATATGAATACGAAAGCCGGTGATAACATTTCAACTTCAAGAATTCGCATTATCTTTCATTTGAAATGTCACCACTAGGCTTTCGTATATGAAGAGTTCTTCATTGCAAAATTTACCAAAGCCTGCTGAAAGATATTTCTTATCAGAAACGGCATTTAAAGGAGATGCATTTCGAGGGGTTAAAGTGTCGGTGATGTAAGTGTGTCTTATGTCATATGCACTTACACTAGTTTCACATTCACCTTCGATTTTAAGGAATAAAACATAATGCCAGCCTTCCACAATAGTAACGAGACACTTTGATGTAAAAAAACGCGACTTATTTTGAAAAATACATTTGAATTTAAAAGTTGTTAGGAGCTAGGCTATAATTATGCCCCATACCACATTTAAAGAACTTAGGGTATGTTGCTTTGCAGCTGTCAGTCGGTCAGTGGGTTGAGTGTAAACATCTTAAATATAAACGGACGGACGACGGACTTTCCATTGATCCTCGATCGAAAGCTCAATGTGAATTAAAAATGTTGAAAGACAAAGAAGCCTACTGTTAAGACGTGACATAAACCTAAGAAATGTCAAAATTCATATTACTATTTCTTAATTTTACTCTCTGGAAACGTCTGATTATTTTGCAAAAATGTGAAATTCATAATTATTTATGTATTCTTCACTGCAAAATAAGTCTTTACAACTTCTGTGAATTACACACGAGATTCACTCAACTTACGGGAGAGAGAGAGAGAGAGAGAGAGAGAGAGAGAGAGAGAGAGAGAGAGAGGAAGAGGGAGAGGGAGAGAGACGGGGGGGGGTTGTCGAATTGTGTCTTGCCTTAGGTCACTACCATAATATGGTACTGGTGTGGACCGGACCTGGGACTCTCCGATTCTAAAGCGACGCGTTATGGTTGCTCCAATTTCAACTTGAATCTTTAGGACGACCTGATCATGGATCATCTTCATTTTTCACGTCTCCATGAATTTCCTTGACAACATCCCTTTCATGTACATTTATTTACTGCTATCTTCTCTGCCTTCTTCATTTTACAAAAGCATACAACTTATCGACAATTAAAAAATTGTTTTTCCAAAACCTTCACAGTTTCTGCACACTTTACTGATTGCAAGAATTCAGTGAAGACGGTATTTAAATAATAAGTTTTGGATTACGTTGAAGGATATGAAAAAATGTGCAGAGCAAACATCTGCCCATGTACTCTCGTACGGAATAAATAGCATGTATTTCCGGAATATTGTCAATGGTTTGAATTCGAATTAATATCTTTGCTGTAAAATGCTATCAAATTTCGCAAAGCAGTTATCCAGGTACTTGTGCGTTCGACGCGTCTATCGGGGCTGCTAGGTCCTCTCTTGTTCTAGGTCTATTTGACCTCGCTTTGAGGGTGGTGAGTCAGAAACCGCTCCATGATCTTCTTGTGACATAGTGAGATGATAAAATCGTAGTTATCCCGAAATTGTCGGGAAAGAGATATTTCGAAACGCTGCTTTTTTGCTTCCACATTGTCGTGATTTTTCACATTCTCAAGTTCATATGTTTAAGGGTATCGTACCTTTTTTACTAATGTATACATGGTATTTCTTTAAACACATCAAATTAAACGATATAATCATACTTTGTTTACAGTCGGAGAAGAAGTTTAACTTTCTTTAATGTAAAGTAATTCGTAATACGGTTTCTAGAGTATTTCCCCTTGTGCAAAATGTGTTCGCTTATTTTATTACGTACGCTTAAAGGGATAGTATTATCTGAAGTAGACCAAGAAAAGTGATTACAAGCATTCTGAAGTTATATCCCTCATAGGACATATGCATAGAAATCAGGGGGTTGGACGTAAACGATGTATCTCGGGGCTTTAAGTGAGAATTTGATGTAGTTCTGGTCAAAATGGCGGAAATTTGATGTTTTTGGGGTGAGATGGAAATTGGTAAGGAAATGTTTATTTTCAATTTGATCGAACAGTTATCATGCATGCCCTTTGTATAGCCACATGTTATATATGAAATCGCAACACCCGTAAAGACAATAGCGCTCTACCTTAAACCATAACTCAATCATGTGGACTACACAATTTAGTGATGTGTTATAAACTGTTGATGTGTAAGATTGAAAGAACTGTTCAACTATTTCTATGGTCGAGCATCTGGAGGAGACATTGAACTAGTAAATAAGTGCCAGATTGAATAATTTCATCATTTGACTTTGTCAGGAAACTTGCACAAAATTGGATATTTTTCATGTAAGTAACCCAAGAACTGAAATGACATGTTTTAACAAATTTTGCAACAAAACACACTAACACAATTATAGATGTTATAAGCAAAGCGTACTTTTCAATATAAACCAAAAGACTAACTTTTTATCTAGACTTGTTTAGTAAAATTATAGAGTCACAAATTAGATTTAGAGTTAGTTATAGTACAGTTGATAATGCTTTTATCTTAAAAATAAAGGTGCTGATTTTAAAAGTGGTGGTCGAATAGCTAGGAGGGTAAAGTGGACATATTCAAATGATATGTTAGAAAATTGGTTTACTTATGTAGGTATATATTTTTCTATACTATAATTTACATTTTTGTCACCCTCTTTAAATGCAAAACCAATGATAAAATCTGATAACTACTACATTTTACTCACCAGAAACACACTGTTTGCTTCAAAATCCTCCAAGACCATTTCTATGGCAACAGCGATTTGAAATTATTCTTTTTTGAAATCTTGGCTATACCCTATGAAAAAGGCAGATCGTGGAAAAAAGACATGAAATACATGTAGTTCACCAGATATAATATATACTGAAAGAGTATATAATATTGCAACCAAAAATAAATGATGCTGTTAGGAAATGATTACATAATGTAACGGAACAGTTTACTGCCCATGTAAATTGAAGTGAGTTTTGACGTCAAATTGTGGTATGTGACGTCATTTTTAGAGTGAACAATGACGCCTTAGGTATACTTTTTCAAAATGTTGTAGTTTTGTATGTACCGAACGTAGGTAACTGAAATTTTCCAAAATTGATGTTGAAATATTGTTTGTTCAAATATGCAAGAAAGCTAGTTTTCAAGTATTTTGTCCGAAGGCCCATTTTCCCGTGTCGCTGGTCTTATCTATGTATAAAAAGACGAGTTATGCCAGTTAAATCGCAAACAGTACTTGTACATATCCTCAACTCTTTGCAACACTTGCAATGTATACCTTCAAAATTATTTCGAGATATTTGACAGTAAGTTTTGCTGTGTGGTTCTAAACTATGGAGATTTAGAAATATGCGTTGTATGGAATCTATTCAAGAGTATGAATGTAAGAGGTTTCTAAACGTGAACAGAAGTTCATGCAAATCTTTGGGACGTTGGTAGATAGCCCATAAATACATACTCTGCTAAACGCTGTATTAAATATTGGATCTGGTTGTTAACTTTGTCCAGAAATAGATACGCAAAGTTATGTTATGAAATGTTGATGTACTATGACAAGTTGCGCTATACGAATTTGGTTACAGATGTTACAAGATGTTTATTTAAAAACGGACCTGGTTATTTCTTGGAATGCCAAGAAGTTGCAAATCCTAGATTCTTTTTATGTCAACTCGAAGAAAGGTTGAAAGACCAGTATGTACAAACGTGGAGGTCTAGGTGTAGTGAGAGTACTCAACACTGTCACTAAGTACATTTCAAAACGATTTATAAAACAGAGAAGTATGTTACTATTATAGATATTGCAAAATTTAAATCAAGTATAGCACATTTCCGAATTTCTTAGCGTAGTATTATGACAGGAAAGGGTACGCTTATGATAAAATGATTAACTTTCATTACCTACGAAAATGCGGTTTATCCTGTTCCAAAGCTTGCCAAAGAGTATCTGAGTATTGACTACAAATGTGTTTGAACATTAATAAATGACCTGTGACTGCTGACAGTGCGGTAACACAAAATCAGTCTGACTTATTAATAAATGACCTGTGACTGCTGACAGTGCGGTAACACAAAATCAGTCTGACTTAAAGTTGTCTTATGAATGTAATTAGCACATTTAAATTGTGCCTGTTTATGGTATTACCGTGGTGTATATCAATCGCTGTTGATACTATGTTCAATTTTAAATATAATTGCAATGACACAAAGAAGACTAAAAATGATTCAAAGAACTTAATATTAAATATTACAATAAACACAATGTGTTAAAATCGAGCACAATTAAGTAGAATTTGTATTGTAGTAAGGAATAATTATAAAAAGATTCTGCGTGACAAAGCAAGCGAAGCCGACGGAGAATTAGTCCCATGTGGTGATGATTGTACCTAGAGCTCTAAAGGAAATAGGTTTTGCTTTTGCGTTTCATATACAGTGTATGTTTGTTTTAAGTTTTAAAGTAATGTAAAATTTATGGTTTCAAATACAAGTTCTGTTTTACATTTCTATTTCAGTATGTATTTAGGATGTAGATTTAGGGTGCAGGTTTCACGAGGTCATCCGCTCGTCCATTTAATTTGTTTTAAGGCGATCTGACTTACCTTAATTTTCACCGCATGAGCACAAACGACAGTTCCAGTTTAGTTCATGTCGACAGTATAAGCCTTTGCGCCATTAGAGAATGGTATACATGTCCAGTTAAGCTTATTCGTCCCTGATAAGCCCGCATTTTTCAAAACATGAAGGCGTGTAATAGACACAATTATTAGCTGTACTCTGTAACTGCTTTGTTTTCTTACTTAAGACTCATTATTGAAGATGTTTTCCATCGGTACAGGAACGAACAGGCTGAATTATTCAAGAGACTAAAGTGACGGCCAATCATCTGTCAAACAGTACCACTACCTATAACCCAACTGAAACAACAGCAAAATAAATAATATTATAGCTATCGTTTTACAGAACTCGGAGAAACATTATGACTCTTTCAATAAGTAAACTTCAGCTTACCAAAAGTTGTGTGTAATTTAATTTGTCTTGTTACGATTTTATTTGTCTATAACAATTAAATACTTTTTAAAACCGGTTTTAATTACGATGTACTGTGATCTCAACCTGTGACCCAGTGACCTCAAAATGAGTATGGTTCATTTTGTCTCGTTTCGATTTTATTTTTCTTGCATATCGGATCGGCATTTCCGGTGATTTTGCCCTTGCCGGAAAAACCGGTCTGGAACCCCTCCTATGCCAGACGAGTCTCGTGAATCACTTATGACGTAACGTTATAAACATTGTGACGTCAATTTCCCAAACACAACGTCGGAAAATCGTTTGTTTTCATAATAATTCATCATTTTGATAAGTTTGCATTTAGAAATCTACTTTAAAGTGCAAGACGGCATGCAAGAAAAAGTTTCCATCATGAGACACTTGGCTCAGATCTACTGGGGTGCATTAGAACAGAACACTGGATACACATGGTAATTTTAGTAACTCGGAATCTAGTGGTCGTGACATTACGCTTTTTATGTTACGGGAAAAACGAAAAAAGATGAATATCAATATGTGGTGAATACCAGACGTAGAGGATGACCAAGATCTTATATCCCCTTGTCAACATTCAAATTCCCCTTAGCACATTGATTGTCAAATCCGTTCTCGCACTACGCACACACGCAAATGTCATTTGATAGCAAGTAAAAAATATTGTTAAAACAGTTTGACTTAGCTATTTGTATTGAATACCGAAAAGTTATAGATTTAAAAATGACTTTATAGACAAAACTATCTCGATTCGGCGTGCTTGTTAAACATCAATACCGAAATCGAAAGTAGCGTTTGACACTGGATTTCCTAAAACAACGATAGTTAACGCTACATATCAATATTTGACAGAGGTACAAACACTGCGGATGAACGACCACCGGATATTGGGGCGAAAGTGAGCACAGATAATTAGTTTTCGCGAGGAACGTGTTACAATTTGTGTAAGTTAAAATCCGATATTTAATCTAATACACATTATCTTGTGTTTCTTTGTGTGTTGTTGGATACTTCGATGACTGTTTTAGTCCAGTGTATACCCGAGCTGTAAACGATGTCGATTAATATGTTAAAATAACAAAAACAAGATCGCCTGCTCACTTGAAAAGTTCGACAGTTGGTAATGTTTACCGTTTTATTTCGCAAATGTGCTTAGATTTGAATAACCCGAATCGAGCAATTTATTTGCGCAAGTACAAGACATAAGTGTTCAAGATTTTATCAACAAACGTTATTTCGGGGCCAAAATATTGATACATATATAACTAAAGTTAGTGTACTGGGTATTGTTTATTTTGTTTTTTGGTGTACCGGAGTATTGATACCAACGTGTACTGAGTATTGGGCATTAAAAGTGAGTAATAGAAATATTCTGCTGCTTTTTTAAAGCGTTTTTTTAGCTCACCAGAGCACAAAGTACCCAAGGTTGGTAATTGTGATCGCCTGGTGTCCGTCGTCTATTCTCTGCGTGTCGTCTGTGTACATTTAACCTTGTGTATGCAAAAGATACTGCATTTTTCACAGGATCATCAGGAAACTTGATCAGAATGACTGCCTTTATGTAATCTAGGTCAATTCGAATATGGGTCATCTTGGTGAATTCTAGATTAAGTTTGCATATGGGTTATCTATGGTCCAAAACTAGGTCACTGGGTAAAATCATAGAAAAACCTTGTGTATGCAATACTCTATGTTAATTGATGTATCTTTTTTATTTGATTTTAAAATGTTTTGGATCAAACCAATTTAAGTTACAGTATGATATGTTGCATATCCAAAATCAATTCTATTTCTACAAAATAATTTGAATTTACACATCCCGGAAAACGTAATATTCACATCACGGGTACGTGTTTCAACGTGTAAAGTATATCTTCACGTTGATTTCCCTTGTATACATCGAACAAAGCGTGTGATGTCTGAGGTTTCATCTTTGACAATATCAGTAAACGGGATAATGAGAATTATACAAACCGGAAAATCTGACGTAATTGTTCAGGTAATAGTAGGGATTAACGGACCATTTTTCACAGCATCGTGTGATTCACCATTTTAAAATTGTTTGAGAATGGATTATTATCACCTGATGTAAAGGTATATCTTCAACACAAAAACCGATATTCTTTTAATAATTTGCTACTAAATGTTATTATTGTACCAATTTTAAGGAGTATATTGAATTTATTTATTTCATTTTTGTTTATTTGGTTTTCGCGAGATTGAAATTATGGACAATCGACAATATCAAGTGATTAAAAGTTGGTTGCATTTTTTATTGGATCTATAAATGGATCTAAAAAATATAAATGTAATTGTTACATGTGTGTCTAATACTCAAAACGCCGGACAAAACAGTTTATTATACACTTTCATAGTATAAATTATTAACGTTTAATAAGACATGTGCAAAACAACACACTTTCTGAATTTATACCTTCAACTGATAACAAATAAATACATCTCCCGTTTTAAAAAAAATGTGTTTTACTCATTTCTTTATACAATATTCAGTACAGTGATTCGCTCATTCCGTCAATACTCAGTACACGTTTAACCAATACCCAGTACAGTAATTTAAATGTTTCGATAACCATATCTTCGTTATACTTTCATCTAAACTGATGAAATTTGAAACATTAATATGTTGTCTTTAGGCGAATGATATGCCCTAGTCAGATTGTTCATATGTTAATGATTTCCTAAATAAAACGGCATAATTTGCCAACGGTTCGAATGAGCAGGCTATTTGTTTTGGATATTTTCAACACTTCAACATATATATATGTATGCACATCGAGAACACATTCGGCTTGCACAGTCATTAAAGTATCTTAAAACACACAAATAAACACAATATGATATGAATCAGAGTAAAAATCGGGTTTCAACTTACTCCGGTTTTAACACGTTCCTCGCGAAATCTAATTACCTTTGCTCACTTTCGCCCCAATATCCGGTGGTCGTTCATCCGCAGTGACACATAGAACATCTAGACAATGGTTCGGTGGATTCAGTTAGAGAATTTTAAATGTCAAGCCTGTCCAGCATGTGGGTATGTAATTAAACCTATAGTTTTATTTACAGGAGTTGATGTGATGTAGGAATTGATATGGTGTGGCGTGGTGTGATGTGATGTGGTTGTGGTGTAGGTCGCCGGTTTAAATTTGACGGAGGCCATTAAAATATCTCCAAACCGCTAGATACTGGTTAGAACTCGATAAGGCAGTCATATAAGGCGGTTATATTTTTCGCAAAAACTTGAGTAAACAACGGATATAAATAAGTTTAAACTAAAAACGTATTAATGAATATATTCACAAGCGAAACGTTAATACAACACTGAATATGTTGTAACTTAACATTGATATTACTTATTAAGGAGCAGGTATTTATATCATCTTTGTTTTGTACCTTACTACATGTGATTGTTTTTCATTTAGTGTGCATGTCGGTACATGCTTTGCATTTATCTATAATATCGTTAAACAGCTTTATTTATTTGCATAAACAGGCAGAGGGATTTATATAATTTTTGTGTATCGATCAATATTCGTAAACTTTATGACAAAATTAGATTAAACTATAACAAAACATGGATTCTTGTTAAATGAATTAAAACTGAAAACAAAAGCCAAAATAAGTCAGTTCCTAGACGACACTCAATTTTTTGTAAGAAGCGAACAATACATGACACACATTTTTGAAGTTTTAAGTACATATGAACGCACGTCAGGAGCAAAAATTAATAAAGAGAAAACAAAAGCAATTCTGATTGGAAAAATAAAAATTGAACGGCCTAAATTTAATGAAGTAACATGGACACGAGATTTTGTAAAAACACTAGCAATATGTCATAACATTTATAGTGATCTTTGGAGGAATAAAATAAACAAATTAAAATCATGCTTTCAAGTGTGGAAATAATGAAATCTTACGATAAATGGAAAAGTAACGTTTGTACATTCTTCAATTAATTCGGGTTTGAAACCAGAAGAATTCCTGAAAAATTTGTAAAAGAATCAGACTCACTAATATATGACTTCATAATTATGGAGCAGTAAAATGTCCTTAATAGCTAGGGAAACGTTAAAAAAGGATAAAAGTGCTGGCTTGTATGACATTACTGGTTTAGATTTTGCGAAAAATATAACCGCCTTATATGACTGCCTTATCGAGTTCTAACCAGTATCTAACGGTTTGGAGATATTTTAATGGCCTCCGTCAAATTTAAACCGGCGACCTACACCACAACCACATCACATCACACCACGCCACACCATATCAATTCCTACATCACATCAACTCCTGTAAATAAAACTATAGGTTTAATTACATACCCACATGCTGGACAGTCTTGACATTTAAAATTCTCTAACTGAATGATCTACACTCAACCACTTTTCTAAGTATACACCTAAAAGATGTATTGTAGTTTATTCAACTTTTAAGATATTTTGATGAATATTTCAAAATCCTAAGATCAAAGATAGATATTTAATATTCAACAAGCGTATTAAAGATATGTACCAAACACTTTGATCTTCAGCGCTGTAATCACAGTAACCCAAATATTCAAAAGTCACAAAAACGTTAAAATTACCAGACTGTGATCAATCTGCGCGTAAAACAGACACTCGTTTTTGATTCACTGATATAAAATTAGCAGACTTGCGGCAATGTTTGCTCATTCAAATCCTTTAAGAAGATGTTCTTGGGCAAATGTAAAGTGTAAAAAGGAATTTTGACAGTTTTAACTGATTTTAATCCTCAACTGCATTTCAACCGGAGGGAGATTTGATAGAATATGAGTACCCTGACTTCATTTTCAACTCATTTGTCGCTTCGACGTACCCGTGTTCAAGAATTTGTATTCGGTATTTCTCATTGATCACTAATGGTCAGTTTGGTGTGTAAAAATTTTAATTTGGAGAAAAATACAGCACTGTATGGAATCAATTAACGAGGTTTGTTGGATAAATGCAAGGGAAAGGACATTCCAGTAAGGTTAGAAAGATCAAATCCATCATCAAATTTAGTGTTTGAATGATAATTTGATCAAGAAAGGATATAAT
>JAFMSR010000004.1:7633750-7650994 GCA_022818135.1 Saxidomus purpurata
AATTTGCTAATACTGTCGTATATATGCAAACATAAACAAGTTATATCGATCAAACAGCTGTACAAACTATACATTCATTTCTATGCAAAAAGAATTGTCTTTGTAGTTACTTTATTGCTTACACTTACCTTGCAGATTTTCCACTTTGAGTTTAGACACTTTAAATTTTAAAATGATACTAACCAACAGAATAGCAAGCAGTGCAGATCATGATCAGGCCTCAGGGATGTGCAGGCTGACCGGGATCTGCACTGGTCTAAAGGATCAGTAGTGTAAACACAAATACCTGGCAACAAAACTAACCTGTATTTGACTAAATGTTTGCCCTGTAGCGTAAGCCTGTGTCGTCTGCAGCTGACCAGCTGATATTACACCTGTAACAAAACTTCATGTAACCATGGTAACAGAACATAGTCTGGTATCTGTTCAAAATACTGCTATTCATTTTATGTTTTTCAGTGGTTTATTGAAATATAATGGTGACATATTTCCTCATAAACTCACTCAGTGAAATTATCAAAATCTTCTACCTGGATTTACGTCAAAAAGTATAATGCGCGTAATGAATACCAGAAATTGATATTATATTGAATCAAAGTTAACAAAAGTAGAGTTTTAAACATAAAATAAATAGAACATTTGTTGGTATTGATGTAGTATCACGTTAATTTCACTTGTGAACACCGAAAGTTGATACTTACGCAATCACTCCTAAAAGTATCACTTTTGGTGCCCACTCAGTATAACGTGATTATCCTCTAATTAACATGTTATTCTATTAAGCACAAAAAGCTCTTTCACTCTTTATTATCTTCAAATCATTATATTCCATAAACAACGTTCTTTACAAATACTTGGTCTCAAGTATATTTGTAAAGTAGCGATTAACTGTTTCACAAATTAATACAACATTTAACGCTAATATAAATGTTACTCTGACTGGTTGTTCCTGACCATTGGGCTATACATTTCATCCAAGATGGCGTATATCCAGCGTATGCCAGTATATTGAGACCTATATGCCGATAATGCACAGAATTCCGCCTGGCTATATGATACAAATATACTGGCATATGCTGGTATACGCTAGTGTGCGCCATTATAAATCTAGATTTATAATTGCAACCAAAGCTCAACATTGTATTTCCCACAGCAGGACTCAAACAGTGACAAATTGTCATTCAATATTCTACTCACCAATTGGTCCTTGCAGGAGGGAGCCAGCTTGACCCAAGATGATGGGTTTTCCACCAATCATAGCAGTGGCCTGGGCCTGCTGCACCTAAAGGTAAAGGAAAAATATGAAAGAACACATTACCGTTGCATTTTCTCAAAATAAGAACCTCAGGTGAAACTTTCAAGACTCCTGCCAGGCGCTGATTGAAGAGACAGATGTAGATACAAGAGAATCTGGTTACCAGAATAGATTTTAACGATATGATATATCTATACATGCAGACTTGTTTATGAAAAGTCTGTAAAACTACAGTAAATTAAATTATTAATTATCAGTGCAACAAGGTTGTAACTCCTATTAAAATAAAAAGGAGATATGACGTTGTTGCACTGAAGGGACATACTATAGAATGATATCTAATGCATTTTTCTTTTCAATACTTTTTTTGAAATCATGACCAAACGGTATCTGTTTTAAAGATATTTGCTAAATAGTTGTGGCAAAAATGGTTGTTCTTCGAATATTTAACATTAAGTTACTGTACAATGTTCTAGAGCCGCACCTGATTCAGAGCATGAATCTGTTGTTGTTGTTGCTGGGCCTGCGTCTGTTGCTGAATGTTCTGCTGCTGTTGTTGCTGCTGAGGCGCCTGTTGCTGCGTCTGTTGCGTTTGCTGTTTATTTACGTTTGATACAGCAGGTTTCACAACGTTGGTGCTAGCTGTTGCCGTACTTGTAACTTGTGTACCACTGCTCGATGAAATGTTCATTATGTTTGGTGTTGTTGGCTAAAATAAAGACAAAACTGAACATTTTTCTATCACTTTCGAATGTTAAGTCTCTGCTCATGTTAAACCTGAACAATCTCTCAAGTAGAGAAAATACAAGTTTGGTTCATTGGAGCTGCTTCTGAAGCATATACAAAAATACTGTTACATTAGGTAATGCTGTTACATTAGGTAATGCTGTTACATTAGGTAATACTGTTACATTAGGTAATGCTGTTACATTAGGTAATATTAGTGTTGATTTAATTTTCGCTAGTTTTACAAATTTCCCTCTTCGCTTGATATTTAAAAATCTCACAAAAGAATCATTTCACATGAATTTACTAGAAGAGAATTCTCCTTTTGCAAATTTAAATTAAAAGTGCATGACGAAAATTACCCAATCAGTACCAAGAGATCATAGATTCTCATTTTCAAAACTGGCCAATCAGAAGACAGACACCTTACTTTTGAATTTCAAAAAAAAATCTTTTAAGGAGAAACTTATCATAGGCTAGCATATTAACCCATGGCACATTACTTACTGTAGTTGGTGTCTGTGCTGCGGCAGCTGGTGTAAACATGTTTGTGTTTGGTCTACCCTGCATGGCCACCATATTTGCCATATTGATCTGCTGGGGATTCATACTCATAACATTGGCCTGCATGGCAGCTAAAAAATATATCAAAAAAAGTGTTTTTTGGGGGGAATAATTGAATTTACACTTCAGACACCTTTCCCAAAGGAAAGGCCAAAACTGGTTGCTAAACAAAATGGTCCCTTAATACAAAGTATCACTGGAGACGGCAACCATTATCTATAAATATCTTTCTTATGTCATGAGGTATAATTTTCCAAAAATAGTTTGTACATGAAAGTACCAAAAGTCGGTAAATACCTGACAATTAACACCTGTAGACACAAGTATGGATGATAATCCATATGAGATTTGACACCTCCTTGCCTAATTGGGACGTTAAATGCAAATTTAAAGCGGTCAGTTTCCATAGAAATGATCTGTTTGCACATAAATGGACCACTAATAAGACTGAAAGACTGATAATGGATCGCTAAATACTGGTTGCTGGTCGCAAATGACAAAAGTCAATTACTGCAATAGCAAAACAGTGTAAAAAGTGGTTGCTTAAGACAAAGGTCGCTTAATACACGTGGTTGCTTGGGCACGTTCTACAGTATATGCTGCAGCCAGAAACAAGACAAAACTATCACACTCTTTATTATGGTAGAGGACAAGCAATGGAACAATACTGCAGAGTTTGGCTGAAATTGACCCAGTGATAAAGGGGATGTCGTTTAAAGGTTTTCTGTTTTTAAGCTCTGGCAGTCATTTTGAGCAAAGGAGTGGAATCCTTTGAGCAATTGTAGTAAAGGCCCATCCAAGGAACAATCCTATTATGATTCATCGGAATTGGCCCAGTGTTTATGGAGGAGATGTTGTGTAAAGGTTTTACTATTTTTAGAACTGGCAGCCATTTTGTACAGCAAACTACAACAGTTGGAACACTTTGGGTAGATGATTTTTCAAGCATCATTTATACAAAGTTTGGTCGAAATTGGTGAAGTAGACTAAGAGAAGATTCCGAATGACAGACAACCCAATACAATGGGTGACAGACGACCTAAGACAACCGACAACAAAGGACCCAAGACAACGGATGACAGACATCAAGCTGTCACAACAACTCAACATGTTCTAATAAGTTTTAAGTGGAGATATCACTAACTTCTTGATATCCATTCCATATATAGTTTTATACAAACCTTGCATATTCTGCAACATAAGCTGTTGTTGTTGATTGTATGCAAACTGTGGCATAAATGACGGACTGTGCATTGGTTGATGAATAACCTGCACCTGGAAAAAAAAACATGTAAATTTTGTTCTTGAATTTCAGAATCTTTACTGGAAAAAATAATCACTGCAGAGCAACTATACTAAAACCACCCTATGGCTTTGCTACATATATAATTGTACCAGTATGTAAACCAATCTAAACATGTACACTGTGCAAATAATCCATCCTGTTCCCTAACATCTAAGTCAACATTAGTAACAATAAAATCAGCTTGCACAACCTTGCATTCTGACTTGTACCAAAACTTTTCATCCTCACAGATTCCCCAAGTAACATGACATGGACTTATATTTATAGCTGTGTTTCACATTGATCAATCTTCTTTCATTTCTTTATACGATGACAATGTAAAAGACTTTCTGTCACATTTTTTTCCTAGCGACATATTTAAATCTTACGATCCTGGCTGCAGATGATTATGTTTTTAGTGTAGACCATGTGTAGTCCATGCATCTGTTCATCTAATCATGATCTGCACTGTTCACTATTCCATCAGTATTTTTTTGCAGTTTTAGAAATGTAGTTTTAAGACTAATACATTGTATGTTTGTTTTTTATTATACTAATTTGTTTACTCTTGGCTGCAAATCAAGTTCTTACCACTTGAGGCAAACCTGTTACCACTACAACAAGGCGGCTCCAAGCCTTATTAGGTGTCAAGGTCAAGGTGTGGGTTTTTTATTCTACACAAGAACAACAAGGTATGTACCTGTGGCAACTGCCCAAGTTGAGGTCTCAGGTTCGTGGCCGTCATGTTTCCATTCATCGGGTTGCCAGCCATCGTCATGCTCAGCGGTACTGATGTCATAGTTTGTAGGTTCGGTAGAAGATGCTGCTGTTGCTGGGGGGCAATCTGTAAAGATACATCACCATCATAACTTCACTTCAATACTCTTTCAAATGTACCATTAATGCAGACCTTAAGTTCAACAGAGACTTAAAACTCATTTATTTCTGGTATACCCTGCTGAAGCTAAGCATCTGGGAGGCATCTTCTCAACATTCAAACAATTTTCAAACTATTATCCTAAGATTTTGATCTACGATTATCGTACACTTAATCTTACAGCTGTCTCACTACAGCCATCATATGTTCAATGTAAATCGTACGTGTGCGATTCTTATGCTTGCACACTAAGTTTCAAGTACCTCTGGTAATTAGGACCATGTGAAAGGTCTGGCTAGTAAGGAAACTTTCCCACGCTATCAACGTAAGGAAACATTTCAGAACACAGGGACAGATTTGTCTGTGACACTGATCATGTTATCTTACATTAGATTTTATTGCTGGGAGTGATGTTAAACAAAATTAATAGGGAAGCATCTTAAGTTCTTAACTATTTTATCTACAGTCTACTGAGCTTCCATGTTAATCTAAGTGCCCCTCTTTTGCTACAGAAAGCTTACAATCCCTTTTATGTTACATTATGTACACATTTCTGATAATAGCTTTTTCATGCTACATAGTACTATGGGTAAATTTGCCAGATTCCATTAAAGAGGCTCTCCCAAAAACTGGACGTCTGTTAAAATGACTTAAAAACTAAAAGTAATATGTTAACGGTAAGAATTTTTCCCAAACTTACAGGAATCAGCCAAAACAAAAAAAGCATCAATGACCAATAAATTAACAGAAATAAAACATGTTGTAGTGCTGTTAAACCTTCATTTTATATATGGTTTTAATTTTTGAGTGGAAACAGATTTATTATGATAGGTCACTTTATTGACATTTTGCACAGAAATGAAACATTTCTCTATATAATTATATTCTTTTTGAGAAATGAGTTAATTTATTATTTTAGACACTAGATGTAGGGAATGCTCCTGTAAACAGGTTTTCTACCTGTAAATATAGATATCAGGTGTTAATTGAGAGTACCTGTTGTAACTGTGGCAGTTGTTGTATAGCCTGCTGTTGTTGTTGTACATTCTGTTGCTGGGCTTGTTGCTGCGGCTGTATGCTCTGCTGCTGTGGCTGTGGTTGTATGGACTGTTGAGGCTTCAAATAGAAAATAGTCACAGCTGCTTTAAGTCCAATCCTTAAAGCAAAACAGTCACAGAATATGACTGTGTCATAAGAGGGCAAAATAATAAATTGTTCTCAATTCCGCCACACAAAAAAATCAGTGAACAATATCTGTTTTCTGTTAATTCAAAAACATAGGCTCATCATTTTCTCCGAACACATTTAATTCTGTGAAACATTCTGTCTCAATCATCTGGCAAGAAAGCCAACTAGAACTGTCACAAGAGTGACGAATTATACCCCCACAATACAGCTTTGTCACAGAAGTATGGCAACCATAAGAAAGGAATGGCCACAAGGACATACATTTCAGTTTTATACAATAAGTTGTGTAAATGTATTGTTTTAATACCACACAAAATATGTAAGGTTGGAAAGTATGGATTATTATTAAATTTAATAGGTTTATTTCAAACATGTTAATATCACTAACCTCCCTATCAAATTTCATGATCCTAGCCCCAAGCGTTCTTAAGTTATCATCCGGAAACCGTTTAACTATTCCGAGTCATGTGACCTTGACCTATAGACCTCAAAGTCAAGCCTGACCTGTATTTCATGATGTTACACCTGTGTACCAAAAATTATTTAAATAGGTCAAGCCTTTCATGAGTTATCATCCGGAAACAGTTTTACTGTTCAGAGTCACTGTGACCTTGACCTTTGGCCTACTGACCCCAAAGTCGAACTTGACCTGTATTTCATGATGTTACAGCTGTGTACCAAAAATAATATAAATCGGTCAAGTCGTTCATGAGTCATCATCCGAAACCGTTTTACTGTTCCGAGTCACTGTGACCTTGACCTTTGACCAACTGACCCCAAAGTCAAACTTGACCTGTATTTTCTGATGATGCACCTGTGTACCAAAAATTATTTAAATCGGTCAAGTCATTCATGAGTTACCATCCGGAAACCGTTTTACTGTTCAAGGTCACTGTGACCTTGACCTTTGGCCTACTGACCCCAAAGTCAAACTTGACCTGTATTTCATGATGTTACAGCTGTGTACCAAAAATTATTTAAATTGGTCCAGTCATTCATGAGTTATCATCCGGAAACTGTTTTACTGTTCAGGGTCACTGTGACCTTGACCTTTGACATACTGACCCCAAAGTCGATCTTGGCCTGTATTTTTTTATGTTGCACCTGTGTACCAAATATTATTTAAATCGATCAAGTCGTTCATGAGTTATCATCCGGAAACCATAAAACCAACAGACCGACCGACTGACCGACCGACCGACAAACCGACAAGCTCACTCCTATATACCCCCCCCAAACTTCGTTTTGTGGGGGTATAAAAAGGAAAACTGTAAACATTTAAAAGAGATGGAATTTTACTAAGTAAAAGTTTTAGAATCTTATAAACTCAGCAAAACTATTTATTTCAGTGCATACGAGGCTCCTCTTTCATAATCAATTACTTCAATTACAAATTCAGTGAATTGATATCCCTCGCCAAATGAAAAAAATAACTGAAAAAGAACAACTGGAAATTGTATTGGTTTGTCTGTTTCAGAAATCATAACATTTTTAAAATTTCACCACCCCACTAGAGCCTCATCTACAAGTGGATTTTTTTTTTACAGTCAGAAAGAACTCAGTTGTTGTCAGTTAAATTAAATCAGCACCATTAGTTTCAGGAGAAAAAAATTCTTGATTTTCTATACAGAATATTTAAGAAAAGAGCTTCACCCCATTGAGGACCTCATTTCTAAAAAAAAAAAAAATCTAAATTTGAAATTCTTAGATTACTTCTGCTAAATATAATCAAATTCTGACAGCCTTTTCAGAAAAAAAGAAGTATTTTTAAATATCTGGCCACTAACCCCACAGGGGTTGTAGGGAGGTTGGATATTAGAAAGAGTGGGCATTAAAATTATTTGAGCCAATTAAAATTAAATTTTGATAACTGGTTCCAAAGAAATTTTTTTTCATGTTTTCATATAGAATATAGAAGAAAATAACAATTAAAGGGCCATAACTCTGGAGATACTAAGCCAATCTTGACGAAAGTTGCATGTGCCGCTTGGCATATTATGTTATTGTATACTTATTGTAAGTTTCATGAAATTCTATCTATTGGTTTCTTAGTCATGGCTTTGGAAGCATGGACAGACGGACAACGCCAAAACAATATCCCTCTGCCTTTGGCGGGGAATAATAATAAGTTTTGAGTCTCTTTCTGTAAACTTTGTACTCAAGTTAGTTTACAACCGCTAACGAAATTGATTAGAAGGGCGTGAATTCAGCACAAGTCAAAATGTAACGGTCAGAGTTCATTTCGGCGACAGCTGATCACATCTTCAAAGAAAGCACAATGCTTTATTACGCAGCTCCAATCAGAGCGACGCAATTTCATCCAGGCATGCTGTCAATCAATTTTTACTGATAATGTGATAAATTGTGTCATAAGTGTGGAAAACGCTACTTAGGTCAGAGTTTCAACATGTCTTGTTATAGGAAATTGTTAAATGAATCCATGGCCACTAAAGTTATACTTTCGTCGGCGAAGGTATTATAGTAGGATTTTGCCTTGTGAGCTATGACCTATTCATAGAATATAAAAGTATTTAAAAGTGCAGTCACGGCATAATGCATAAATCTAATTATATCTCATTTATACCATTCTTTACTTTAATCTGTGATTAAATACCATCGATTTGACGCCATCTACAAATTTAGCACTGCACGGGAAAAACGATCATCAAGACTTCTTTACATGCACGCGACGGTTATTCTATTGTTCAAATTATCATAGGTTTTAGCATGATAATATTTTTCATAATCAGAGCCCCAATACCCGTTTTGAGTTGAATATATTTGTAGCTATACAACATGAAGCAGAAGATTCTATTATTAAATCACCGCTAGAAATAGGGGTGTACAATACCTCAATAGCCAGGTATCAATCGATGAATACAATTTGAGCTTTATGAAAAAAATATTGATGACCTTGCATGTTTGTATACTAGAATATATATTAGAGGCCGAGTACATTTCATATATTGTGCCAATATATAAAGAATAGATTTAAATATATCTTTAACATGGCGTACACAAATACCCTTCATGCAAATGGGTGATTCCCATTAATGTAACTCCACGGAATTTGAAAGAGAGCTACGCATGAGAATTTGTATTGTTTTTTTTATTCGAAGCAGAAGTAAGGTACACATGCCATGTTTATCAGTGGTATCGTATTTGTACAATTAACTGCATTACTCTCCGCGAACTTGTTATTTAGTTTATCCTAATTATTTTAGCTTGATTGTGAAGAAAGCTTGTAGCTGCTTGTTGCTTATAGAGTCACTCACGAGCCTGCTTCCTGGAGAAATTGTACTGGTATCATATAAGGAGGTACAGTCATGACACCCAGTTGGGCTCGAACCCGAAACCTCCGGAATGAGCAGCAGACAACATATATAACCTCTACACCACCACTCCCTTCTTTCTTGTTATCTGACCGCAGTGAAATTATCCGATATGACATACATGTACATGTATGTCATACAAATACAACAAATAACAGATATATGCAGGTAGGCAAAAACACAATTTATGTGTTAAAAGCCGATTCAGTTTTTTACCACACACAATTTTTCACCGGCGTTTTCCCACCGTAAAAACGCCCGTCATTCTATTGTTACTAGATATTTTTTTAATGTTTTCTTTATTCTACACCAAAATATGAGTAATACCCGACACAATGATAGTTACATGTTAAAGTTTCAGTAATTATCTGCCTCAACACGTTGTTACCCGTTCCCTCAAGTGTGTGTGCAACATGTTCATTGATCTGACATATATTTCGGCAGCTTTCATTTAAACAAGAGACATAGAAGGGCCAGTATCACTTATTTTGCGCACCATAAACAGTCTAAAGTCATCACTAAAGGCGCGTTATACATAAAGTATAGTATTGATCAGTTATTGTCAAAAAATTGATAAAAGGTGGAGTTTAGGAAACCAATATTGGGCGGTGCTTCATAGCTACTTTGACAGGCGTGTCGGCGATGTTCAAACATTTGTGCATTGCTTTTGATGTTATCGGTGAACTTCCTAACTCTAATGAAATTCGTTAGCAGTTGTACATAAATACAATTTGTTGCTACCTGTGGCTGTATAGCTTGAGGCTGTGCTGAAACAACTTGCTGACTCTGTGGCTGACTCTGAGCTGCCGAGGTTTGAGACATCTGTCTTTGTGCAGCTTGTGGTTGTTGCTGTGGTGCAACAGACGTCACTTGTTGCTGCTGTTGCTGCTGCACTGTCTGTTGTTGTTGTTGAGATGACTGTTGCTGTTGATTATCAGACATGATCACAGGTACATCTTGTTATACAACCTGTAAAGCAAACAATTAAGTACATGTATGACAATAATATCATGTCAATTTTAATCTTTGAAGAAGAATGAAGAATGGTTCAATTCCTCTTTGAACATTAAGACTATAATCAGAGTAACTCAGTCCAGAATAAACCAAGATATGTCCATGGGTTTTCTTTATTTTATTTAGCTTAAACGCATACCTATATACAGATTTGGATTGACAACTCCAAAAACTCCATAAAACGGTAACAATTAATTATTTGCTCATAATCCCTTGCAACGCTCAGTGAAATATAGATTACAGAAATTATCCTTATCTTCTGATTTACAATATTCAACCAGCATGACCAGGTTGGGATGCCATAGTAAATACTAAAACAATTTAATTCCTATCAACTGATTAGTTCTGTACACAACAAAGCAAGGCGAATAACTCTGAAACCCATTGGAAAACTTTGCTACAAAATTCTGCTCTGTCAGTCTGAAAACAATCGATTCATAACACAACAAGCATTATATCAGGAACCGTCTATAACGGGACGTAAAACTAGCTTCTAGTCTGAAAAAGCTGTCGTCCAATCAGAACAAGATGACGTAAAATGGCAGCCAAAAGGGATCGTGTGTCATTTTATTGTCATTAAAATCTTTAATTACAGTTGTAACAATGTATTTTCGCTCTTTTAAGAAGTGGTAGGATAAACTGTAAGTATCCTTTTATTGTACTGTACCTACTTCAACCGTTATTGATCACTCAATGAATAGTCATTGAAATTTGTGTGAAAACAAACCTATAATGGTCAGTTATCGAAACACGATGGTCAAACTGTTGTGAATGGTAATTTGTACAGAGGATATTATAGTTTAAATCGATTGATTTTTAATTATTTAATAGATTTTTATTCATCTCTTAACTCTGAATTAAAACACTATGTGCATCATTAGTAGTCTGTTTCACTAGAAATTGATTTAAAAGCGTCTGATATTTGAGGCTGTTTTGTGAAAACAGAGTAAACAAAGATGGAGTCTTTAAATTTAGTGACATATTAAGCGGCCGGTAAAAGTGTCTACGAGATTTTAAAAAATAGTTAAAATTAATGTTTATAATAACCTTGATAACCAAATTTTGGTATGAAAGGCCCTTTTCATTCATATTTGATGTTTCTCTGATCAAAATCTTGGTTAAAACTTCTCGTTTTTTCATGTTAAATTTTCTTTTTTTTATGTTAAATCTATCTTAAACAAAACAACTTAAATCATGTAATTTGCTTTTCTCTCAGCAGTTGTCATTACTTTTTGATACAATAATGGTTCTGAGAATAACTGCCAAAAATCTTGATAAAATTTAAAATCTTGATAAAATTTCCACTTGATGACAATGACTACATTGCAAGTATTGCGAAGCTACACGTTGATAATTTCAAACTCAAACAAAACAATATTGAGATTGTCAAAAGTACATACATTTCAATTCATGTGTTGTCGATTTACTTACTTTCTTCTCTTTTTTTTGCTTTCAGGTAACTTCCAGTTTGAATTTACAAAAAACAACACTAATTATTATTAAGACGACAGATATCTAATCATGGGTCGCAAGAAGAAGTCAAAACTGTTACAAGAAAGAGACCAATATTTTATTTCTGATTTAGTGTTTGACTGGAAATAACAACTTGCGGACACTTATGGAGGTTTCAACTGTCTTTAATAAAGATGTACTATTTAAAAGACTGATTTAATAGATTTTGTTAACTAATTCGTACCAACTTGAATAGCAGAAAAGTACATGTAGTCCTTGGAAGTTATATTTCTAATAATTTTGCATAGTTGAAAGCAGAAATTAACCAAACTATCATAAATGAAACAAGAGGGCCATGATGGCCCTATATCGCTCACCTGACTACCATTGGCTATAATACAAGGGCTCATGATTCTAACATAATTCGTAGAGGTCCACTACACAATGCTAAGTAACATTCCAAATAAATATTCTCTGCCTGTCGGCCTTCTTCTTTTTTAAGTTTTTCCTATATAAGCCTATGTAAAACCAAATGACCCCCGGGCGGGGTCAATTTTGACCCGGGGGTCATGCTTTGAACAATCTTGGTAGAGGTCCACTAGACAATGCTACTTGTCAAATATGTAAGCTTTAGGATTTGTGGTTTCAGAGAAGATTTTTAAAAAAATTCCTATATAAGCCTATGCAAAACCAAGTGACCCCCCGGGCGGGATCAATTTTGACCCGGGAGTCATGATTTGAACAATCTTGGTAGAGGTCCACTAGACAATGCTACAAGCCAAATATCTAACCTCTAGGCTTTGTGGTTTCAGAGAAAAAGATTTTTTTTTAAATTTCCTATATAAGCCTATGTAAAACCAAGTGACCCCCTGGGCAGAGTCAATTTTGACCTGGGGGACATAATTTGAGCAATCTTGGTAAATGCCCACTAGGTAATGCCACATGCCAAATATTTAAGCTCTAGATGGGGTCAATTTTGATCCCAGGGGCATAATTTGAACAATCTTGGTAGAGGTCCACTAGACAATGCTACATGCCAAATATCTGAGCTCTAGGCCTTGTGGTTACAGAGAAGAAGATTTTTGAAGTTTTTCCTATATAAGCCTATGTAAAACTAAGTGACCACCCTCATGGGGTCAATTTTGACCCGGGGGTCATAATTTGAACAATCTTGGTAGAGGGCCACTAGATAATGCTACATGCCAAATATCTAAGCTGTAGGCCTTGTGGTTTCAGAGAAGATTTTTTAAGTTTTCCCTATTTGTTGCCATAGCAACCAGAGTTCTGCATTGAATGGAATTCTTTGACTGTTTGAACACCTTTGATAGAGCCACATGCAAGGAACATCCCTGCAAAGTTTCATCAATATTGGCCCAGTGGTTTCAGAGGAGATGGTGGACGGACGGACTTTGTGCCAGGTGAGCTAAAAAAACAATTCAGAAATATTAATAATAGATATATATGTACATGCCCATTCTGTTGCCATTGAAAGTAGAACAAACACCTGTCTGATATAGATGCTTAATGAAAACTTAACAAATAAAAACTTGTTGCTTGATATGTTTGTTGACATTCTTTACTCAAAGAAATAAATGTTCTCTCAATGTTCTAGTGTTCCCAGCAAACATTTATTCCCCTGACACCAGCCTCTGTGATTATAATACTTCTTTCATGCACAATCCAGTCTGAGCATGAAAATTAATTTGTACTTTTCGTCGGTTTTAATTCATTATCAAAATCACTTCTTTCTCACTTGCAGTGACTTCCCTGAGCAACTCGCCAAGATCAAGATCATTAAAATTAATAAAATCATCTTTTCCATAAGCCCTATCAAAGAATTTACATAAAATAACCGTTGAAAAACGTATCGTTCAATAAAATTTACTAGAATAACATGACACATACCAGCGATTTCGAACAAAAGTGCAATGAAAATTACATAAATATTTGAAAAATAATGTTTGCATAACTATTATTTGCAAACTCTAGAAAGATCAAACTGACATTATTTAATAAGATCCGCATCGAAATCAAGTTAATTTTACGCGTAAAAAACTTTATGATTTTAAAGAATTATAAAAAGTATTCATTCATTGAAAGCATTTCATTATTTTAATAGTTATCGTAATTATTTTCGAGTACATTAAAATGTACAAGTATCTCAAGATCTCTATCCTAATCACAATTTCTTTCCGCAGTATCTGTACTGGAACAATACCATGGTTTTTGAGAACAAATAGTAAATCTAATAATGATTTTCTGTCTTTAAAAATTATCATAAATAAAATCATTGACATCGAGTAAGATTAATTATAAACTTATATAGCTGTAAACATTGTTTTCAGTAAAATGCTGGTAAAATTCCCGTCTGTAGGGCTCATTTTTATGAATTTTTTTACATTTTTTGTTTCACAAAACGAAAACAAATGGAAAAACAAATATAGATCTATACAAATGTAAATGTTTTTCCCCAAATATTGAAATTTTAAACTTTCGCTCATTAATATATAATATAGCGATGCTAGAGTGAAATAGGCAAACAATATGATATTGGATACGGCTCGCTCTTATCGGTGCGCGTTATCAGTGGACGACAGCATAAAATCGATACTACATAGGCATAAGCGAGTTTCATATCCTGGTTATAGAGTATTCCTGATTATATCATGTATGTCGAAGTTAATTTTCAAAATCCGCTAGTTTTTCCCCAAAAACTCTAATGCGCGCGTTATCAGTGGACGACAGCATAAAATCAATACTACATACGCTAGCGAGTTTCATATCCCGGTTATAGAGTATTCCTGATTATATCATGTATGTCGAAGTTAATTTTCAAAATCCGCTAGTTTTTCCCCAAAAATTCTAAAAAATGCGGAGGTTGGATATTGATGGAACTTTTCACTTTGCCAAGTGCAAGTCAAAAGAAAGTGACATTCTCTCCATAATTCGTCTAAGTATGAAAAGTGGGCTACTTTGTATGTTTCTGTATATTGTTTGATTTGTAGCTCTTACAAGCTATTTTAGTTCGTTTTAGCTGTTACTGATCTTCCGGGAAAGAAACCTGACCTGATAAAATGCCATCGAAACAACATTTCAAATAATGAGGTAAAACTTGAGCCGCCAAGGATTAGGCAAGATCTCACGTCGTTTCACAAATTTTTCATATGTTAAAATCTAATAAATCCTGCTTAACTTTAGCCACTGCAGCTGATGACAGTTTACTTTAAAAATAGATCTACATGAATCAACATAAATGCGAGAGTCTTGTTCACACCTAAAATTTAAAAATGCTTACATAGGGATTTCCATAAGCGTAGTATGTACTATCCGACTACTGGTACACTTCTTTGTTCGTCGAGAGACCGAGACAAGGATGTGGCTAATTCATACAACAAAACAATTAACATACCAGGTACTTACTGCATAAACGTTAAAACAGTTCCACCTAATACGACTTAGCTGTTTGTCTTGAAGGTAAATGCACAAGTCGTTTTTAATTTGTTTTTAATTGGATTTCCGCCATGATCGACGGTCTAAAATCTGTTCCCGACACGGTCATGACCGGTTCCAAACCCACTTCCAAAAAGACCCTCTTCCGGGAAGCCAACATTTTTACCAGAAAGGTTTATATATATTCACTTTATTTTACAGTTCAAATTGTTTCAATTACATGTATTCAGATTTAGCTCTGAGTTTTTACTGTTTAACTGTCTAATTACAAATTCTGAATAACATAATTATGTACACTTTGACAGAAAGTCGATCACATACATTGAATAATTACAGATATTGTACCCAGTTAACAATAGACGTCATATTAACAAATCAAATCAAATCAAATTTTATTTCATGTCGGTATATCAGTACAATAAACAGTAGCTATGCATAGCTATTGACCGACTAACGTTGTATAGACATTAGATCCCGACGTTAGATTAACTTTGGATTTTTGTTGGTTTTGCAAACTGGTTACACGTAAGAATCCCGAAGTCTACCCAACGTCAGAATATGACCATATCCAATATTGTCCAACAACAATATAACCCAAATCCAACTATTTCCGCATGATTTTCTTACCAAATACAACCATTTTTTAAACAAAATAAACATAACATCGGTTTTCCTTGCAGTAAATGTCAGACAATAAATCATGCGACAAACATTCGGCACATGGGCGGAGAATTCTGAAATAATAAAGTCCAACACAGTCTACAAAAAGAGTGCCAAACTGTCACGACATTCCAGTTACCAAAAGACACAGATGAAGCCCGAAAAACAACAAAATTTCAGTGTTTCTGAAGATAAAAATAAGCTTACCTTTTCCTTGCTGTTAAATACTTCTGTAAATTATTAACAGATGCGAATATATAGATAGCTACAAAATCGATTAAAAATGGGGGAAATTATAATCAGTGCGAATACCACAATTCGCATTTTCGAATTTTATATTTACAATTCCATACGTCTCGTTAAAATCTAAACTGAAATAATCTTTTTATCTCCCACCCTCAAACGTACTAGTTACATGGGTCCCTTTGAAAGTATTAAACTGCTGTCATTTAAGACAGATAAAAGTAAGAGAAGAGACTTCGATAATAATGTAAGAACTTTAAGCTAAACACTTTCTGTCATTATTTGTAGCATATATGTACTTTACGACGATTTCACATTATATCATCGACCTATGCGTATATATAGGTCCGTGATTATATGTATATACAAAGAGCAAAATAAAATATTATTCTAACATGACTCACGATTGTGTCTCAATATACAAAGAGTATAACGTTTTATGATGCCATAAACAACGCGGGAAACGATATGCCTTCAAAATGCCGTCATAATATGCCGCATGACGTTAGATATCCGCGTAGAAAATAACGCTTTGCATCTATTCACCTTTTGTAATATCTGATCATGTTAGAATCGAAATAACATCCTTTTAAGCGTTGTTATCGTCTAATAAACAACTCTTTGTCGTTCTGATGTGCAGTTATAAACCACTCAGACCTCCGGCCTTCGTGGTTAATTACTGTGTATCAGTACTCCAAATCATTGTTTATTAGACGATGAACACCGATGGAACGGTTATTATTTCATAAATTAAGTAATTACTGGAGTGTTAACAGTCTAAAAACTATGCGACTGGCAATATTTTTCTGTAGAATCACTGTATATGTAGTGAGAAGAAGGTGTTTTAGGACCAGGCCTTTCTGGACCTGAACCACATGACGTGAATCCAAACAATTTTTTTTTCAATGGTCAAACGTCTCAAAATGTAGCTAACATGTCCAAGTTATAGGTTAAAGAAGTTTCATTTTTAAAATATTATTAGGAGTCATGTAAATACATGTATATGAAATTCTGCACTTACCGATTTCTACGCGTTACCCCTTATGATGGACAACCTGGAACAAAGGTACGATACCAAAGGTTGTGACAGAACAAAAAGACGAGGAAAACTGCACAGCATCTGCAGATAATGTGGGCGTGGCTGTGCATGCACTTGCATGTGTTTACATGATTTCTCTACGTCCTTCAATATACGACT